>NW_011627161.1:791295-1214453 GCF_000204515.1 Acromyrmex echinatior
CATATATGTACACGCATTCATATACGCACACACGTGCGCGTGAGCTAGACCTCTAAAAAAAATATATATATATATAAAATAATATATATGTATATATATATATATATATATATATATATGTGTGTCTCTCAGAATATATGCTCACCACCACTACGTCTTGCAAGGCTACCAGCGCACTCACAGACAAACATTCAAATCGACCACTGCCTACCGCTCGAAAAAGAAAAAAATTACCTACCTATACGTATATGTATACGTCGTAAAGTCGGATACATAGAAACAGCTCTCAGAGAGACTCCATGTATATATGTATAAGCGATCGGATCGAGGAAGGTCGAGATACGAAAAGGGATCCCTGACATGCACGTATATCGATATATATGTACTCCGCTGTAGCAGTAGCCACCACCGGAAACGTTACTCCCAGTTAATAATGTGAAACGAGATGCAACCGAGGCTGAGTTGCATTGACTGCCCGGGCTGGCTAACTCTGCTTAACGACTCGTTGTTCCCGTCTGGTCTGGTTTATAGTCCTGACTGTAACGTAGACGTAGGTGGGAGGAGAGAGTAAGCAAAATAAGCAGAGCTGGCTTAAATCGGCGCAACCAGTCCCGAGTGCTCCCGATGATTGCTTCGATGGTATTGAAAGAACAGATTGGTCGAGTTCGTCGTAAAATACGCTTGCGAAATACGAAGCACGAGAAAATAGATCTAGTTGATCGCATAACGATATAAATAAATTGGCACGCTGTTAACTGGTCTAAGCTAAAATTTAACTATCGACTAAAAATAATTTTCTTAGGGAGAACTTAGCCTCGTAATGAATGATTGAAAAGCAAAAAATAGATAATGCCACCGTTTTGTGAAAATTGAGTTTTTGTCGTTAATCAATTTATTATGTTCTGCATTGCGACGTATAAATTAATTTAGAACTTTTAATTATTAAATTATCGAGATTTCAATTATTGATATAATAACTCTCTCTCAAAATCAAATTTCCTTAATTCAATTTTCATCGAAGTTGTCTCGTCGATAAAATTGATATACAATTAGTATCTACATTCTACTTACTCTCTTCCAATTCTTTAAAAAGATCATTAGCAGTATGCCAATTTGATTACATAGCCAATTCAATTTGTTTCTTGAATTTTTGAATTCCGGTAATAAAGATAATGTTACAATCGCGAATCAATTCACATGAAATTATTAAGAAGTCCAAGAAAATGTCAATCATGAATGATGGGACGAACCGAGCTTGTCTAAGAACTCGATTAGCATATTCGCCATTTGATGACATCATCAAAGTTTCATCGGAAAGCACTTGAGCATATCTTTCGCATGATGGAAAGCGTTTCCGGTCGACGAACGTCACTGTGTCGGTCGTACATATACTATATACGTACATATACATATATACATATGCGCCCGTACGTGTATATGTATTACTCACACGACTATTCAGTCTCTCCTCTCGCTTATCACGCACACGACCGAAGAGAAAGGGGTCGGCGTCGAGATCGGCCGGCGGTTAAAACCCTCTCGGCAGAGCCCCTTCGACGGAATATATAAGTAAAAAAAAAAAATATTATGTGTAAAACAACAAGTACATGTACGGATTCGCAAAACGCACACAAAACGGCCGGAGCCCCTCGCCCCCGTCCTTTCCACCCCGAGCGGTGGGAAATCGGTGATTACGGGAAGAAAATCGAGAGAGGGAGAGAGAGAAAGAGAGAGAGAGAATGAAAAGGGGATTGTTATGTTGGAATGTTTGTCTGTGTGCAGATGCAGCCTACTCGTTGTTGACTTGATGGTGATGATGGATTCTCACGTGGAACGTGGAGTTCAGGGCCCGGTGGTGAATGAGAGGGGGCTTAGGCAGATCTACGGCTCATTTCCCCCCCTCCTTACTACTACTACTCCTACTACCACTATCTACGGAGAGTGAGAGTGAATACGCGGATGGATGTTTGGAACACGGATGAACGGATCCGTCCGTCCGTAGTTGTCTCGAGAAACGGCAAGGCAGACGGCTCGCAGACTCTGCTGAGACACACGCCACGTGTCGCCGCGAGACCGCACGGTAAGTTGAGCTCCGACCTCAAGACATCTTGGATCACGTGGATGTGTTCTTCCGTGCCTGCGTCAGACCGCTGACATCTGTGACGTTGGCTTGCCGGAAGCCGCGAGGCGTCGCAAACTGTATCACCGGAAGTAAGGCTAAGCGTAGTGACCCTGAGAATAATGAATTCGTAAAGGATTCTAAGCAGGATATTTGTGGATTCCATATGCGCACAATTAAAAGAGCTTTTATGGAAACCACTTTTTATTTTCGATAAACGGGTATTTCTTGGAGCTCATATAGACGCTTATCGATAAATTAGATGTTGTTAGTAACGCACGTATGTTTAATCGTTTAATATTATAAATAATAAGATAAAGAAATATAAAGATGTTGACAAATGTACGAAAATGTGAAACGACGATTATGAGAGAGTCAGCATATGCTTTCTTATTTGATAAAATATGTAGACTACTTCGCAAGTGATGCTAAACAATTATTTTATTAATTGCTAATGTTGATTTTTTGCTTTAGATTCTTTGTTTAGATCGTTAAGGTAAATGTGATAGTCTATACAATATTATACCGAATAGAAAAGTCTATACCTATTTTATAATTTTTTAAATTTTGCGTAATATAATTTATATTCTATATTTATCTTTTCATACGCATCTTGATTTTTATCTTATCATTTTCAGAGATATTTATGATGCTTATAAAAGATATCTATACGTTTAAATTTGTTTTCTAGTTTTTAATATTTAATTCAGTGATCGAAATCGTTTCAAAATTATAAATAAAGAACTGACAAATCTCAAATTAATACAAATTTAATTGCATCGAAAGATTGCGATGATTTTATACATTCCTTTCTTCGTATTTTGCATTCGCGTTTACATAGAGATTACAGGTCATGGTTTGAGAATATCACACTCTGATTCAAACATCTGACTATCACATTGGGACTATAGTATGACAGTCCTATGTACCGACAGTAAACAGCACCCAACGTGGTTGTTAACCACAAAGGGACTGAATTTATGCTCCACCTGGAGACGCCTTCATAATGATTGTCATTAGACAGGGACTCCAGGACGCACGGAAATGACCGTTCATGGCCGGCGAAGTCGGCATATACTGTAATACTAATTAATCGCAGAAGCTCCCGGCTGTTTATGTTGCTGGGTGGCCGCGTTACGCAATTAACGAGCTTCAATTGCACACGCGTTGCCAAGGCCTTACGGATGGGCGATCGCTGTGTAGTTCATCGTAAACTTTTGTAGAAAAGATTCTCTATTTGCTTGTGCAAAAGGAAATGAATGTAACACGGCTAAAATGAAGTTCACGAAAGTTGCTCGAGAAAGTTATATAAGTTTATATTAGAAATTACGTATAGAATGTCGCGTCGGGGGAATTGTACATCGAACTTTTCTCCCTTGAGTGTGTATTATTCTGATTATTTTTTGTAGCGAAATACAGTTTATAAAATTCGTTTATATATTCTTTGTATATCAAGGTTTTTGTTAAAAAGTTACGTATAAAATGTCACGCGTGATTTTTATATTGAACATGTTTTTCCGTTATATATTTCCTTTTTTGTTATTATAATTTTTTACTTTAGCATTACAAATTTTTATCGCTCGATCTCAATTTTACCCCGTGAATTTATTCGAAATTACAAGAAATTTTAGAAGCGAGCTTTCTGAAATTTTTAGCAACTGCAGCGGTGGTAAAAAATTAATTAACTCGATCAATATTCCAAATGTAAATTCTATATTGATTATTATTTAGTTTTCGAATAAAGTCGAGCTTCAATTTATAACTCATACAAAAAGCTTATAAATAAGATAAAAGACGTACTGAATATTTCATGAGGAAGTACAGAACTTTTAGGTCACGTACGTGAAATATAAAAGAGTGTGAGATGTATACAAAATTATATTCTCTCAATCCACAAAAGCCATACTTATATAATCTGCGAAAACTTAAATGCTACATTTGTGTCGTAATGAGAAATTGAAATAATTTTTGTCTATATTTTATATTATTATTCTTTTAAAAAAGGCTACTTTATCTCGCAATTCCAATCAAATAAATATTTAAGATATAAATCTATACATATATTGTATATATACATATATTGTACGATATAGATTAAATTTCCTGTGCTGTAACACTGAAAACGATAAGATAACGTAAGTAAGAGATGTGGTTTCAACATTAGTTTAAATTATTAAATTTGTAAATGTACTTGTGCTCAATTGTACATTCATATATAAGGATCATGATTTTAGGATCAAGAACGATCCCATTATCAAATGATTAACGAGTTTATCTCATGCAAGAGCCTGCTCAAGCGATATCAGACACTCGTGCGCGCGCGCCTAATGACACAATAATAATAATACACGTACGCCGGTGGGCTGTAAATCGATTTTCGCATCAGGCGCGGCATCGGCAAATGGCCCGAGATGAGAATGCAGTTGAGGCAATTAGTATAATTATTAATGCATTCGCAGTTTCTGATCGCAAGTCGATTTGCATACGCATTGCCCTGATAATCGCCATGTTGTGTAAAGTGCACACGTGGAAAATCTACCTCGCCTTGATTCCGAGAGAAACATTAATCTTGAAAGATAACAAAGCTTCCCTAGTTTCTTTTTTTTTTTTTGTCATCGAATATACTCCATTGTTGACCATAACTATACCTGTTGCACTATAAACGCTGACTTTCTGAGAAAACCGTCAAATATTTACCTTGAAGAAGTAACTCGATCTTACAATAATAACTTCGACAGGTTATTGTTAAGAAAACTGTGATGTAGCACTCGACAAATATTGTAGGTTATTTCCATGACATTGTTGGAACATTAAATTGAATTTCTCTTTGATAATCGTATATTCATTCTTTTTAATAATATCAAGAACTAGAAAGGAAAGAATTAATCCGAAGATTTCGAAATCTTTTGTCAATAATTTTCTTTTGTTTTTGGCATTATTATTAATTATATAATAACGAATTTTATTTTATTACACATTATTTAAGAATATGAAACGTTCGATGTACTTAGTATTGTTTGCACTTTTCTCCTTTTATAAAATTTTTAATTTATATTCCTGAAAATAATTTTTATTATTTTATTACTATATATATAGTTGATATACTTTCTCTCATTACTGTTATTATTATCAATTATATTGCAATTAATTTTATTTTTTACTTATTATTTAAGAGTATGAAAAGTTTGATGTAACGAGCATTTTTTGTACTTTTTCCTTTTTACAAAATTTTCAAATCGCTGAACGAAGCGTACTTATTCTTGAGAACACTTTTTATTACTAGTAGATATATTTCATAAAATCGTTCTTCACGCTGTTGATCGCAACTTGGCATGCACGTGCTGATTGCATTTATTGCTTAAGTTGTTCGCCTTCACTTTTCAGTGCAATCGGACCGTTTAATAGAACTCTGGAAGCTTTTCCAGAGGTTCTCCTCACGCTATTTCTCTTCCACGTTATTAAGTTGAAAATTGATAATTCGCGTAAGGGGAGAACTGTTACGGAGCCGTTACGTTTTACGATCGCAAGCCTGTTACGATGTATCTAATTTAAAGAGCGCTCGTTCTGCACTTTCAATGCTTACAAAGACTTCAGATTTTGTTGCATTTCGTTTATTCCATTCTTTTTACATAATCAATATCTGAAAAGTGAGACCTCGAAAGAGTAGTTTTTTTTTTAAAGAGCTCTCTAAAAGTGATTCAGTGCGTTATCACTGACTTCAGCTACACTTATAACTGTAATATCAGCGAGTATTTACTGTTTTTCAGTAATAATACTCTGATTCATTTATAGAAATTATGATTCTACAGATTGAATCAGAAAAACCTCTAAAAGTGAATCAGTGTATTATTATTGAAAAACAGTAAATATTCGCTGATATTATCAGTTATAAGTGTAGCACCGAAGTCAGTAAAAATACACTGATTTACTTTTGCAGAGAGAGATTGGCATATAGGGCGCGTGATATTTAATGTTCGCCCTTTCGTTTTTGTCCACCCCACTGTGCTGATTCCGAGATTGAGTTTTAATCCTAAACCCCTAACGTATTCAGGTATCGTCTCACGAGGGCTTTTATTCATCGTCGAATAATCCCGCCCTTGTTCAAATAATCTGTACGCCGTTTCTTCCGGCTATGTTCTGCGCCGATGGAGTTTACATAGCCACGTACAGGATATATCGAGTTTCGTTATTTTACTCATTTATTTTAGGTATACGAATTTCAGAGCAATTCTTACTTTGTAAAAGTTTCATCGATTTCTTGTTTTTTAAGATTATGTGTGTTTACATTAAATATATCACATCTTTAATTACTTGAAGCAACTTGAAATTGGATAAATAACTTCTTCATCTTCATCGTAAAAGAAAACTCAAGAGAGTTCCTCCCCCCACTCCCATATATATAAAACTCTGAACTTCTTAAGAATTATTGCTTGTAATTAAGGATAATTACGAAGAAATTTAACGTAGATCAATTTGTCAAGGAATCCGTCATTTAAATCCAATTACTTGTATTTTATATTTTCCTCTCTCAGTTTTAATTACTCAAAAACGAATCGCAATCATTTTCACCCAGAAATTTTCACCCCATACATCTCATGGGGATGGCGATGGTAGTCTGGGTGGCGACGTCGAAGGTCGATACCGCTGATTCCCATCATGTCTCTCCCTTCGATAAATATAGGAGAGAGATTCTCTCTGAAAACAGTCGCTAAAAAGGGGTAGGAAAGAAGAGAATCTTCGATAGCCTCTCCTGCGAAGGACTCTCGCGAAATGATCAATAGGGAGAGTCGTAATTTCCCTATCACGCGTCTCGTCGGGCATAAAATTGCAATTTCGCTCCGGCCAACAGCCAGATGACCTACGAGTTCTAATATCCGCTTGTAATGATCGCACGAGGATATCCTCCCACGAGCGACGAGACGCTGTTACACCGGTAATAGCATTTACCTTTACGATGCGGCGCGGGCGCTTCGCGGTGAAATTGTTTTGGAGATTGAAATCCCGTGCGCCGCTGGACCACGCTAGTTTAATCCGACAGCAAACATCCGCAGCGGCATTATTAATTCAACGGCTATGATAGATCGCTTGACGTTCATTCGATCTTGAGATTTACGAGGGAGACCTGCATACAAAAGAGACGTCTAGTACAAATCGTATTCATGAGGGACGAGCCCCGGATATTATTTTCTCTCGCTATTTAATACATTTTTTAGTATCTCCAAACGATGGAATTCGGAGAAGGGATTGACTCTCTCTCTACTCGTTTTTCTTCCAATGACAACTTTAATTGGAAGAGAAGCGCGATTACACAATGAATTATTTATTAACATTAATAGTTGATAATTCAGAGGCATTCTCCTGCTTTAATCATAAATATAATGAAGAACAGCGTTCACAGGACTCGTGACGAAATTGTTTTGCAAATTAAAATTCTCGACGCCGGGGTCATATTGATTTAACCCGATGGCAAGTATCTTTACGGTGGTATTATTAATTTACACGCGAATGCTCATCGCTCGAACCTGATATACAGAGAAAGATAGAAATCTTGTGTGAGATCCACTCGGTGGAAATGTAGAAATTCTTTCTCTCCGCGAAAGAAGAAATGTTCTTCATCGGATTAGTCGAACAGGATCATAAATGACCCGAGCTGTCTTATCCGCTCCAATTCCAAGTTGTCGATACAGTATTTTTACGTTCGCCATCCTGCGACGAAATTAAATTCGTTAGTCATGTCGCTATCAGGAGAATCCCGGACTAAGACAAACACGGCGAGAAACTCGGCACAACGTTCGCGTAGCGAACTGGTAGTAATCGAAATCGCAATTTTCGTGGTCCCGCATGAGACTTCTACGAGTCCAATATTGGGTTTCATGGACTCGCGAGACTCTCCTGGGCTCTCGAGGTTACAAGCCCAGGTGCGCCATTTCTCAAGTGGAACACGGTTCGTCGTTTTCTCTGTCTCGCGTTATTGAAAAACTCCAGCTGCCGCTATCCTCAGTATCTAAATAATTCATGCGTCACGTAATTATCGAAAGTGAGAGATACGTCCCCGTAATGTGAAAAATTAACAGACTTTTATTACCATGTTACTAGAATCCGATGATTACGAAATGGTTCGAAATTGTTATCTGCATCAATGGGATTCGATTATGCATTTTTATATAAATACATTTAACAGTCGAGAAGATCAACAATTTCTTAGTTACATTTCTCGTACACAATTCTGTTTACAAAAATGATTAGAAAAGGAAAATTCAATTTTTTATAATTCCAAAATTATAAAAATTTTGTATTTTTATCCGTATTTTAAGAAAATAATTTATTTCTCATGCTGAAACGTAATTTAAATATCAAACGATATTGTTAAAAGACTATTATGTCGCCGGACTTAATCTTTTATAGAGAAACGTACATCTTTGCTCTTTGAATCTCCCGATTCAATCTCGCAGTTACATCCAACGCGATGCACTACGTCCTACATAGTTATATGGCGGCATTAGCATACTGATCTTAATTAGCAATTAATCTACTGGGATTCTGTACGTCCACAATGGAGTGGTATCGAATGCGATCCGAGAGGATCAAGCAGAGTTAAGGCGATTGCTTCCTCCTCGGCGAGGGCCAATCAAGCGGCTGATGCGGCTCGGGCGATAGAAGGACGTTCTATTTCAAACAAGAAGACGAGCATCTCCTCGTTGATGGCTGCAACCGCGTCGAGAGCAGACATGGCGATATCGAATATTCCGGGGGTGGGATAGAGAGGGATCGATATAGGTTGCTGCTACAGCAACAAGCTCGATATCGCTCGCACATGGTGCACGAGCACCATTTGCTCTACGCGAGTGGGTGTGCCAAAACATTGCCAAAACTCGCCCTCATCTCTATGAGAAATCCACGTGTCGCTATACGTAGGCGTAACGCAGTTTAATATAAACGGATTGCACGACGCGCGGTGTGCGCGAAGAACCAAACGCAGATTACGCGGAATGTGTTTCACCTCATCCGTCTTTCCTAAACAATTTAGTAACGTATTCCAAATCGACCTCTTGTCTATGTCGCGAGAAACCTGATCGAGACGCGTTGCAATGTTTCAGATGTAATTTTTATTCGTTAGAAAACGTTGCTCCAGAGCGAGTGGTGGTCTGGGAATAAACGTAAATAACGTCAATTTAAGACCATCGGGAATGGTCACCTTATTTTTTACGTATACGATCACCTAGTATTTTTACATTCCAATTAAAATTAAAAATCTTTTATTAAAATTAGAAATTACAATATACTATATATTATTATATAATATTGTATATTATTGACTGTTTGCAATTTATTAATATTTGAGAAGACGGGTACAGATTTATTTATAATTTTTTCAAAGAAGTAAATATAGGAACCAAACAAACGAATTAAGCGTGTTATGTAACTTATTACATCAATATTTCTACAAAATAAAAACGGTAATTAATGAAATGATTTTTTTTACTTTAGATTTTCGATGAAATTGAATATTCAAAAGTTCGTAAAGGACAGTTATTAAAAAAGAAAGAAAATATATTAAACCAAATCCATTTTGCAACAATTTACATTTTTTGCTGGGATATAAAAATACTCCAGGTGACTATTCCCAGATTAAGCGAGACGTTTGTGATAAATTTTACTTATTTCAGTATTAAAATTTTATAGAACATACGACGTCAATATTTATATCCAACAATAATCATCGTGCTAAATCAATTATATCGTTTTTAAATCTAAACTTTTAAAAGTTAAATTTTTTGTTTACTCGAGAACAAAGTAGAGTTAACGCATATGTACGAGTTAAATGTAAATATATAGATATCAATATGAAGCTTTAAATTTCCTTTGTGTTTCCCTTGTATTTCCTCTGCTCGGCGATTCCCACCGGAAATTTGTCGAAACTGCCAGGAACGCCGGGATAAATGGCGACATTTGGCTCGCATCGTTTGTCTTCTCAGTGACCGCGTGGGATTACGCGACGTATCCGTCGAAGGTGATTATAGTCTCATCGACGAACTGTCGTTCTGTTGCAGGCTCGAGCACACATAAAAACGACGCGACAGGAAATGGAAGGCCAGCTCCCCTTTTGGCTGAGCCAAGATACGGCGCCGCGCCGCAACCGTATGGTGAGTACCTGTCTGTCTATTTGTCCGTCTGTCCCATCCAACCATCCCGTCTGTTCGTACCTAATGACCAAATTAAGCTCACCGGTTCGGAAAATAGATCGCTCGGGCCATTGCAGGTTTTTCGCGAACACGTGTAAAGAATGAGAGCGGATTAATGGAGGATCCGACAAAGTGCGGACCGACAACGCAAAGTTGTTACTGAGAAGGAAAAAAAATATGTTTGGCGCATTTATTTGCAGCACATGGAAGGAAAAATTTATCTTGGCGAATCTTTCTTGGCGGGAAATACGCATTGAAGTTATCACGAAAATTATTCACTTTCTACGCACACACAAGGAAAGATTTTTATTTCGTAAATCGAAGAAATTTTGTTACGACATTTTCTTCGTAGAACAGCCGAAAATGCACATAGAACTTGCAATTTTAACAGAAGTTAAATGTTAATAAAAGGCCAAGTGTGCAAATGTACCTACTACATTTCTCAGGGGAATTCTGCGAATTCACTTGTAATCCAAGTAGCCTTCATAACGACAGCATATGCAATGCAAATTCGGTGGGTTTAATTACGACGATGAATAGGCTGAGCAGAGAAGTGATAGAACTGCCGTTCACACAAAATGCATACATTTCAATTGAAAAATGGTATAGAAAATGTTCATCGAAAAATGTGTAATAAATGTTTACACAAGAAATCTTTCGAAAACGTTTATCAGAAAAATTATAAAATATAAAAAGTTAAATGGAATTACGTTATGTATTTAAAAAATTATTCCTATTTAAGGGTTAGAATTCGAGAATTTGCACGTGTAAGATTTGAAATCTAGAAATCAGAGGATTTCACAGAAATAGTTTCTCATCTTTTGCTGCTGCAACAATTACGAGATGTAAATAATTACGAGATGTAAATTTTCACATCTCGTAACATCGTAAAATAGAGATTAAATATCATAAAAAAAGAGCACTCGTCTCAAATATATGGGGCTAAATTTAATAATGCAAAAGCGAATAAGTGACACGTGACGCTGTTGCTGCATCGACCTGCATTCGAACTGTTGCAGCCGGCGCGATGGTGGCGACGGACTGCAATCTTCCGTAGACGGCGTCTAAACTGTTGAACACCTAATATTGACCTCGGGAAAATAATTCCTCTTCGATACAGCACGGTCTAATACTATCGCCGTAAGTCAACGCCGGGTGACCGCGATCCCGTTGCGATTTTGACAGGAAATCGATGAACCGTACGTAACATAGCGAGCCTGCAATCGAAACCGCTCTATGAGCCTCTCGTTGCACGATAGTTGTAATCCGATAGTGGAAAACATTATCGTAACTCACCGCCGCGTAGCTACATACTTTTCCCAATAGTCCTCCAACATTCTGAAACGACACCATTTGTCGCAACATTTAATACCTGGCTACACGCGGCCGACAAAGCGTTGCATTACCATTCCAATGGAGCTGTCAGCTCGAATTACTCTAGTTGAAGGTTGAATTGTTCAGTTTGGTTTTCTTCACGCTCTGTCTATTTTGTTTTATTCGCTTTCTTTCTGTGAAACATAGATTTTTCAAACTCTACGAATTTATCAACAGTTTTGGAGAGCAGAAAAACTAGTGCTGGATTAAATTAATGCTTTGTATTTGTATCAAGATCAGTTCTTTAAAAAGCATTAGTTTGACCAAAACACTAGTTTTTTTAAATGGGAAAAATCTTTGGCGAGAATCTGCTCTCAAGAAATTATTCATAAATTTGTACAATTCGAAAATCTATATTTCATAGAAAGAAAGCGAATAAAATACAATAATACAAAAGAGATAAAAAATAGAAGATAGATTTTTATATAGAATACGAATCTGTTTTTTTTTTTTAAATCTTACTACAGCTTTTGAGTAAGATTTATTATGATTTATTATTTTATTGTATTTTTTTGCCTCAAAATATGAATGTTCAGAGAAATAGTTTCTTCTTTCATTGTTTTAGCATCACTGGCTCTACCGTCCTACAAAACTTAATAAATTATTCAATATTCATATAAATTATAAAGCATCGTTTTCCAAAGACTCAAGTAAAGCAGAGAGAAAGTAAATTGACTCTGTTCCTTATAATTCATATATCAAATACCGGCTAGCCGGAGTTATTATGAATTAAGCAACCGTACCACGTTCTCAAACAAGGTCGTAACGTGTATAATACCCAATACGAAATTCGCGAAACATCCTCGCGACGTGCTGATTTCGCCGAATGCGCGTAACCGTCACGGTTGACAATGAATAACCACCGACAGTGGTATTTTGCGCGCGTCATTTATCTCGCTCGTCCGCATCTGTAGTTTGGTGTGCATCTGCGGTTTCAGGCTCCACGCCGCAGGTCACCTTTCCGCCGGGTGCTGGTCACGATCGTTACGAGGAGAACTTCAACGGACCAGCGACGTATGCGGAGCCATACGTAGAGCGTTACGGCATCAAGAGTGATTTCAGTGGCCGTGAGCCGTTACATCCCACACCACCTCGGCCGGGTTATGTGCCCACCTTGGGCCAAACGCCGCCCTCCAGCACGCAAGGCTCGGTCATGATGGTGTACGGACTACAACCGGATAAAGTCAATACCGACAAGCTCTTCAATCTGTTCTGCCTGTACGGCAATGTGACGAAGGTACGTGGCGGATCTTCAGCTCTCTTGTCTCCCCGTATTACCAACTCTCCCCCGAACACCTTTGTGTTCGACGCCCGTAGTGTTTAGAGCGTTAAATGGAACGAGCTGATAGGACCGAACAAAAGGGTCGCATGACTTAATTATCGCTACAGTACTTCGCGTTAACACCATTGACGGTAGAACCATTGACGTCCCTTACACGACACCGTACCTGCGTTTAACGACGACCAACAGATTCTAGTTTCCACGTACGTTTATACATTTAACTAGGATTAGCAAGAGCGTGTTTATATTTAACAAGAGCCAAATTTCCGCGTACGGTTACTGCTGTACGGATCATAAATGGTCCCTTCATTAAACACATAGCTTTTGATTAAACATTGAGAATGATTTAAATGTTGAATATACTCTCGCCGGTGAATTATTATTGAAGCTATAAGAAAATTTATGTAAATTGCACGACGGACATTGAATTCTTTTAAAGCTACACAATCGATTACTTTGACCCGTTCGTAGTCGGTTCTTACATTTGACTCGTCGGTATCACACTACGGAAATGACACACTTGGATATGATGTGTACCCAACCCAATTCGATTGCTTTTATAAAAATGCATCTATTTTTAAACCATTCTTTTTCAATTGAAACGTCAGAATTAAGAACATTAAAAAACAATACAAAATAAATGTATCTTTATTAATAAAAAAAAGTTATAAGTAATTATGGAAAAGCATTGGAAAGAGTATTAGAAAAAAAGAAATATATCATATCCAGAGAGGCACCGAAGGGGATTAAGATCATCGTGATATCTTAAGTACAGTCTTAAGATATCATAAACTAATCATAGAGCCATATTAGCTCCTTAAAATATTATTTGATTATGATACACAAAAAACTAAAACAGTAAGACATAAATAAATTAATATTTTGAATTTGCTGCTACTTACATTATTGCCTAACGTCTCTATTGCGATTAACCGATTCACTTACCGCTTACATTCTTATTGTCTTATGTTTCTGTACACCATAGCTTTAACGTCTTGAAATAAGAACCAATTATGAATACTGGTCTCTAATTCTCTAATAAATTATCATCAAAGGGTGCGTTCAAGGAAATTCTATTAGTACTATTTGTATCATTCTATTCTACGTCTAATGAACGTAAAAATAGAATGGCACAAATAGTGCTAATAGCACCTCCCGAAGAACACACCCAAAGAATCGATCGCATTTGTCATTTCACGCATTCCGCATTGAGCGCTGTATACTTTCTGTTATCCGAGCTATAAACTTCAAGCACTCTCTGTCTCTTTATCGCAGGTTAAATTTTTGAAAACAAAGGAGGGCTGCGCGATGATACAAATGGGAGACAGCATAGCCGTAGAACGATGTCTGCAGAACCTGAACAACGTCACGATCGGGCCGGACGGCAGGCTGCAGCTTGGTTTCTCAAAGCAGGCCTTCCTCTCGGACGTAACCAATCCTTACATTCTACCCGACAAGACAGCAAGCTTCAAGGACTTCACGGGAAGCAAGAATAACAGGTGAGTCCTTAACGCGCGCGTCAACTCTTCGCTTCTCCTTTATCCTCCTGTCGTTTTTCGACTCAACTCGCCCGTATCCGCACGTTGAAGACCATTTGTCTCCGCTTGATCTTCCTCTCGTTCTCCATCGCGTTATTTTCTCGCCTTTATATGTATATATGGGGCGCGAGAAGAGTATATATAAATTTCCGTCGTGGAGATGCACGTTCAAGTTTTCTCGGCGACTGTTCTTTTCCTCGCTATTTAATCGCACGTTTTATTTGCGAACTCGCGCGTGACAAATTCGCGCGGTGTAAAACGATTCATCGCGGCTTCGTGTTTAACGCCTCGCCTTATTTTGTTACAAGCGTCGGTAATTGATAAAACTTTCGCTAAACCTTTTGCGCCTAAAAATAAAAGTAATTATGAATAAAGCAATGTGTTTAAATCAAAAGTTTTTAAGTGAACTATAACTACTACGCCACGAGTTGTCGCTTTTTATTTAAAACATAGAATAAAATATGCAAATAATAAAGTATGTATAGTATTTGTTGAAAATAAAATATTGTGATATTAGCCAGTTTTGAAAAGTATTTATAGGGGGTTGTGCTCATGATGACATTTTCATCAGGACAGTGTGTACAGTATATCAACTTTTCAGTCAATTCCATCGAAATTCAATAAGAATTGTTCTTTCTAATAGATTCTCTTTAAGCAACAAATGTATTAAGCTTCAAAAAACATCCCTCTTATTCTTTCATATTACAGAGAATGAAATGTATCGGAATACTTTTTTTGCTCCCTGGCTTACAAGATTAGGTTCTTGTCAGATGTATCGATAGGTTTATAATAAATTGATGTGTCTGCTCTCCACATTGAAGTCGTCGATCTTAGAAAGTACGGGTGTCTCGATAATGTGGTCCTCCTTTATCGACCTATTCCCATCGTCGTCCCTCGCACGGTTCTTATGGGGCAGTAGAACGGTAACGAAGAATATGGTACGCATACGGTGCGATCTGGCAAATTGCGACGGCACTCTGCGAGATTAAACTCGGGAGACTAATTAAATGAGGACACGTAAACGAGCGCGATTTAAATCTCTCTCCGCTCCGGGTGAACGCTGAAAATCTCCGTGGTCCCTGCCCAGTTGGAAACGGTTTTGTCCCCAGTCACGCTCCGGGATGCGGACGCACTCGAGCGGAAGAATCAAATCTAAAGGTTGAATAGGAGCTAACGACACCGCCGCGCGATTTCACGTCTGGACCAGCGTGCCACTGGTCGCCCATCGGTCGCTCAAAAGGGCGTGCCTGACGATATCCGGCTCGCCGATTAAGTTCCAGCGGAAATGTCTCTGACGAAGTTTTCATTTGTACGTAAAAGTCGCGTAATCAGGAAAGAGAAATTTGGTTTGTTGTGTATATGTTTGAAAAAAAAAAAAAAACGGCGAGTATCAAAGTGATATAACAAGATTGAATTAAACAAATTCTTATGTATTTAAGGTTTTAATAAATATAAATTTATAATTATTAAATATATACATCTACAAATATTATACATTTCAACAGTGATATAAACTGTATTATATGTTAAAGTAATACAATTAATACAAACGTTCAACCTTTAATAAAAACCGGATTAATTAACAGCTGGTTTTATAAAAGAATACTCTCCTTTCTTACTTGATATCCATTGTCCAAGAATAAGTATTGCTCGACAATAGAACGCGTTGTGCAGTGAACGCGTTAGTGCTGCAAGCAATTTATTTAAATTAAAATTTTCAAAATTTCCCCGTGGATTCTCTTTCTCCTCGTTTTATTTTATTAATTTTTTTTTTTTTCAACTTTTCGTTAAGTCTTGGCACCTCATTTATTTAAGGTGATCCTGAAAGAGCTTATTTAAATTTTGCTCAAGCATGTCTCATGGCAAAGTAATTCATTAAACTGAATAATTAAACAAAGTGAGAAAACACACTTTCGCGTGATACATGTTTTTAAGGAGTAAAGTCGCAGGGAAAAACGCGATCCCCGCCTTGGGCGCGTGAGCTCTGATTGCAAGAAGTCAATCACAAGAAGTTTCCCAAAGCTCGCAAAAGACAAACTGTGCGCCAGAAATGTTCTCCGCAGGACATTTTCCTCCTCCGTTGTGGAAATCCGCTTTCCCCCACGTAATTGAGGGCCTAGGACTGTAAGCTGACATTTTTAAGAATAAGACTGCGATATTGCACGGAACGTAAAAGAGAGCAATTCCACATCGGAGCCAGGCATATTCCCCTCGAGGCTTCATCAAAGCTGTCCACGAAGAGAGAAGGAATAAAGAGCAACATTACGATATTCTTTAATTTTTTTCCGATAATACTTCTTTGTGTTTCGAGATGATGAAACTGTCCGTTTGCAGCTTTTTGCAAGTCTCGTAATACTCTGATATATATGTATATATATTTTATTTAGTTCAAAATTCTTTGAATGATGAAGTACCATTGCCGCTTACAAGTTGTGAGCATTCTGTAATATTTAAATAAAATTACGATTCTTTACAGATGTAATTTATTGAAAATATTAATTTTTATTTTTGAAAGAAAATTTAATTACCTTTATTTAATAATATTGTAAATATATAAAGTTTTATATTGTCTTAATATTAAATTTTATTTCGTATACTAATAAAATTTATAATTGAAAAAGTACAAACTTTTGTATATAAATTCTAAAAAGAAAGTTTAATTAATTTTATTTATTAATATTGCAAAAGTTTATATTGTTTCAGTCATAAACTGTTGTACATTGACAATATTAATAAATGAAATTGAGTAAATTTTCTTTTTAGAATTTAGAAATACTCCAAATTTAACGTATCTATTCATTCAATCATCGTAAAAATTCAACGAAAATATTAAATGCGTTTACTCTCTTTTTTAAAAACTGATGAACGAATCGACTGACATATATTGGCTATGATGATAATTTTTTTTATTCAGTTTTTATTAACGATATTTCCAATTGACAGACTTACAAAAAAAATTTGCAACTCAGAAATTCAATAAGTTATGAAATGTTGACAATATATAATGTCCTGAAATATAACACGCTATTTTTTGTTGTTTGAATTCGCATTAAAAGGATTACAATTAATTTCTGAAATTGATCCTGCTTTTGTTTACATATTTTTTAATTCTTTAAACAATTGATAAGTTTTTTAAAATAAATAATTAAAATAAATAAATTCAATAAACAGTTTAATAAATTTTTTAATACCAAATAAAAAATAGATAAATTTTATAAAAAAATTTTTTTTTCTCTATAATGAAATTTTGTTTTACTTCCTTTTATGAGCGAATAAAACAAAAACGAAAAATCAACTTCTAAGAATTTATTGTATATATGGAATGCATTCGGTAGCTAAGAAAATAGCATATAAAATCAGGATATCTTTTATGTATTTTCCACTATTGTGTATTTTCTTTTATGTATTTCCAAAGATACGTAATTTTTTGAATAATTTTTCCAAGGATCTTTTTTCGTTAGTCTAGAAAATATATCAGCCAAAAAAATACGTAATAGTTTCTTGCACAATTATTATGAATAATTATGAATAGATAAATGCTGAATGTACTATGTTACGAACAAACGTAATTATTCGATATATGCTTTTTTCACTGAAGTCTACAATATCCGATTTTCAATGTATCGTTGCAGATTCCTGAATCCCGCGATGGCCAATAAGAACAGAATACAACCACCATCGAAGATAGTTCACTTCTTCAACACTCCACCGGATCTAACCGAAGAAACAGTGAATCGCGTATTTGTAGAGCGCGGCATCGAGGCGCCGACGACGATCAAATTGTTCCCTCTCAAGTCTGAACGATCGTCGTCCGGTCTAATTGAGTTCAGCAGTGTCGGTATCGCGGTGGCCGCTATCATGGAATGCAATCATACGGCGCTCGAGAACAGCAGTAAGTATCGACATATGATCGCGCACGATCGTAAAACTTAGATTTCTCTCGCGCAGCGTTTCTTGGCGAGATAGTGGTCGTGAGAATTTTACGCGATTATGATATCCCGCAGTTGGTCTCGATGCGACTTTATCGCTTATTCGTCCGATTTGGATTCGGATTTCACTTCCCTCGTTCAGGTTTACGATTCTCTTCGTGCCATAGAAATTCGTTTAGCTTCCATTTACATTTCTCTTCCACGATTTTTGACACGATCGGTTTTATATCGAAAAGTAAAGCTAAGGGAACGGATTACTATGGACATAAAAATTGTTGAAACGTTCGGAAGGGATCAATAAGTATTTGATTTTAAGAAAATTTTTTTATATGTATCATATGTATCAGTTTATTGTTCTCGAAATGTTTAACTCTCTAATCAATCTCTTAGAAAAATAAATGATAGCCAGAGATGATAGTCAAGATTGTCAGCAACATCGTGATAATTAATGAATAGGGTCACAAAACATAGCTCATCTAAAGCTCTGGTTTTCTCCAATCCTCCAGCTAGCGAAAGCTGTCAAACTCCAGGAACTTGAAAGGAACGTCGTTTGACACGAGCGATCTTGTCGACTCGACAGTCCCTTCGCTAGCGAGTTCGGCAGCAAGATATTACAAGGCGGTCCCCTCGCCGTGTTTATCTGTTACAGACGGCAAGTTCCCCTACATCATGAAGCTCTGTTTCTCGTCGTCGCGCACCATACCCACGAGCTTCCCGCCCAGCAGCGGCAGCGTGTCGAGCAATTCCGCTGGTAATGGCCACGCCAAAATGCAGCAGGACTCGGAATAGAACGGCGAGGTCCAGGGCCAGCAGCGTCAGCGTCAGCGCCAGCGCCCCTCACTCGCCGCCCTGCACCCGTTGTGTGCCCCCGCGACGGCGGGCACGGCCCTGCACCCCGCAGCCGCAGCGATAACGCTGTCTCCAGTCCTACCGCCGCCGCCACCAGTACCACCACCTCTGCCGCCACCCACCTGTCTCCTAATAGCCACCCCGACCCTCTATCCAACCGTACCACCACCACCCCCGCCTCCATTGCCTACCTTCTGGCCCTACTAATACGGCGGGCCCCACACATCAAGTGGGTGAGACGAACGCACGCGAGATCGGCCGAGAATGGACTCTCCAAAAATGTGAAAGATAATCGAGACACATCATCCCCGCAGCGAAAAGGAAACGCACGTCGCGATGTCGTTTATTTTTGATCGAAGGCAACAGACGGTGAGACAACCAGTCGTAGCTGTCCGTCGAGGTCTATCGTTTGGAAAGGGTCGCATGTATTCTTGGATATGCTCTCAAAGTCTTCGTCCCGTCGTGGTCGAAGGCTTAGAAAAGTTTCTGATGGTATAGTGTGTAACTTGATGCCTAATAGTACCATGTTCCACTAGAGACACGTTGTCAACGCGGGTCGGACACGGAACTTGGCGTCCGACGAGAGGTGGGGTACAAGTGCAACGACACGTCGGAGGGAACATCGGAATAGGTACTGTTGAAGTCGCAAGGAATCCTTCGCGGCCGGCTGGTCACGATTTTCGTGACGTCTCGCGGGGAAGGGCGAGATGGATGATACGTACACACCACGTTCCAATTTTGGAGACTCCTGTAAATAGCTCGGAGACTAGCAGCCTCCGACGCACATACATATCAAAGGGCTTGGAAGTAAATCGGTACGTTTCACGAGGAACCATGCACGCGATTTTCGTAGAAACTTCTTACTCGACGATTCGGCACCGATACTGAGGAATTTGAAAAAATGAGAACCGTCTCGAGCAAGGCTGTGAAACCTTCTTACAAAAATAATGATCCAAAAAAAAAACAATCTGAGAAGGATAGAAACTTGTTGGATGAGAGAAGAAGGTAATATTCCATTAGCTAAGAGAGAGATGGATCGAAAGAGATGGGAATGGCTCGACGATAGTAAAGCTGTCTTAGAAAAGAGGCAGCTCGCAGGAAGTTTAGTTTCTTCGAAAGAGAAATCGTTCAAGAAAGTTTGAAGACATCTCTCGGAAGAGAGTTAAAAATATCGATCTATCAGAAAAGGAAGAGGTGATAGAGCCTTCGTAGAATGACTGAAACAAGATGGAATCCATTTCCTGATGGCCATTAAAAAGGTACCACTCTATAGATTTCTTTGGTGGTAGCAGAACAGCTCGAGGTTCAACTTCTTCGGAAGAGGAATCGCCCAAGGAGGATCGAACCTCTCAGAAGAGGGGGCAACTGAGAAGATCGAGAAAATCCTCTCGGAAGAACGCGATTCGTGGAAACTGAAAGCCGTGCCGAGTGCGAAAAGTGCGGAATCTCTCGTGGTTGCTCGCGAAGCAGACAGGTGGGCGCTGCTTCCGCGAAGCCCGGACGTGTATTTGGCGTCTCGGCGTTCTCACGACCGCGACGAGACGCTCTCTCGTTCGTTCGCTCGCGTCTCACGATCGACTCACCCAAACTCACGGCGTCGCGCGCGTGCACGACGTCACGACATTTATTCTGAAGCCGAGCCACGCGCTCCTCGACGACCATACTCTGTGGGATCCAATAAACGAACCGGAGATTTCTCAGCGACCACTTATTAAACACGGGAATAGAATTTTAGGGGAGTGTTCAGAGGAATGATCTGAATCAATCGTGCTCCGAAAACTGCGCGACCTGCGAGAACGCAGCCAATCCGCTTTGAGTGTCACTGATAACGCGCTGCTCTATCGTCGTGATAAGCTATCGGCCCGCGACAAGTGTCGTGCGGCAATATTTTTCTCACCATTTACTGTACATCCGTTTTTTACATTAACGTTAATATTTTAACACTCATCCGGATAACCTGATTTTGTAATTCAGATAATAATTTCTCATTAGAACTCTTTGACAGATTAACGTAACGATATTTCATTCAATGCAAGGTTTGCTGCAACAACATTGTAATCCACATAAAGCAACTGTGCATATAGTTATCCTCTCTCTGCAATTTTTGAACTTACTCTTTAATCTACTGTTACTGAAGAACTTTTTAATTGGGGGCCATAATCGAATTTAAGCTTACATTACTTTTGCTTTGTGGGTTACCATGTTATTGTACCAAATAATTATTTAGATTACCAAATCTAATCGCAAATTTTATTTTAATTATGATGCGATTGCGTTTTGCTCCGTATCATAAAATACATTGAAAATAAAAACAATTTAACAACAATTATTATATATTATTTGTCAATAATTGTTACATAAAATTATATATATATATATATATATATATGCATTCATATATTCTTTCGAACTTAAACTTTGTTGCGTTATAGCTTCAGAATTTATAATTTAAACAGAAGAAAAATAAAACATCACTATTTTTTATAAATGACATTTTCAGTCGAAGAAAAGAATATTGATTTTCATTGCGGAAAAAAAATCACTCGCGCGAGAATGTAATTATGTTGACTGCGGTTACCCGGATAAGAGTTAATCCCACGGTCGAACGTTACGTGACGTAACTGTTCGTCATGTTACTGACTTTTTACTGAGTGGCAATGCAAGTCTTTCAACTGCTCTTCGATTCTCTTTTGTGCGAGGCTTTTCGCGGGTCCTAAACATTATAAAATCGTGTAGACTGCTATCAATTAAGAGGATTAAATCGTTTCCACTATCCTCACATACATCTCCGCTTCTCAAATCGAATAAACGAAGGAATCCCCGGTCCATCTTCCCTCCCTTCCCACTTGAAGCTGTAGTGTTCAGGTTGCGACGAGACGACGTATCGGTGCTCGCACGCTCGAATAAAAGCGCCGCGTGGCACTCGTACACTTTTGATCAGATTGCGGACTGCGAATTGAGAATTTTATATATCGAAGCAAAATAAAGAAGAATAAAAAACACATACACATGATAATAAAGAACAATGAACGTCGACGACACACACACAATATATTAGTGTCCCTCGGTAATATTTTGTCGGGCCGAGGGGCGTTTTTATAAGAATGGTTTTAGATCTCCGAACAAATTTTGCGAAGCGAACCAAACGATTCTATTACTAAACTAAAATAAATAGACTCTTTGACTTCTCGGCCATACGTAACGTAAGATAATAAGGGCCGAAACGCGCGCGCCCTTGAGAGATGCGTGAATATCAATACCCGCCGTTGTCCATTGTCCGTAAGAGAGAGAGAGAGAGAGAGAGAGAGAGAGAGAGAGAGAGAGAGAGAGAGAGAGAGAGAGAGAGAGAGAGAGAGAGAGAGAGAGGGAGTGAAAGAGTGGGAGAGATAGAAAGAGAAAGAGAGACCTAATGCAAATGAGATATAATTTAAATAAGATGCAAAGTTTATATTCGAGGCAATATTTGTTATAATACGACTAGGGGATAAGTTGTGTGTACCGTTTTAAAAAAGGGCTTTGGCCGAGTGATCGCCTACGGGGACAAGCATCGCCCGTGACGATCGCCAACGGCGAAGAGGAGGATGCTGAGACCGTATTATTGATCATATAAGGGACGACGTATCGACGCGGGGAGAAACGCGTGAATGCGAAAGCAAAAAAAAAAACAATGAATAAAACAAGAGGTACTAAGCTAAAGCTATGCGCGCCGCTTCACCGCACGTCGCGTTCGTCGTTTCATTATCACACTTGGACTCACGGTTGCGTTTGTGTCTCCAACGATATATAGATTATTTTATTTCGGGAGATATTCCTCTCCGGGGGAGAAGTGAAAAATGGTTTTACATCACATTCTTATATTTTTATTATTATTAATATTATTATTCTGTAATTATATGTGTAAAATTTAGGTCGCCCATAGAGAGTAAACATCACGTTTTATCCGAGGAGCCCTTCGAAATTTTGATTTAGTAAAACAGGACCTAAGACATAAGGCAAATTAGATTCTAAGCAGTTTAGGACGTGTAACCATATCATACAGTTTTGTAGATAAATATATATAAAAAATATATATATATATATTTATGTGATGCGGAGTACGGCGTTTAAATCAAGAGTGTATGTTGCTGCGTACTCGATACTCGTTCGATGGATATTCGAGATGAAATATTCTGTCATATAATTTCTCAAGACTGCATTTCTAATTAAGAAATTCATTTTTGATTCCAACTTCGCATATTTTAGAAAAAGTCAATTTATGAAATCTTTCTCAACCTCTCCTAAAGAAATTTGTCTTAAATGTAAATCACTCATCATAAATCAATCAATTCTTATTAATCGAATTTATCAATACTTTTACTTGCTTTTTTTATCTATTATCTTTATTTATCTTTATTTCTTCATTTACACGTAATAAATTAATGATAAAAGCTAGAAGAGAGAATATAAAACTAATCGTCGTTTTTCCAACAGATATAAGTAGACGTATTTCCAGCTTACTCTTTCTTTAGAAAAGAGAAAGAAAGAGGGAAAACATGTTTTCATTTTCAAGAAATTGTATAGCAGAAGTGTCTCGCTTTGTGCGACATCTCGACGGAGCGACACTTTCATGAAAATTTTGCTCCGAGCGAGCGCGTCTTAAGAAGCGCTCGTTAAATCGAGAGATCGAGCACGTACAACCAGACTATCGCTTATTTTCTGACACTTTACCCGCGCGCTAAGACTCCGGTAAAGCAAGAAACGTACGTAGAACATATTTACAACGAACGCTCGCTTAATACACACTCGTCCCGGTCGCCGCATTTTCGATCCGGCGCGAAAACGCGCAAACGGGGATGGAGTTTCAGGTGTGTCCCTTCCTCCCCCCCTTCCCCATCACCGACCTTTATATTTAATCCTTTTCCACGTACATACGCCAAGCATCATTGGAACAGAATGCAAAATAAAGAAAAACCAAGAACCGCAGACCGGGTCCTAGACTTGGAGATTTATAAACGAGGCTGATGATTAGATATTCATTAGATATAAACGAGAGCTATAGATTAGGTCAAAGATGAGAGAGCAAAAAGACGTAGTTAATATCGTAGTTGGCAGAAAATTTCCTAAGAATAACCGTTTGCTTCCGTTGCAATAATGATTGATCAGATGGAAAGGGGTTAAGTCTAAAGAGATACATAATATAAAATTAAACGAATATATTATATATATATATATATACATATATATATATATATTATTTCGAGTACTGTGCATCAGAAGATGACGAGCCTCACGTGAAAATGGGGCGAGAAACTCATGGCTTGCATATCAACCCTCGACTGGAACATCTACGTCGGTGTTACAGAACTGATGCCGCAGAATTCCCGGGGGATTTTACTGTACCGTAATTGCGCGCCGTATCGAAGGAGTTACGATCGGGGAAATGACGACAGATGTGTCCACGGACGGCAAAGTGAAGATATTTGGTCGTTCTGTAACGTGTAACACCAGGGTTCGCATTTTCGCATAGTCATCAGTTGAGAGATTTAATCCTGCCGGATCGCGATGGGCAAATGACAATAGAGACAAACGTTCCTTAACGGGATTAAATCTGTTTACGGTGCTTACGTTAAAAGGAAGGAAACAAAATATTGCTGTCACTGTAAGGGATACGTCTGATTGATCGAAGCGGAGTAGGTCACAAGAAATTTTAACTCAAATAACATTCTAAATGTAATCCTCGGGAGCCTGCCGTTGCAGTTAAAGGCTGAAAGAGGGGAGGGGTAGCATTAGATAGACATAGAAAAGACACACGTTTACGATGTAAGATTAATCGCGCGTCTCTTTCCAATGGGCGAATGGATGTACATAGCTTACTCTTGTTTTTTTTTTTTTTTTTTTTTTTTTGTACGAAGAGGACCCCCCTACAAGTAAGTTCGCGTACTCTCTCTCTCGCGCTAAGTGTCACGCTTACATAGTGAATCTAATGAAATGAAACACCTGTGGACGAGGAACGTGTAATCGATGCATTAATCGTGGAGTAAATAAAAATTGCGTAAATACGATAGTGCGGGATAGATCTCGCGGACATCTTCTGGTGAACAGGTTCTAAACGTGTACAAAATCAAATTATAATTTGGTAGCCCGTAGTGATCCTGTAAACGGTACAGTATTCCAGGTAGAGAGATATACATAGCACTGTGTATGTAAGCACGACTACACGTTATTTCACACAGATACACGTGCGTACACGCATACATACATACACACTCACACCGAACTCGAGGTTGTAAAAATGAAGCCATCTGTGTCGATAATTAATTGTAACTTTTGAGAGCAAGCTATGGATAATAACTGGTTCTAGATCTTAATAATACATATCCCATCTATATGTATATATTTGCAATCGCATGAGAAATTCAATCGATTAATTATCTCGATAATGTAATTATCATTACCTTTATTATTAGTGTTATGATTATTTATAGCCCTCGGCCGCGTTGCGAGAGCCGAGGCTGAATAAGTATGTTAAATGGACGTTGCGTTTAAGGCGTTAGGTTAATGCTCGTTAGTTAGATACTTAGGTAGTTAATGCAGCGTAGGTACATATCGTTAATATTGTTATTAATTAATGGTATTGCGAAAGGGTATTAATACCGGTGCGCTTTGATTTCTTTTGTACACGAAGAAAGAGTTCTGCTAGCTCCTCTAGATCGAATTTGTTTTGTTTGCAAATTTTAGTGAGCGTTAAAATTTTGCAAACTTATCGATTAAAGTAAGAAGATCAGTCTCACTTGATAGTCTAAATTCTAAATATTATTATAGTCCGCAAAATTAAGAAGACAAGCTCGTGAAAGAAAAAATTATTCACGTTAATTTAATTAATCCGCATGATTAAATTAGTGGATGGATTAATGAAATCAAAATTAATAGAAAGCAGAATTTTAAAGTTCTTTTTTTTTTAATTAATTCAATTAATTGTATTATCTTTTAAAATACGTCAGAAAAATGGCGTGCAAAATCGTTTCTACTGCGACAGTCTTATAATCCGGCGACTTCATTTTAATTGAATGTATATACACATTTTATTTTAATCAACACAATCTATAAAGTGTCCGTTTTTTAAACCGGATCTTCGGACACACTACAGATCGTACGAAACAAACCAAAGCGCAGTGTAGCCTTTCTAGCGATCCCCAACGAACCCAAGTATTACCGGTGACATATACCTGCTCCTACATATCAGGTTTTAGACACCCCGAGCACTACCATGCGCCATATCAATGTTTCTAAATGTCCCTTTCTCCCCCCCCCCTCCCCCCTCGGTGTGTCCCTTCGTCCTCCTTTCTACCTTTCGATGTCCCAAATGAAAATTTAGAGGCACGCCGATTATCGATCACTTTGTCCCTTATTACTCCCTACTCCACCCTTTCTTTCGCGCCCTTTATCCTGTACACCCTTTTTACCTGTTTCCATTCGACTTTCCCCACCTCGTTATTGTACATCGGAGCCGGAAGGGTCTCTAAGCTCTGTCTTCCCATCGCTGCGTGAAAAAAAGACAAATTAGATGTAATAAGATTTGTTGACTGTGTACACGTATACACATTATTATAACGCATCGATCATGTGCATCACCAGCATATACACACGCATCCACTCGCACACGACACCAGTTCACACCACAACGGGGAAAACACGAAAACAACAGCCGCTGCGTCAAGATAGTCCACGCTGGATCGCCAATGCTGAGATCGCAATTCACGTCCGTTAGATCGATCGCACATAACACCGCTGACTTGTCTGACATTTAATTAATTTTAACTTTAGATCACATCGCGGAAGACAAGCGATGTTTTTATTTAACAGAAGATATTTCTCTCTGCATCGTAAACGCTTCAAATGTATAACTTATTGTTTCATCAAACAATAAGTATCACTTTTCGTCGAATTTTTTTCGCGACAAGCTTTTAAAATTCTGACGCGTTTCAATTGGACGAGAAACAATCAAGTGATCTTATGATTGCTAACGCAAGGCGGATTATAATTCGCGCTAAATCATATGTCAGAGATTAGAATTAATCTTTTCCTTTTTAGTATTTATATCACGTGTGTGTGTTAAACGTCGAAGTGTTCAAAAGAAAATTGTCTATATGAAACAACTCGCATAGAAAACCGAGTTATGCTACTGTGATTACTGATTGAATTTTAAATTTCGTAACTAACTCCCTTATTCATTTGCTCCGTCAATTGGCACAGTACAGGTCGCACTATTATTGCATCCGAGGAAACCACAGAAATTAGTACGGATGCAGGAGACTTAGATTAAACAAGTTTGCAAACTCCTGTTCCGGAAAGCTTGCGTTTAATTAATTAAATTAATTAAGTCCGACACGGAAAGGCGATCGCGAGAATCAAGGCAAGCCGAGACAGAATTTCGCAGCGTATCGGTTCTCCAGCTAGATTCGATTTGCTCATTCAAGGAACGTTCCTGTCGTCATACGATATTCCATTTATTAGCCATAATTTTGAGTTCGGTCACGTCAATCAAGCATTGACCGTCCATAATAGCCTGTCATGCCGCAGCGCGCCGTAGCTATCGTAAGCCACGTCGTGGAAAACGATCTATTCACACCAAAAGACACGTACACACTCATGCTCGAGAGGTACAATAACGTGCAATAATGGTGCCTGATGGACGTGTTCTTATCACGTATAAGAATATCTCTTTCACTTTCGATAAGGAGGTTCTCGCTATATAAAAGTATTATGAGAATATAGATCTGGATTTTTATCTTCAATTTCTTCTTTTACCGGTTGCCATGTATATACGCAGGAATTTTACGGTGAAAGATACGGTTTGAGTTATCCGTATATATACTCGATGTATCGCTTTATTTATTGGTACTTGACACGCAAGACAAAAATCTAATAAAATATTCAAAAAGTATTTTATTTAATCGAATTGTGACATTTAAATTCTAATCTGGCATATATCGATCACCGAAAAAAAAAATAAACTTGGAGGAGCACACGTTCCGAAACGTGACAGAGCATCTCGCATCGGGCAACATGTCGGCACTTGTACGCAAATAGAGATACGTACACTTTCAGACACACGGAACACGCTCCAAAAATATGGTTGCTCCTAAAAACGAAAACAAAAAAATAACGATGTAATGTGTATATTAATACTTGTATGTCGTACGCTCTAATGTTGTTTGAAGAGTTATTTGCGAGTCAATTATCTGTGCCTAGCAGCCCTGTGCACCCTATCAAATGTACCACCGTTCAGATGAAAAAGAAATGCCGAAACGGAAGGAAAAACGGAAGCGAACGAAAGAGGGAGAATGAAAAGCAAATACGGAATTCAGGCAATACGGAAAGACGAAGGATAATAAGAACAAAAAAAAATACAGAAAGAGATATGTATAGTATCGAGCAGAACACGACACGACACGTGTGTTTCTCACAAATTGCACCCTGTATACATAGTTCGCACAATGATCTGTTCCTATTTTGGAATCAGTTTTTTCGAATTTGCCAAGAATGTATATCTACAGATTCTATATGAGAATATATATAGAAAAAAAAAAAAACTGGACATGAAATATAAAGTATTGAAATCTAGTTCTGGAATTGTTAACCCTTTTCGACCAAGCGTCATTTTTTTGGGGGAGGGCGCGAAACGCGCGTCAACTCTGTCGCGCCCCCGGAAATCGATTTCCCTTTGAAACCCCAGGTAGCCTAATAAAAACTTTTGTTCTTTCACGCGATCGGACAACGTGGATGTGCGATCTCTGCTCATGTTTTGTGCATCGAGAAATAGAAATAGCTCCATTAGAGAGAATGGTTGTTACTTTTGTGGAAGAGAGGGAGAGAATGAAAACGGAAATGCGTAAAATATGCACGTGAGGGTGATAAACGCCTGGCGAGAATTCGATGGAGGAATGAATCGGGTTGAAATTAATCATCTTGAAAGTTTAGGGATATATTTGAAATCCTGTGGACACGTACACATACAACACATAATACGCATTATGTCTTTTATTACTTTTAATGAAAATATAATATTCTCTCAAAATATTTTGAAATAAATATTTCAAAATAAATCAAATAAAGCTGTGAATGTTGATTTTTAATATGTGATTTAAGACCTACTATAAAAATTTGAATTACGTTGATAAATTCTTTTATGTATCATCTTTTAATAAGAATGAATATCCCACACTGAATCGTGCATTTCAATAACTTCAAATCAAATAACTTTTAATTTTAATCCGATTTACCCTCTTCCGCTGTTTTACAAAGCAGAAAACTCACCTTCACGTGACGAATGTACTACATCTCGAGAAAATAAAGAAAAAAAAAAGGCCGAACGACTCAGCGGAATTAATATTAAAAATGTAGACGGCAAAGAGGTACGTCGACGCAAAAAACGCGTGGCGAGCATCGCGCTTCCTTTCTAACGCTCACCGCCGGCGGGAAGCAAGGAAAAGGCCGAACGACATTCAAAATCGCATGTACACGAGCTTCGCGACTCAAAACTCTGCTCGCAACAGAAATTATATAGATATAGATATATATACACATATTATACCGTCACACACTGAACACAACAGCACAGCCACAACTACCACTACCACCACCACCACCACCACAACCCACGCACATCCATATATATATATATACATATACATCTATATTATATAAACTTATATTACATCTCTACGAATACGAGAGGAAACTCTTCTCACTCACTCTTATGTAACTATCACACCGGTGTACACGCTGTAGGAATATATGTGGGACGCCTGTATGTGTGTCTAGAACTATCATCTGCTTCACAATTCTCTGTTCGAGAGGAACACACTAACGATCACGCCGCTTCTCGTCGTATCGCGGATTTGTGTCATCGTCCGTGTAATCGCGCTCTTTGTCCCATCGACGGACCGATGCGCTTTCATCCACTTGTACAAATTTCAGAACAATAATTTGGAAACTTGTCGAGCCACGTCGTTATTGTTCGATGACAAAGCTGTTTGTCAGTTTGTTTCGGCATAATTCAACGTGATTAATTCCTTCGATGTTAATAATTCGTATTTAACATGATAATAGCGCTAAACGTGCACGCAAAAAAACACGCATTGAAGCCTTTAGATGCACTCAAAGTCTCGTCGCACCAGTTCGAATCTTAGTGGATTTATTCAAGAGGCTTTTATTAATTGAATTTTTATTAGATCGATGTAATTTGCAATAAGCGCAACGAAGGATGAAAGACAAATTTTCTTCAGGTAGTTGAAGAAACATTTGAGAAAATCGTAATGAAGATGTATTTTCGAGCGGTCGATAGAGGCGAAGCAGCGAGCGTGAATCGGTAACATTAATCCTAGAAGTACTAAGTACTTTTTTTTCTTCTCATATTGCTTTACCAGGAGGTAACATATTTTTTTCCATTCGGTAGTAAGATTACGACGAAGCGAGATGTCTTTTCCCTAGAAAATTCGAGATTCGCTCTCACGTGTTTGCATCTGTAAGAATATCGAAATAGTTTCGAGTGATATCGAGATCAAGTTATGAAGAAACTTTCCTTACGACTTTTGCTTACGAACTTGGTACTTTTAGGATTGAAAGCGACAGATTTACAGGGGATCGATTACAGGGAAAAGAAATATAAGAGGGAGGAAAGAATAATAAAAAACGATATACACACTCATCGAGCGCCGCTAGTAAAAGACATGGTAGGCTATTATTATCGCTAAATAGTCGCTAGCCGATAGTGATGTAGTTTATTCTTTAGAGTTTATTTTAAGTTCTTAATTATATACGCGAGAAAAAAGAAAAAGAAGTGGTTACTATTAACCGATTACTATCGTATCACATTACACACTGTAACACGTCGATTATAATGACAAGAATATTAACCTGTGCATATTGACATATTATGAAGTCACATCATTAAAACATATACTACTCAATATATATATATCCAGCGTCAGCGACTCGATTCATTGACACCCACACCATATACCATGGCATAATATCGATAACTCGAAACAGAACAATCAATTTTAAAGGTAGGAAGCTAACGTCGTTTGTTGTCATTTTGGTATCAAAATGTCGTCACAAATGACATTTTGACGTCGAAATAACAATAACGTCAGCTACCTGAGTTTTATATACCCGACCTTTTAATCTTTCATTTTATTATTTCGCAACTACACAACATAAATAGTTAGCAGAAAGTAATTTTGATGCCGACAATTTTTAATAACAGATTATGAGGAAATATTAACGAATACAAGAGATGCACCACACTTTTTCGAATAAATAGATTAGTTTACGGACTATGTCCTATTGTGTATAACGATCCAAAGATCTATCGCACTTCCTTTTGTGTACCAGGATCTTTAATCTTTGAAATTGTGTTTTTTTAGGAAACATTTTAATCAAATTTCTTCCTTTATTCTCTAACTTTTTAATATCAAGCGTTTCTACAAGAAATTTCTTTTCCTCGGAATTTTTAAAAATATTGATTTGGCCCCGGATTTGGCAGTAAATATCTTTAAATCTGAAATTTTGCGAGAGCAAGTTCTGCTTAAAGTTAATGATGCTAATTCTGAAATATTAGCTGAATAGGCTTTTTGGATAAATCACATTAAAATTTAAAGGACTCACTTTATTGGCTTAACATATCTTGACTCATTTCACTAACTTTGCCGGTCGCCAAGCAATTCACTCCTATTACCCTTCTACTGTATATACGTATATATTTCGGAGATATATATATTTTCAACGCGAGTTTTTTTAATCTTAATTCGACTCACTTTTTGATATTCATTCATTCGCTCCAATTATACTACTATTATACGTACAGAAATACATTTTGCGACGATTGTGTAATTGCGATTGTTACAAAAAACAGTGATCGTTCTCCAGAAAAGTCGGTGGCGAATGAGATATATCGGGTATTATTATATTATACATCTTGCATTATTTTCCAGCAAAATAATTTTTATATTTTACTGTATACTTCAATAATATATTATATGATCTCGCGTGCAACATAATTTCATCATGTTTAAAGAAATAACTGCATGCTTTGCACATTTTGTTTCTCTTTTATATACCATTTGATACTATTATATGAGACTCATATTTTATAAGTATCCATGCGACATTGTCCAGTTTAATGAGATTTAATCGCAGGTTAATTTATATATACATACTTTTTCCTTCTTTGAGTTGAGATCTTACAAGAATTTCTTTTCACGCGGCTGAAATAAAATTACATCTTCTTCGTTACATCTTTCCGCTGCAATTATAACGATATTTGATACACTTTTTTTCGGTCTTCTTATATTCTCTTAATTTTCTTTTTCTCCCTCATTATTTGCGTTTGTCAATTATTTCAAAAGGATTCTCTTTCTCTTTGTAAGGAAAAATTTTCGCGCTTTATTAATACACGTTCCACGAGTAATCACGTAATACGAGCCGTAAATCGATTACAAGAGCGCATATATTCTTGCTTGAAGCACTCGAGATACGAATCTCTGCGTCATATCCTATACATTGAAGCGACTAATTTTTTTTTGTTTTTTTCGCGTTCTTGGCGACCGTGGCGAATTAATCATGCTCGTGGCGAAATAATACAGGAGGAGCCGCGCAATTAAAGTCCAGCTCTCCGCAAGAATACATAAAACCGGCGCGAAAGTTTATGCAACGTCGCGATAAATTGCAGCCGATAAGACGCGCGTATATCACCGCATATAGCGGTGCAAACACGCGCTCCTCCGCCTCCACGATTTTCACAAACGAACGAACGAACGAACGAACTGCCGACATAATTGCCGCAAATTCGTGCACGCGTTATCGTGCATGCACTTGTGCATCCTCGCGCGCGTGTTATCCCCGACACGCGTGCCGCGAATCGGATTGCCTCGAATTTCGCGAATTTTGCTTGATATCCACGACCAGAGAGATTGAACGCCAGGCATGAATAACGATAACCGCGATGCGTCGTCCCGTGCTAAAGAGATATATTTAACGAGCGACGCACTCGGCGAACGCGCGTGCGAAACGCGCGGCGCGCTTTGTAACTCTGTGAAAATTGATCGCTGGCACGTAAAATATCAAAGGGAAAAAGTTTTGCGCGTGGAAAAGAGAGATTATTTTCAATCTCTGTGAAAATGATGTTTCTAAAAAAAAAGAGAAGCCGGCACGAAATAACGCCGTTTGATGACGCAATCGATCGAGCCTGGTTTTTTTTTTTAATTTTTTATATTTTCCTCCCTTTCGATCGCGATAGCGTTATGTATTTTAACTCGTCGAGTTCCCTTTTGACGTTGATTTTCTTTGCGATGAAACGATGATATATTTTCTATCGTACTAATATTTTCTTGTTGTGCCCCTGAAGGAGACAGTCTGACATCAAACTCCATGTTAATGGAGTTTATACGGCAAACACACACGAGAAGAACAATTTTGATGAAGTATCTAAAAATTTAGCTAGATATAGATCTGAAAATAATTTTGTTGAACCATCAAAGTAATTATGTTTGACTATCAAAATAATTACGTAAGAAGTTTGAGCATGATGATAATGTTGCAAAAGGCTTTGACATTCTATGCAACCAGTTCGAGCGTGCTTACATATAATTATTTTGATGTTAGTCCAATAAAATTCCTTTCTATATTTAACTAAATATTTAGATACTTCAACAAAATCGTTCTTTCTGTGCATCAATGGCTGCGTTCAATAGACAAAGCAGTTCAATGAGTGCTCAGTGATTCTTTATTAGAATTGGTTTTGATGCACTAAAAAAAATATTATATTTTAATAAATATTTATTTGAATGGTTTTAAGTAAATATTTACTAAATGTAAACATATATTTGATATAAAAACTATTAATTTGATTTAAATATCATTTCTTTATTGAGTAAATATTTATTTACTGTAGGTAAATGTTTATTTATTGTCAGTACTGTTCAGAAAAAATATGTATTAAAATTTATTAAATTTTTTTCAATGTACTTATAAGTTCAGAAAAGAACTAAAGGCACAAAAACCAATTTATATTGAAGAACCGAGCGCACGTTGATTTGTATGCTGATTTGTCTGCAGTTACCATTTATCGATGCAACGAAATCAATCCCAAACTAACGAAAGAATTGAACAGTTACAGGATTCATAGATGAAAAGAATATCCACCGGACAAAGATCGACATACACACAGATCGATGAGAAACAGGCGGCTCGATTGTCCATCCACACAGATCACACGGACTACATGGACCAACATCTTCACATACGCATGATCGAATCCACGCGTGAAATCAAAGCGCGAGCCGGCGAATTCTGTTGGTCGCGAGGCCTTTGACAAAAAAAAAACAAAAATAACGCGATCTTGATAAGATCACATCGGTTGCTTGAAATAGAGCTACTTGGGCATGCGATCGATTTGCATGCTTATAGAAGGGCAGTAGTTTCGCTAGATCCTTTGTATTTCACGAGCATGCGCACGTCTCTCTGAACTTGAGCATCTTGTAACGTCGTAATACATGAAACGATGACGAACAACAATGAACTGTGCCAAATGAGCTTTTCCTCCTAAATCCAGCTTTCGTTTGCTGTCCTTTTTCCTATCACGTTAATAACGATTGTTTCCTCTTCCATTTTAACCATTTTGCACGTAGAAGGAAAGTCCAACTGCGTGACATCTCGTTTTAAATTAAAAAAAATATATATATTTATATATTTATATGTATATATATGTATACGTAGCAAAGTAGCAAACAAAATGTACTAGCAAACAGAACGAAAAGGATAATGAAGGTGTATTGTAAAGTCGCATGTGCGAAAAGTAATAGCGATCGCAGAGGGGAAGAAGAAGGGGGAGAACAAGAATTACCAAAGGCAAGTGTTACATTAAAAATTGACGTAAGTAATGTATTTTCATATTTACAAGAGTTATGAGTATAAGTCTAATTGGGTAAGTCTCGAGTACTTGTACATATGTATATGTGTATGTTACGCTTGTAAAAATATAAAGCGCGTTTTTTCAAAACGTAATTATCCCATCGATATCGCTTCAAGACCGCGTCTCCGGAAATTGCGATAATCCCGCCCCGAAGATTCCAAGCTTAGCTATCGTATATAAGTCTAATATCTACTCGCGCACACCGGAATTCCATTTCGACGTTGCAATAGTTACCGTCGTCGCCAAATGCGATCTATTTCCCCCGTAAATCATTCTCATCGACGCAACGAGTACATTTTGAAAGAACGCCTCGGTTAAAGATGCTTTCACTGAAAGCGATTAATCTTTAAGGACGTCATCGGATTCTGATAGGCCGCGAGCATTACGCGCGTACAACCGCCAGCTTTACAAAAAACCTGAATCTTTCGTCGACGAGAACGAAAGTTTTCGCTGCGTAGAAAAATGTGAGGCGCTTGCGAAGTCTCTGTCTATTTTATGAAAGCATCGATCTTTGAATTCCTGCGAGAGCAAAATTTTCAGGAACGGCGCTGCAAGAAAACTTAAAGAAATTCGCGATTCTCAAATCTTCCTAGATCGATGAAGAAGCTTTAAGCTTTTTTAATCTTTCTGAAATTATTTACTTCAATTAATTACATCGTTAAGAAACAATTCCAATTATTTATATCAAGAAAAATAATTTTCTACGCTAAAAGAAAAATTTACTAAATCTTAATATATATTTTTTTGATTAGTACCAAATAAATATTTACTTGCAATAAACAAATACATACTTGTTCAATAAAAAAAAAATAATAATAAAATTAAATCAATGTCTTGTATCAAATAAATATATATTTACATGAGTAAATATTTACTTAGAACTATTCAAATAAATGTTTATTAAAGTTTAATATTTTCTTCAGTGTACCAATAAAACACGACATATAATGCCTTATTAAAATTTTAAAAAGATACAACATAATATATAAGCGCCAAAAATAATGCTTCGGAAAAATAGAGTAGAGACTTTACTAGCATCCTGCACGAGAATCTCGGCGATACTTCCTTATGAGAAATTTCTCATTGAATTGAAGATTTTGATGCAATAACATGCTAAGCCGCGCCAGAGAAAAGTTTTTGTGCGATGCAAGATTCCTGGTTTATACAACACTTACAGATTTCATTATCAGCTCCGATAAAAAGATTTTCCTTTCTTTCAAGAATAACGAGGAATAAATATGTTGGAAGAAAAAAGGCACGAGACAAAGGTACCGTTTTAATAATTTACAGCCTTTTTCAATGTCGAACTTTTCGTACGGTTTAGCATATTGTCGCAAGTTTTTTAATTAATCTCCCCTCTTTATCGTAACCGAGGAAAGTTCTTATCGACTAATTCACAATTCGACTGTCTTCACAAATATATGTATATATCGTCTTCACAAATATATATATAACCGTTTGTACAAGATGCTTATATTCGCGTTAGTAATAGTTTTATTCGATAATCTTTAACTCGGAACGATTAAGCGAAACGCGAAGACTTGTCGGATGAGATACAAAATATCTTTAGATAATCGGAGGACGGTCGCGCTCTCCTCTTTATTAAAAAATGCATCATCGTGCCCTCTCCATCCCTCGCAGGGCTTGACTCGGCACGCCAGGAGGGAGGGCAGCTGACTCACCCCCTCTCTCAAGATCATTGTTAGTGGCTTCCGAAATCTTGAATCGCTTGTATTTCCCTGTAATTTAATGTCGTTTTATATGTCGCGTCATTGTGAAATTTTATTACATTCTAGTCTGTTTTTAAATTAAAAACTTTATCTAGATTATAAAAAGCATAAATTAATAGTTCAACAAATCAAACGATAATAATTCTTTAGAAATCATTCCCGATCAATTTTAAATAAATTGACCCCTTTTTTTCTCAACAATAAAGTAATATTAAAAAAAATATATATTTTCGAAAAAAATAATTCTTAATCTCTTCAAAAAATCTCACATAATCGTAAACAAATTAGATGTAGAGTGTTATTTTATATAATAAAATAGTTTTAGGTAATTTGCTTATTGTGAATAACTTTCGAATACTTTTGTCTAGTAATTCAGTAGCTAGTTTTATTTAAGCTATCACAGAATGCTTACTAGCTAAGCGGACCATAGTGACGCCCCACCAAATGCTCCAGCCCCATCCGACGAGACAGAACAGAACGGTAAACATTTGGCCCACGCCCACGATGAGATTGACAATCAATGCACCAAGTCGCGATCTCATTCCAGCGACGGCGGAAAATCTTGGCTGTCCAGTGCACAAATTGAACAGGCCACTCCAAACGGTTCCTAAGCGAATTCAATTAAATTATCAAAGAGGGAATACTGATTGTGTAAGGGATAAACCACTTGAATATTTAGAAAATCGATAATGGCTTCTCAATGGAACACTTTGCTTTCGAGAGACATTGATATTAATGTTTAAATTAATCGTACCAGTGCCGGGTAGTAGGAAATTCCATACTAGGCAAAACCAGGCGAGAGGGACCGGCAGACAAGGAATGGCGCCTCGCATGACAGAATTATGTTCTACCAGGACATCCGGTATCTTAGACTTCGATTCCTACGACATTACACATCGAGTTTATACATAAATAAGAAAAACTATCTAGAAATGATTTCTAAATTGTTATCTTTGCCATGTGGATTAACGTGTTGCACCTCCTACAAGACAATTACTTAAAAAATATTGATTCACCCGGTTCGAAACTTTCTATATCTTCGTTTTATATAAGCCTCTCCCACGTAAAGTTGTTTAAAAGTAATAAAATAAAAAACTTCAAAAAACGATATTATAGTTTTTGTATTATTAAAATCATAATTACCATTTTTGTGATATCTTTAAACAATTATAACTTTTTGCAGAAAAATAAATACTTTAAATGATAATATTTTAAGAAAATTCTAAAACTGAAACTATACTTTCAAAGATCGAACAAACTGCGAATAAAAAGTTTAAAAATTGAAAGGATGCAAAGTGTCGATTTGTCTTGTTCGATGTAATAATTTTTATTTCAATAAAAAGTATCTATGTACCTCCGATAAAGGTGGCGGAGCCACGCTCGTAAGACTGTGCTTGGCACGTGTATTTTTTGTGCGTTGTTCCGCGCGTTTGCAGCTGCATTTGCAACAGCTAAATGCACGACGGCAGAGCACACCGCATCTTCTCTCAGGCGGACAGCAAACGGTAGGCTCGGCAGGGGCGATCCTCGATTTTCTCGTACAACATTTGAGCTCTCGTAGTCTCTCTCGCAAAGATAAAGATCCTCGATCTTTCGTACGAACGCATCTGTCAGTAAAACGTTTCATGGCACGATTAAAAATTTGCAAATCCCCAAAATTCTTTCAAAACTCGCAGTAACTCTAACAATAAGTAATTCGATAACATGATAAATAAATCGTAAAAGTTTAAAAATTCGAGAAGTGACGTGATTTTTTTTTAAATCATCGCGTCGCTTTTTTAAAAACGTCTTGAAAATTTGTGAAAATGTCTCTTTTGGAATATAAATTTTGATGAGAATATTTAACGAAAAGCGTTTGAGTATTCTAAAACTGAAAGATTTCCAACAATCGAACAACTGGCGCTGATAGGAAATCTAGAAACGGAAAATGTAAATATGTAATAGCAAAGTTTAGCAAAGAGCATAATACAGAAAAGGAAAGATATATACAAAGCAAAGAAAAATTACAAGAAATCGAGTTTCCAAACATCCAAAAAGTTCTGGAAGTACGTAAGTTTGTAACTAACATTAAGTAAAGATAACAAGTTGAAGAATGATCCAAGTGAAACTAAAAATCAGTACGATGGCATATCTTCGCGCGTGATACTTTTACAGAGAATTACTTTTTTTCTGACGTAAATTTCCTATTTTTATCACGTCATTTTTATTTGCCCCTAAAAATGTTCTATTCTCTTGATATAATAATACTTAATATTCTATTTGTAGGATAAGATGATACAATTTCGAACGTTATATAATTCTAAACGAAATAAAATTTCAATCCAATTTTCTAAGTCTAAGTTTAATTTTTTCCTGTTTGGTTTCCTTTCAATATTCTAATGAGATCAATTGAATCTCGAAAAACTTGGATTATTTTATTTCATTCGGAATTGTACCAGGTTCGAAATTGTATCTTATTACCCTACATGACGCGAATGTCATTATTATTCGGTGTGACGAGAACGTGGTGCTTGATCGTGTGAAATTCAAATCTTTAAACGATACCTGCATCGCGCCTTCAATTTCGACCAGCACGACAACGCATTTGTTGTAGACGGCGGTGCATCGAGCACGGGGGTTGCAACAGGCGGCGAGATATCGTTGATCACCGTTGTCCTCCCTTGATTTCTGGTCCATAGGAGACCCTTGGGATCCCTGCGGCAAGCGAGACACCTCATACCGGAGCAGCACTTGCAGTATTGACTTAAGGATCTTCCCCAACGTGCCCACAATTTTTTATTATCGCTTTGCTTCTCGTTACTGGATGCCAGGACACTGCGACAAAATCAGTCCACGTCATTATTTATTGTTTTTTTTTAGACTAAGCTAAGAAATAAAATGTGCGTACATTTAATTTGAATAACTGATCACTTAAATCGTAAATTAATTTATATAATGGCATATGTTTATTATTTCGAAATATTCAGGCAGGAATAAATATATATACATATATAGATAATTCTTGATAGAGTACAGAATTATAATATACATTTAGAATTATACGTTAAATAATTTTTCCTAAATAAGAAAGAAAATCCTTAAAATAAAAATGATGAAATGTTAATATATGATTTCTCGTTTAATTTACTTTATGCAGCGTTAATGTCTGGCAATTTATTCCTGAAAGATTATTATCGATTCTACATTAGCTGCATAGACTATTAGCACCTACATACACCTGTATACATACATATGAGTCATATGTAAAATGTATAGTAATATCAGAAAGAGTATTGATTACGTTAACTAGATTTCTCAAGGAGCGAATTATTCTCGCAACGTAATATTTAGATTTACTTAAAGGCGCAAATTTTACATGAAACTCACAGTCTTTTTTAAATAGTAAATATTAGTTTATACGTCAATATTTTCAAATATTTTAAAATAGACAACAACTACAAGTAAATAGAAATTACAAGCATCGTACATAAGGGCGCATTTAAAAATGCAAATCCCTATTTACTAGCGAAACGCGTTTCGTGACTCAGGGTGCCCACTCTCAGGCCAAACCACAATCGACAAAGAACGGAAGATTCCTCACATGAGGCTAATCGTAACACAAAATCCTTACTCATACCAAAGCCACGGTGCACCTCAAAGCCGCGCAGGTCCCATCCTTCTGTCCGCGCACGCAATCGCAATCAAGAAAACTCCTTACCTACACGCAACAGCTTCACAGGATGGAGAATCACCTTTTAAGAACTTTTCCGGAAGTGATCGGTGAACGTCGATGACACGATCGCCGATCTCGAACTCGCGATAAGCACTCCGACGGCAGGCCCACGCGGAGACAAGCAGAAACATCGGCGAAGATTAAACCGCCCGAGAGTGGCCGGGAGATCGAGCACGAGGACGATCGCGAGGATTGATGAGGGCGGAAATAAAAGCACGACAGCGATTCGTAAGTCAACGAGCGGCCATCACCGGCGGCCAGTCTCCAGTGACTTCGGTCAGTGATTGCGGGTGCCGCAGTCGCGGCAGGACGTGGCCGACGAGGGTGGCAGGGCGAGGGTGCGAGGGTGCGAGGCCGGCCACGACCGGTCACGCAAAGATTTTCAACCTTCCCTTCACGTTTCCAACCCCCGATCCCGCGAGCTGGCCGACTAACTGACCGCGAAATCGATACGCGCGACACGAAGTTCTTTACCTTAACCGGCCGGTTTTCAAGGCGGCCGCGGCCGATTTTCTCCCCGGGACGCGTAGCGTCGCGACGCGCGTGTCGGTGGGTGCACGGCATTAAAGCCGCGCTTGTAATTCGTCGTTACCTTAACCCTTAAGGGGGTAGCGAGCACTTTCGCTGATCGAAAGGAGGCCAGTTGCTGTTGGATTGATTATGAGCTTATTTTAGAGTTACGATCATACTCGTTCGCGCGTACAAAGTTGGAAGACTCCCAAGTGACGACAATATTTATCTTCCGCGATAAAAAATGTAAAATATTTTTCTGAATATATATACATATATATATATATCTTACTAATAACAGACAAATGACATTGAAAATATTTCAGGAAGAAAGTCTTGCAACAAAAATGTATAATAAAAATGTATAATATTACATGTCGTTTATAACAGCTATATATATATATATATTTTTTTTTTTAATTTTTACTCTAGATTGTTATAAATTGTAATACGTTTGCTTATATTGAAAAAAAATGAATTTTAATAAATATTTGTTTTTACCATTTTAAGTAAACATTTATTTATTTGATACAAGACTATTAGTTCAATTTAACTATTTCTTTTTATTGATTAAATATTTGTTTACTGTAAATAAATATTTACTTATTCAAAGAAATATGTATTAAAATTTAATTCTTTCAATGTAAATTCTTTCAATATACATATTTTTTAATCTTCTATTTTGTCTTAATTATTTATTTTACATTATATTCAATTTTTGACATTTTTTTTTAATCTAAGAAAAAAGAATTGATTTTTTCGAGGAACAAGATTTCTTACCAACTGCCACGAGGGCAGTTATAAATCGCGATCGTAAACCGATAGATAAGTATTGGTAAACAGTAAAATATTAACAGCCAGCTTCTGTCGCCGATTCGTGACAAAGAATATTATGCTATTATGCGCTGAAAAAATTGTGCGAAAAACGACGCTCGGCATACTCCAATAAATTTTGTTACGTCAGTTCAATGCATTTTCACGAGAAATATTTTACGAACATTTAAAAAAATCCATTTTTCACGAGAGATTACAAGATATTTTATTACATGAATTTAATAATTTATTTTCTGCATATAATTATCTACTTTTTTATGCACTTTGTTTATCGATTATTGAAATTTGTTGTTAACATAAGAATATATTTATTATATTTTATTTTTCATATTTCTATTTTACATTCCCGCAGCTTCAAGGAATTAAATTCAAAAATTTCTCGCCCACATTATTACGACAAAATAAACTATCACGCTCCTCCAAAAAGGGAGGCTTCAAAAAGTTATCCGCCCTAAAAAGGATTAACTCAGTAAAAGCACGCTGGTTGGACGATTATATAGGATCATGATTCACGACACGCTCGACAAAACCATTAAAAGTTGCACATGTCTGAAAGTTCGTATTCCACCATTTGCGCCGCTGATTAAAGAGGCATGGCGGCGGAGGGAACAAAGATGAGGGGGGGAGGGGAGGGGGTGGCAAAAGCGGCGGAAAGTTTGCGCAAAATTCAGTGTCATTAAAGCGCAAATACCGCGATCTACTTCGATGTGGGTAATTTTGTGCCATGCCGAACACTTTCCCCTGTAATTTCGCCACTAACGAGAGCAGAGAATCCCAGAAAAAAAACTCGCGCGCGGATTATCTTGGGAATCAGAGCGTCTTCTTTCAGAGGTTTCCGATCGGTCTCCGGAGGATGCACCTTGTAAATGAATGAAATTCGCCTTAACTAAGGCATTGCTCAACGAGCGTTCTCCGTAATTTAATTAATCGGTCAGATCGCGATCTCGAGCGCGTTACCGCAACAACGCGCACATTGTGTTCGGGAATAATGCGAGCTAATTTTCGCTATTTTTTTGTTTCCTCATTTTCTTTGTTGAATCTCTAGTCTCTAGTGATTCTGGATATAGCATCAAAGATCGTGATGAATCTAATGTTAGAACATTTATTAGGTGTTGGAATTAATTCGTAGCGTTTTACAATGAAAGAATGTTATTTATTTCACATGAGCATTAAAAAATACATTAATGAAAGTACTTCCCATCACTTGTAAAACGCTACGAATTAATTCCAACACCTAATAATTATAAGACTTGTAGGATTAAAACAAAATGTTCTTAGGAATTTTTTTAATTAAAGAATAATATATGCGCGGCATCAGTTGCAGCATTAATCTATTAATACAAACAAAAAGCAACATTAAAATTAGAAATAGGACCAAAAACATTTTTTTATTGTATGAATAAAATTTGTTTAAAAATTTAAAACAAAATGCTTAGAAGAGATATCACTCGTTTGCTAATAACGTGATTAAAAAATTGTCTCTTTTAAGTTATTTATAAAATAAAGAAACACAAAGGAAGAACATACTTTTATTTTATAATCAATTATTGCATCAAAATTGTATCTTACAATTAATATTATAAAATTTTAATAATTCAAAGCATTCAAACTTATTTTCTGAAAAATTTTGAGTCTGTCGTTGTTGTAGCAAACGAGTGATATAATAAAAAGGATCTGGCGTAGCGTTTGCTATCGGATTGCATGCAAATCGGCTTTTTTCAAAAGGTAGACTCGGGCGCAGTGAAATGAATGCCATACTTCATATCTACAGCAATTGTTTCGTGTCGCGCGAATTATCATTCGCACAAATTGTAATAACTGTCGTTATAACAAAGCTGCAACAGCTCGTCGCATTGCCTTGTAAAACGGCGGCTACGTGCCGTGTCGCATAAATGTAACGAGAACAACCTCAGAAATTTCTTTACGCACATAAACAGAGTTCACAAAAGAGCGGGAAGGGCAAGTGATTAAGTGGTGATTACGACACGCATGACTGACCCCATTAATGTATCTCAATAATAATAAGTGAGATATTAATCGCATTAGAAAACTTTCGTCAAAACAAACGGATCGTTGTTGAATAAAAATTAACAATATTTCGTCTCACGAGCACGTTCAATCAATTTATTCAGTTTGGCAGAAATTGATAGCGATAAAAAATACGTGACTTATAAATTTTGTGACATTCCAAAAGTATATTTGAATTGCGATAGCAGCGTGACAAGCAAAATTAATAAATGAACAAGCGTGACAGATCGTTAGTAATAAAACGTTATACGCTTGTTCGCAATTTGGAGCATATTTTTCAGTATTATATTGTGCTCGGAAATAACGGGAGAGCTTTTCACATCGTTATCAAACTCGCTCACGTTAATAAATATGCGTTAAAGGTCCGAAATGAATTTTTCTTAACATGTTATTAAGCGAAACTTTTCATTTAACGATCCCACTGAAAGATATGAATTTCTGACATTAATAATAACGTAGGGAAAAAAGAGAAGTAGGATACTGATATGTTCAGTCTTAACGTAAAAGCATATTTATCAGTAATATAATCTACTCGTTACTCTCCGACGAAATTCACGAATTGTTAATGCAAACGAATTAATAATGCAAACCGCCTGCAATTTCGTGCGCCTAACTGCCGCGGCATGCAAATATAAAAATGCGTGTGGATTTCGTTTATTTATAGCTCGCACAGTGCCGTCTACAGATTAAAAATAGTTTTTGCATCGATTAATATTAATTTAACCAATGCTCGCGAGAGGGATGTGACCGGAGAGGAAAGAGAATTGTAATTGAGGTATTCAATTCCATCTCGAATATGTATATTAATGTTTTTACGCAGATAAATTGTAAACGTCACGCGTTTTAAACAATAAAGCCACGCAACATGCAAATTTAAACATTCAGTTCTGCTTATATTGTAACTCGCTTCACTGTAAAAAGTTTAACAACAATGTTCAACATGTTTACGTTTAAAGCATTTTTGCAAAACAAATGTTTACAATGAAAGATATTTCAATTTTAAACGCTTTATTTTAAAAAATTCTTCCCTATATCTATCAATATTGCAAATTGGTGCACCTTCCTGACATATATATTTCGTTGTTAGTTACAAGGATAAGGAAGATGCAATTAAACTGAACTGGAAAGGAGCAAAGGTAACGAAAGAACGAGGATCAGAAGGAGGTAAATGTATATGCAAATCACATTGAAATTTGTTTCGCTCGATCTTTAATAACGCATTCCCGCATGTAATATTCTTGGATTACACGATATATATACCGTGAACGTTTCCCGCGCGTTATCGAGAATCTGAACGGGTCAATTATGTCGAATTGTGGGAAATGGCCTGCTGGTTTGCATAAAAAAAAATGCAAGCGTACGTTAATAAAGCAAAGGCGAATCACGTGCGATCGTATTGAAATTAATGGTTTACCCAGGACGAAGTAATTGAATCACCATGCATACAATTATAAAGAAACGTATAATAAGTATTAATTATACTAATAATATTAATAATTTAAAAGAAACGGTATAATTTTTGCAAATTTTTTCGTTTCTTTTAAATAAAATAAAAAATTATATTTTTATTATTATGTTTTTCTCGGAAAAATTACAATTTCAGTAGAAAAGTCGACACGATGATCAGAAGGACACGAAAGGTGTCGGATCATATTAAAAATGTATTTGTTATCATAGCTTCTGATTAAAATTAGAATTTTAAAACAGATTTTTTTTCTCAAAACGTGCAAACGAGTATTTGCCAAAATCTAAATCCCACAAAATGTAATGTATTGTAATTTAAATAGAGAATCAACCCTCAAACAGCACTAGGAGCTGATTCTGTAACTCTTAATGACAGTCGTTGATATCATTGCACAGCTTTTTTACTCTACATAATATTTGTACATCAACATTAATGACTGTCATTAAGAGTTACAGAATCGGCCTTTTATTTTCAGCATCTTCGAACCGCACACATGAGTCATTTGTGTCCGACTTGATTTTAAGACTCTTCTGCAAAAATTCTCGAAAAATTCTGTAAAAATTCACACATGTTCTTTAAAGTTTCTACTAAATTATTCTGCTATGTAGATGTTGGAAAAAAAGTTGAGGCCACAGGCGCGCAGGTATACGAGAAATAAGAATGTTAGAAAATACATGGACACGAATGACCCACGTGTGTCGTTCGAGAATTAATAGCGCAATAATCAATCTGTCGTCGTACTTGCCGCACATTTCCATAAATATCTACATTTGATACGTATAAAAATACTTGTGTCCGATTATTTCTCAACATACTACGTATGACTCAACGGATGCGGATCAGCTAACTAAATCGGATTATCGCGTGATGCGAAAGCACGTGCTGCCTCGTTCGCATTCTTTCGAATCCATTAATCCTCCTATGCGGTTATTTAACACCGCCAGTCTCGATGAAGTCTTTCTTTTCATGAAACGGAGAAACTATCCTGAATACATAATATACATTGCAGGAAAAGATGGTGGCTAAACGAATGATCGATCATTGCCTCAATCAAAGATTCGCTTATCATTTCCGGACGTGCCAGCAGATCCGAACGCAGATCGCCGCGACGGACAAATCGCAGGGGATTACTGTGGGGGGAGGGCGGCATGGCCGAAAATTGACGTAACGTGGCAAGTGACCGGCCAGGCGTCGCGGCGCGGCGCGTCGCGGCGCGTCGCGTGCGGCCAAGGTCGACCCGTGCCACCCGTATTTCACTCGCTTCGCCTGTGTGCTCTCGTTTCTCTTTATAGCCACGATACCCAAGCCCGCCCTGCGCGAGAGCACTTCCTCTAATTCGCCAATTGTCGCACTTGTAGAAGAAAAGAAAAAGATCCGCGCGAAAGCTGAGCTCAAAAGCTGAGTAGTGTTTTACTGGCCACTTTGTGAGAATGAATTACTTGGGTTCAATTGTGCAGATGCTCAAGATATATTTTTCTTGAGTGCACTTTATAGACTTACTTGCTATAGCAGTCAAAAGCGAGAATGAAATATACATGAAATAGACATTTTAATACTTTTGTCAAAAAGAAGAATATATACATAATATCTGATTATACTGTAATATCTTAGTAACTATTATTCTTCTTCTTTTGATTTATATACAAGAATAATAATCCCATTGAAGAAATAAAAGTGATACTATTTTAATGTGAGGAATATATAAGATTAAATAAAAGTTAGAAAATATGATTGGTGGGAATTTTAATAGTTGCTAATTTAAATATTAATTGATATGTTATTGTTTATTTTTTATCTTTATTGAAATTAAGTTTATTTAAGTTTTAAAAAATATTCTTCGAAACAATTTGTATATAAGGGTACTACAGAAAGTGAATAAAAATTGCCGCGAATAGTAATTTAATCGCTTAGATATCGCTGTGAATTACTAGTGAGATTTAGTATCTAGCGGCTATTATGCCATTAGTGTGCAAATTCGTAGTCAGCAGTTTACCCCGCCATTCTCAATTAGACGAATCACTCTCCGATAAGTTGATTCTGCATTTTATTTCTTACCACCTCGAATTAGTTCCATTTTTCTTCAGATATAATCTGGCTTTCATGAAAGCAATTCTTCTTATACAATGTAAAGTGGAGACACCATTTCTGTTACGTAAAACTTCCATGATCGATTCTTACTTGTAGAAGTCTAATCGATTACGTAAAAAAAGCATTTATTTTTGAAACGTTAGTTTTCAAAAGAGTTACATGATTGATTATGGATAACTTTTGAAAAATGTAAAACATAACTAAACTACGATGCGAACGCATTCAACAATCGTTAAAAAAATGAACTTTGTGACGGAAATTCAAACGATATAGAAAGGGTATACGATAAGATGACCAATTCTTTAAGAAAAAAAAGAGGTGCATTTAAAAAAATTCAATATTAATTATCGTAATAAAATTTTGGTAGATAGACATTTGTTTAATAATTGTTAACAAAATACATAAACAATATCATATTTAAACAATATTATATTTGTAAATAACTTAGTAACACTTAATATATAACATCACATGTGATTACAACAAAAATTACGTCAAGTTACGAGATTACATTTTATTTTTTAAAATTATACTTTTCTATACTAAATATATTTCATGAATAATATCTGGATTATTTAAATAAAAAATCATAATATTCTTCATATATTAGTTGAAAATTATATTTCACACTTATTATTTTTATTTATTATTTTACATTTATTATTTTTATACTTAAAAGAGGGAATTTATAATCACACATGTTTTTAATTTGGGACAAAATTTGAGACGAAGAGATGTTAAAATTTGGGACTGTTCTTAATTTGGGACGGTTAGTCACAAGATATACGGTAGATCGTTCTATTTTCTTACGTCGTAGAAAAATACTTGGAGGAAATGGTTCATAAAAGAAATAGAACGCCATATATTTGTCATGAACGATCGCGCATTGCATTTTCTACGACACGACGTATCTTTGTAACAAAAAGAAGTTTTAGTGTTCCACAAAACAAAAGTCAACGAGAGATCGTGGGCGAGTTGGCTCGCGTGCGAGATCAACCGTTAGATACAAAGATGGACTTTCGTACTTACATCCTTGACTTTTTTATGTAACGAATTCTTTGGGCAAAATTGTATTTCTTCGAAAAGAAAAAAGTGATGATTTCTCAAAGCAAAGAGATGTAAAATAAAAGTATTTGTTTCTTTTATTTATATTTTTATATATTGTTTAAAATAACTTCAGAAAACATTTTCTACATTTCTTATGAGATAGTTCAGAATTAAAATATGGATTTGAAAAATGTATTAAATAAATGAAAAAATTATTAACAATTAAAATTATGGAAATATACTGTAATTAGCAATAATAAAATTGCGTATTCTGAAGTATATACTGGGTCATTAAGAAAATGAATTAAGCTGTAATGGAATACATGAATAGAATACATCGATTAACCTACACTTCGTCGTCTGGGCTCTGTGTGTGTGTGTGTGTGTGTTTATACATGATATAAATATAATAGATTTGAAGTAATTTACAACTTTGATAATTTACTTTCTTTTTGACTTAAAATATTTCTTTCATATCAAAATAACGCGTTCTTTCAAAATATACGCAAGCTTTATAGAAGCGAAACGAATATTCTTGCACACATGAGAAAGAAATTAAAAGAAATATGATAGAGAAATTTTATGATTTCGTATAATTCGTGAAATTCTTTCATAAAAGAATAATTATGTTGAAATATCAAAAACTTCAGATACATACAAATCTGAAAATAATTTTGTTGATTATCAAAATAATTAGGAAATTCAACAATGATAAGCAATGTTACAAAAAGTTTTACATTCTGGCAACTAGTTTAAGCTATTTAATTATCTGGAGAGAGATAATCCAACATAATTTATTTTTAAATCTTTATCTTCAACAAAATTGTTCTTTCCGTGCAGAAGACTATTTTGATAGCAACGTTTGCTCTCAAGGATATCATGTTTCAAGTATCGCGAATCAACGAGATCTCGAAGCATGCAATTATTTTTAAAAACTTCCGGAATTTGTTTTGCGAGATTAAGTTATACTCATTAATAGCAATAATATTTATAACACTGTCACGCTATTGCAGTCTTGTGAGTCATTGGAACGTAACGTGGCCAGTAATAATATCACACGAAATTACGGCATGAGATTCTCTCGCGCAGAAAGAATTTAATCTCCATGTACTTACGAGAATAATAATCGCTCACAATGGTTGTGCAACGCAAGATGCGCGAGTTCAATGCGATCGCAACTTTGAGGAACTGATCGCTGTCGATGTCCTAATTGATCCGCACACGCAGATGGATGTATAACGTATGTATAAAATAAATAATGAATGAGGTGCAACGTATCTTCAGATCTAGCGCAGCTTCATTAATTATTCATCCAAATCTAATTTCAAAAATGAGGGGAAGAAAATGCTAAATGAGCTGATTATATTCAAAGGGAGAGTGAAACTAAATTTTGAAAACCTTATCGGGATCATTATAAAATTGATTTAACATTTTAATAATAAAATTTATCGATAAAAAGATGTTTAGCGTTTTTGCATAAACTAAATCTTGATATCATAAAAAAATATTTGACATTTTTCTAATTCTTATATTTTTTAACTAAAATTTTAGTAAAATTATTTAAGAATTCAAATACCTAAGTATATATTAAATAAATACGTATTAGAAATATTATAATATTTCGTGATCGATACAATTTTTACTTTAATATCTAAAATTAGCCGGTCACAATTACGTTATAATTTCATCTTACGACGATTTTCAAATTAAATTTTTCAAATATTTGTGTGATTATCGCGAAATAACGATAATCGACGTTAACTACGTTTATATATTTTGAGCGTCGACGGGTGGATAAATGTCATAGATATTTTTATTATTAAAGCGCCTTGTCCCAGGACGGGCAGCCATTATGACGGCGAAGAAGGATGGTTCGAAGATTCTAATTTATTATCCCCTTGAGCTAGCCCTCGTCGATGTAAATCCCAGCACGATCGATAGACACACCTCGGCCGCTTCAACCGAAGGTTTATAACTAACCGGGGTGAAGGAACTCTTGAATCTTGCGAGACTGTAGATAGGACGGGAACTTCCTTGGCCTGTTCGTGTCTTAGCTGGCGAAGCGAAAACTTTTTGCGGAAGCGCGTACGTCTTTTCACGGATACCGCTCATATATTTATTCCACAATAATAAAATCGCCTGCTAATCGATCTGCGAAGGACTTCCAAATTATCTTCTAATACAGAAATAGTTTTTCAGTTTTTTTAAAATAAATGTTTCATTTAATTTTCTGGTCCAATTTCGAGTCGGCGTTTGAGTGGATATTTGTGAACACTACGTGTTTAAAAATAGGATAAAGAGGATTTTATAAAGAAGATTAGCTCTCTCGAAATTTATGCAACAGGAAAAAAATAGCTTTTCAAATTTTTTTAAAACAAACGATATTGCATTTAATTTTCTGATCCAATTTCGAGTCTGCGTTCAAATTGATATAGCATTTGCAAATACAAAGTGTTTACCAACACATGTTTTTTTATAAAGAGGATTTAGCAACCGCGAAATTTATGTTATTTATGTGGCAGGACAAAAATAATACAGATCTAAACGCCGAGAAAGTCTCGAAGGAGGGCAAAAAGAAGAATCAAGAAATTCTTCACTATTCGAGAGTTTCTGTCATTCGAGCAAATTTTACGTCAACTCTCAGTCAAGAGAAATCGTTATATATGTATATCATAGTTATATGTATCGTTAATATAAATAATGTCTACAAAAATGGCACAAAAACAGAAAGCGTTTAGAATTATTATATTAACTTGATAATTTCATAATTTAAAAGGAGAATTCCATATAATTTTTAATTCAAGTATTTCTCACATTTTTTACGGTCAGAATGATCGAGATTACTGCAAAAATTGCTGCTTTTACGTATGTAATACGATCTGCTCGGTCTTTAGCTTTCTGAGAAGAGAAAAAGGAAGATTGATTGATTGACGACGTGCGAAATATGTTTGCGGCCACATGAGATAAATTAACCGACAGATCAAATGCCAAAATTAATTATCTCATCAAGAGTCACTCGGATTTGCCTAAATCACGCGATCGCAATTAAGTTCAACGGTAAGTTTGTCTTGAGAAGCACTAAACGGGGAGCAAGCTTGGAAGCATCGTGGAACGATGAATAAATAACTGCGCAGTAGCGCAACGGCCTTACGATTTGCTTTGAGATACCCGTGAAATTACTGCAATACTACACAGTACAACGAATGACGCGATCTACCGTGTATATACAGTTATCAGAAATTCGATATACAGTCGTCGTAATAAGACTTGATTAGAGCATGAGACATCGGTAAATTGCGATAAATGGAATTGGCTTATATATATATATATATTTTAAAAGGCGATAAATTGTACAGAATTATAGCAACATTCAACTAAGGAAGGGACCAATTTTATAATTTAAGTTTTATCGTATATAAGATATATTGAACTATAAACTCATTTTATTCTCGCAATTTAATTGAGTTCCAAAAGTGTGATAAAATATCTTGAAGATTTATTACAGTATTTTTAATTTGCGAACATTAAATACAATTTGACTTAAAGGGTACTTCAGCAAATACGCCGCGCTGGGATTTACGCCGCAGAAGTCAGAAAAAATTGTGGAGATAATTTTCCCGCAGCTATTCTCTGTTACATGCCTTTATGTTATATTAGTATTGTGTTATAATTTTAATTTCTTACTGTTAATATTAATGAAATTATTGTGAGTTGAATCGATTTATCATTGTAATAAGTAATACTATCATAAATTATAATCTACATAAAATGATTACTATAGGGCGTGTAAAACATTTAATTGTTATTTCGTGATACATACGTGTAGTGGAATAGTAAAGTATGTTGTGTAGCAAAATACAAGTGCGTTGCTTTTCTTTGTTTAGTTTGTTGTATATCTTGTATATCCCATCTGTTTGGGATATACGGCATTTTTAGCAAACGGGATTTATGCCCAAAGTATATAAAGAGCGCAGATTGAATTCAGTGCACTAAGTATAATAAATGCATTATATGAAATATGTATCTCATGTCGTGACACTTGTAATATATGTAGGAAGATTGTAATTATTATTTACTACTTCATATATATTTACCATTTCTTATTCCTTAATAAAACTTTATAAACACATTTTATAAATTATTGTGTCATTATAATTATTGTGTCTTATTTATATGCATTATTTGTAAATTTTTCATGAGCCGTACAATAAATATTTCAGATTTCTAATATTTTTTTCATAATAGTAGACAGTACAAAGTTTTTACTATAATAATATAGTTCGCTTACTATAAACATAGTAAATAATACTTAATAAATTAAGTTTTTGATAGGTGCGGCGTATATACCGGAGTTACCCTACATTAAATTCGTAATAAATTATATCCAACTTGAATTATTTTTAATTATTTCTATAGATCGTTACTTGATACTCACAAAAATAAAGATTCGAGCTTAGAAATAAATTAAAAAATAGCTTATGCAACTGTCTCAACCGAGAATACTCTCGTCTTCTAGAAAGTTTAGGAAGAACTTTCAGCAATCAAATAAGTAGCTCTCTTGAACGTTTCTTTCTAGCGAAAAATTAGAATCGACTATCGAGTCAGAGTAATTATACGTGAAAGTTGAAAAGTTTCAGAAGGTGATGCAATTCCGGTCACTGCTATTCTTTTCGATATAAAACAATCATGTCACGAAAGTTTTTTATTTAATAAAGAGCGATGCCTCGTTTTCGTGCCGTCCAAACCGAAAAAATTTCATCTTCTGATCTGATCACGATTCATTCGAAGCGCAACCCAGATCACGCTTCCACAAGGCAAATAGCTTTAATTTTATATCGATTACATGAGCAAAAATAACGCGAAGCAGATAAACTCAATCGTATACACTTCAATCGGTGTATCATGCAACTCGTACAAAACTAAGAAATTTATAAATTCAACAATCATCAGTCTGCTTCTCATTAAAGATTCGTGTAAATACGTATTCTATATGTATTATATTTAATACGCTTAATAATGCATATCTATTTATCATATAATGAATTAACGTTATTAATCACCCATGCGCACATAAATATATATTCTTTAGCTGCGTGTTATTAATCTGACATTAATTGCACTTTAATTAATTACAATTCAAACAAAACAAACTGTCGCTATAAGTACAGTAGAAAAAAAGAGAAGGAAGAAAGAGAAGAAGAAAGTTCAGATGTAGGAAATGCAGTTAAAAAGCGCATTTATATTTTTCATTAAGACTGTACACTTTGATGTACAATCAAAAATTACTTTAATAAAAACATTTCGTAAAAATAACTAAGAAATTGTAAGATATTCATTTCATTTGAAATCCAAAAATTCCACATATTAGATAAAATAAAAAGATCTTTCATGATTATTTGAAACTGCTTTTAAAAGTTATATTTAAATAAAGTATCTCTGAATACTTTGACGATGTATTCACGTGCAAAAATGTTTACATTCGTAAACAATATGAGATAATTAGCTGACAAATAATCGACGCGTAATTTACTTAAATTGAAAATTGTATAAATTCACGAGAAATATTATTAGACACAAAAAATCCTCTTAATCGAGTGGCAGTTTTCATTCATGTGTATTTAATCTTATCAGTCAATTTTCACTTACAATTAATATTAAAGAGAGAAAATGTGAGGTATATCAATTTTCACACATAATGTGTAATTAAATAGAATAATAAAAATCAAGACTCACGCTGGTTCTCCATTCTGCTCGATGCGTACGATGTTACCGCTGAGAGTCTCGATCTCCTGCGGCCGCTTCACCGCATGCAGACCCGTTTTCTCCCTCGGCGAGGACACCCCTCTGACCGTGTTCACACTCACCCCCGTGTCCGTCGACCTTACACTCTCGATCGAGTCCGTGGACACGCCGGTGGAGGATTTCAGGGAGGCATCGCTACCGCGATTCTCGTTCCTTGTTCGAACCACAGCATCACTGTTCACACCTGCGTTCACTGCACCGACTTTGGGATTCACATTGTTACTCTTTGCCACGTTGTTCGTTATCGTATTGTTGCTCATTGTCACGTTATTCACTGTCTTCGCCTCTTCAGTCGCTTTAACCTTCAAGTCGTTCTCCATCACCGTGGGCATCTTATCATTTGTTGGACCTTCACGACTCGCGGTCGTCTTGCTGCCTGCAGAAGAACCACTTTTAATTTCCGTTGTCGAAGTAGCTTTCGATTCTTCCGTAGCTTTTCCATCACTTGATCTGGACCCGCGAACATTTTGACTGTTTCTGCCAGAACGCTGATTAGCAGAAGACTGATTACTAGAACGCGATTCATCATTCATCTTAACGCTCTTCATAGATTGACTGACGCTACCGCTCTTTGAGTGACCTCCAGTGCTACCTTCTGCACCGACAGGAGAGTCCTTCTTATCATTTCCAGGATTAATCGCTTGAGTTGTCTTGACCGACTGATTTTCGACAAACGGCGAGGATTTCTGGCTCGTTGATGCTGCATTCGGTGTCGAAGGCATCGGCGATTCGCTTTTAGATACAGGAGAAATAGAAGACTTGAGTGTTCCGTCTGACCGTTCCTTTTGCTGATTCGTCGTTGAGCCGTCATTACGCTCCACGAGAAGTGTATTCGCGTCGATATGCAGAGGTTGCACTGCTGTGGTCGTCGTGGTGTTTACCAACCGTTCACTAGACGTGCCGATTGCCTGCGAGGTTTGCTTTAGAAGATCTATAAGATCCACATCGTCCGCAGTGGCCGAGGAATTCTCATTCATTTCATTTTCCTTCGAACTCAGTTCAGATCGACTATTCTGAACTGATTGGCCTGCCTGTTTGTCGCTTTTGCTTTCTTTTGCAAATCTTTCCGTCTTTCCGGTGCTCTGTTCAGGTATCGAGATAAACCTGCCGATATTCGACGAACCGTTTGCCTTGCTCGTCTTCAAGGGAATCTTTGATGGTGAAAGGAGGCGTTCCTTGCTGGGACTTCTGTTCTGATTGTCCTTTCGAGCAGCGGGGTTCTTCTGCGGCGACGTTGCTCTTCTCGATATCTTCGTAGGAGATTGTTTCGTGGTGTCTTTTCCTCTTACGTTCGATCGAGGAGTCGTCTTCTCCGGTTTTGTCGGAGTACCTTGGATCGGTGAGAGTCGCGTTGAGCCTTTCGTCGGTTGTCGACGCGTCGCCATCGAGTTATTATTGAGATTACTAGTGGAATTGGAGATGAAACGAGTCTTGGCTTCGGTTAGATTCGTATGACTCCGAGAATCGGATTTGTTCAAACGCGTCTTCGAGTCGTTCAGCCGCGACTTGGAATCGGACGCGTTCAATCGATTTCGTGAGTCCGAGACATTTAGTCGCGTCTTCGAGTCGACTCGACGACCAATCTTCGGTGACGGCGAACGCTCGTTGTCCTTTGTCAAGGAGGTGGACCGCTGACGATAAGTCGGCTGCGGTATCAGACTTCTTCTGGGACTGTTCTGTTGCGACAACGACACTGCAAGATATAACAAATGATTTAACAAGAAGTATCGTTGACAAAGATCATATTTCGATGGTAATAAAAACACTGCGAAAAATAAATTTTATTAAGGTAAAACGGGGTAATTTGGATAAGTTAACAGAAATTGAATACACGATCTCAATCTTTAAAAATTTTTATTAACTTATACTAATTACCCTGTTTTACCTTATTTGTGACTATAATTACAAGTTACTGTAATTATGATTATTATTACTAATGTTAATAATAATATATGTATAGTTCTACAAACAAACAATATATATAGTTGGCAAGCCTCAAAAATAACTATAATTACAATTATTTTTGGTATCAGAAATCTTCGACTTGTTCTCGATAAAAATTCGCCTACTCACCCCTTCGCTCGGCTTTACGTCGACGTCCATCTCCGGCAACTTCTGGCGATTGCGGCCTCGACATTGAGCGAGGGGGTGGTCCTTTAAAGCCACGTCCGCGGAAGGGCGAGACCCTTCCTGTCGGCAAAGTGGACGACGCATCGCCAGTTTCTGGACTCGCCGGCCTGGACTCAGCAAGTATCACGAAGCTGGAACGACGATGTGCCCTGCCGAAGGATGTCGACGTCGGGGCGACCTTGTAGGGCTCGGGCGCCCGCGGGGGCGGCGGCGACAGGTACATGTTGTCGGGGATGGCCAGCACCCGGAAAGGCGGTGGGTTCTGCCGCGCGACGTGGCCATCATGATCGCTCCGCCTCATTCTTGCCAGACCCTATCTTGGGAAATCATAACGTTAGTTAGTATGATTGATCTGCGCTTGCATCAATCCCCGAACTTGCATCATTTATGCAAACACAGTTCGTAATCTTAGCTCACAGTCTTAAAATAACAATATGGAAAAAAAAGAGGAAGAAGAAATCAAAAAATTGTTTTTTTAATTTATTATAATAAAATATTCGGAAATAACTGTGACTCCATATTGTTTTAACATTTTAATTATAATGACAAATTAACATTAATTGTAAAATTAATCACCTACTGATTCTTAAACTTATTGTATGTAATATATGTTTAAATTATTTAAATAATATTCAATGAATATTAATTGTGATTATTTTAAATTCGAGGATTAATTATCGTGTATCTATTTAATAATATTCTAAATTCATTTTTGCATCTAAATTTCTCTTTAATATTATTAATATAAATAAGAATACATTTTGATGCATGCTGTAAAATTATTTTTATTTTTATTCCATTAATATATTATTTAATTCCGTTAATTTTAAACAATGTATGTGTTCAATACGTCTCATAATTTCTATTTAATTTAAACTGAAATGTTCATACCTGGTGCCCTTCATGCAGGTCGCCGAAGTGAGAGGGACGCCGTGATCCACCGTTACTCCCACCTGCAAAGAATAGAAATCTCTACTGAGAAAGAGAGAGTGCGTGACGGTCATTAAAAAATAAAGAGAAATTTTTATTTCGATAAAAGTCGAGATAACATAAAATTGCGGTTCCGCCCGGCAGATGGAAAACCGCAATTGCAGAAATGGAAACGTCCCGGCTATCCTGCTCGATCGATAGCTCGCGCCCGATACGAAAAGTTTAAACAAATTTTGCATACTTTTACTGCATTTATTTTACTTTATCTGCAGTGAAGACGAGAACCGTTTTTCGTTCGTTATTTTCGTTACCAATTGCTCTTAGTTGCTCGTCAGTCGATGCATCGGGAAATTATATTGATAACATACAAGGAATGTGGATCAATACGGCGCTTGAATTTCCATATAATTACCGTTCCGTCGATGGCGGTTCTTCGTGATTGACTATTTGCGGAAAATTTGTCGAGTTCTCGATTACAAGCGATACTTCTGCGAGATATTAATAGACGCTTCTCAGGTCTCTTTGCGAACTCGGAAGGAAGGATTCGGCTCGGCGCGGTTAGCAATTAACGAATGTGCACGTATAATTCGTTCTATGCGGCTTGGCACGTGTCCGAGCAACGAGAGTATCTAGTCGGATACAAGGAACAACACTTTATTCACGCTCTCGCAAACGATCGCCTGAACAAATTCATCACTGCTTACTGCTGAGCTAAATTCTCGATGTGGCTGGTGCATCGCATCGTCTCGTCTCGTCGCGCAACGCTGCGTCAACCGTAGGTTGTAAGGAGGTTTCGCGCTCCAATATACTTTCCAAATTTGACAGTTCACCGAGTACCTAATTCAACGTTCGTCGAAATGCTCTCGATCAAGATGACCCGTAGTCTACGATAATCTCTTCGATACATTAAAAATAAGATTTTCGTTGCACTTAGATATATCGAAGGAGCAATGGTAACTCAGTTCCTTAAAGTTAAATAACATTTTATTATTTATAACTTTTATGTGTGTTAAAATGTAAATCAATCCACGAGAATACTCGAAGAAGTAGGGTATCTAGAAACAAGAAATCTAAGACTGTGGTATCTAAGAATGTGTTGATCTCAAAACACATTAATTATTTTTTAACAGTAATGAAATTTTTAACATTGACTGCTCAATTATATTATTTTTCAATTGGAACTAACATTGAATTACTGTTAAAAAAATAATTACACAAGTAGAACACAAGAACATAATAAAGATAGCATCAAATAGAAATCAGGAAAAAGCATAATAATAATAATAATAATAATAATAATAATAATAACTTTATTGATGTGCAGTGTAAAGAAAAATTGAACAACAGTAAAATACGATATAATAGATGAAAATGCACAAACGAAAAATGAAATATCGGCAACAATGATGCCATTCGATACATTTTTAACAATAATTTTGTGATAAATTCTTGACATGACGATAACTATTAAATGATTTTTTAACTATTATAGAAATTTTTATTTGATATCATGTTGATCTTGTTATGATTTTGTGTTCTGTTAAGAAATGTGTCCCAAGGTATCATCATCTCCTCTACTCAAACGAACATTTACGCGTCTTATTTTGTCAACCGCGACAAGTATTTTATTCGCGATTAAGATTCGAACGAATGGAAAATATCCGAGGTGTAATTCACCGTTACAATGGCGACCGAGTGATTTATAAGTATCGTTCATCCACGAATCAATGGAGCGAGTACAAGAGTATGAATGCGCCGTAAATCGTGAAACTGCAAAGAGTAAAACAGTGAACACGTACACCAGGGTTTCCAGCGCGCGATTAACTACTTTTTATTAACTAAATCGTAAATAAGAATTACGTGCATAATCATAAACCGTATGGACCTTCGTGTTTCTGTCGAAAATGCGGGTGTAAAGTACACAAGAACTGCAGGCAGACGCAAATATGCGAAATTGAGTATTTATTTGGTTATATTTCAATGTTTACTTTTGATTCTGTCTGCAATTTAAACCGAAAATTGAAGTTTTTAAAGGCACCATCAATATTTTGACGATGAATTTTGGTAGACTAATTTAAATCTGTAAAAATAAGTAAAATATAATCCGACTTCTATTATGAAAACCCATTGTTAAAGCTTTGAAAAGTGTGCCAGAATTTTTTTCACAAAAGTGTTCCACAAAAGAGGTTTTTATATAATATGGAACAATAATAAATTTTGACATATTTCTTGAAAATCTCTATTGCTAACGGAAGGGTTAAAATTCATGTTGCCGACGAAGAATTACTCCTATTTCTAATGCTCGTTTCTCTCGATGTGGATTAACTTTAATCTCGGTTTAACTTACTCCTTATCTTTTCCTAATTACCAGAAGAAGATAAAAAGTAAATTAAATCGACATTAAAATTAATCTACATTGATGAAAATGGACATGACTCTACGAAACTCTTCGTTTGATTTGCTTTCCTTCTTTATGGAGTAAAAAATGTTGTACACAATATATTAAAAATATTTTATACTCTACGCGATCAGGAAGGAAGGGCACCAGCGATTTCCATAATTCTCCACATCCGCTTATGCACTGATGCACCGTGCACTCTATGTAATTACCATCGTACATCAATAACTGCACCCGAAGAAGACGGTAGAATAGGAGCCAGAAGTAACACGGATATCTGGGCGCATACTTTCGCCCATCACGACAGCTCCTAATTATCTCATTAAAAACAACGAGTTGTCTACCGTTATCATTACAAAGATTGAAACTTAAGATTCCATCGTTACGCGGCCATGCCGTACTTAACGAATAGAAATTTAAAAACTGAGGGAAGTATAGAAATTTAAGTCGTAATTATATTTCTCGTTATCAAACACGAGATACCATTTAGCTGTTCGCATTTTTCTGCAATTATTATAGAAATGATCGTGAAACCGTGAAATTGTTACCATTATTCTTTATGCTTTGCGTTTAATGTCTGCTCTCTAAAAGTAAATCAGTGTATTATTACTAAAAAAATAGTAAATATTAGTTGATTACATCAGTTGTAAGTGTAACACTGAAGTCATTGATTCACTTTTAGAGAGTGTGATTTTGAAAGACGGAAATTGATTTTATCATGTTGCGCGATATAAACAACTTTCGTCCAATTAAACCTCGTTTCTTAATTTAATAACGCGTTAAGCGTCGAGCATGGCCAATTCTAGTTCTTATTACCTAATGTAAAAATTTACGCGACTTCACGGCATTGCATCGGCGGGAAATCGAGAGCATGGTTGCACTCTGCGTTAAACGTACGAAGAGATCAGAGGTCAACATCTGCAGTTTATTTCGTGCCTTTAATTTATTCTGTGCGACAGGTTGCATATTTGCAAATTCATATTGCATGTGTGCGCACTATTATCATTTAATCCACACTGATTATCTCATTCATAGATATAGACAGGTTCGTATTTCCGATATAGATATCCAACATAAAGGCGTTCGTTACTCTCTTTGATAAAATTTTTTAAATTACTACAGTTTGTAAAAAATATTATATTCATATTATTATTTTCTATTGCCGCGTATAATTGCACTTCTCAAAAGAACCTTCGATCCGCAAAATTTCACAACACAGTTGCGATTGTCATGTAATGTATACTGTGTATATATACGAAACTTGCTCTTCTGATATCGCTTATCGTGCATTTACTCTCACTCATTGTTCGAATAACATATCTATAATATGCAAAATATAAAGCCGACCTATAAAGGTTTGTTTGAATACCGTACTTCTCTACGTAACGCGCAAATTTGACCTTTAGTCACTGTTTGAATACCCTAATCGATCACGAGGTCGACGCTTAAATTTAAATAAGAACATCGCGCGTGTAGAAGTGACCGACGCCGCGATCTCGAACGTAAATTACGAGGCATGTAAAACAAGTTATATCCGAATATCCAATCGTGCTATCAATCGTGATTGCGAGCGCAGTGAAACTTCCGTGTTATACGAATATATTTGAAAATTATGGGCCAAACTGAACTTGACTCCGTTGCGATTGAATCAAAATCTCAAGGGATTCGGGTTCGAATCCTGATTGAGGTAATATTTTTCGCAATAAATTATTGACAGACTTAGAGATAGATAAGACAGATAAGATTCTTATCAACATCATATTATTAATGTTGTTATAATGATGCTTATTAGCATCAAAAATTATTAAATTGCTTATCAGTTTAATAAGTGATATTACAACTCTGATTCTGTTCGTAATTGCATTTCAAGACCAATGAAGATTTCGACGCGCGGTTTGTAGAATCAGATGTATGTATATAAATGCACGCATAAATATTTAAGTATTAAGATCCGTTTTGACTGAATATAGGATTTCTTTTATTTAATTCGATTTATTCTCATCCATCCAAATTCATATCATAATTGTTTAAAAATCTCAAATATTTTATAAAACAGAATGTTTTATGAAATTTATAAAAATTATTATTAAGCGAAATATGCATAAGTTTCAAAATAATACAGAATGGAAGAAGGAAGATTTTTACAAGATGATTTAAATTTGAAAATATATCAAGAAACTGCAGAAATTATAATTCATACACTATTTCGGAAATATTTTTTAATATTTTTTATAAAATGAATATAATAAAAAGAAAATTCATAACATTGAAAAAAATTATTATCGATCAAAGTAAAAAAACGTTATTAAATTATTCTAAAATTCGTCTGATAATTAAAAATAAGAACATCCATTTATTCGAAGTTTCGCTTGCAAATTTTATGATCTGTTTTAAACAAATTGCTAAAACATTTGAATTTAAAAGTTTATTCAAAATACTGCCGTAGCAATCAATCATGCTCTGCTCGTTCCAATGAAGAAGTATGAGTACTATAATCTTATTCTGGCAACTTTGCTTCCGTAATACAGTAGAAAAACTTTTCTTCTCACGTTCTAGTGACCAGTATAAAGCGTAAACAGTTCATCATGACGAAACCGCGGGTGACAACCGCCAATTTGCTGCGACAAAGTTGAGGAAGAGGCGCGCCGTGCTCGAGTCCTTAATTAGCATCACGTAATACTTAATTAAATTGCACACCGATGCCTTGTTTTCCAGATAGGCAGCAACTAAGAAATTTGCTGTTGCAATCGCAGGTATCATACAGTTGATCGGTGAATCGATCAGTATTCCTCGAAGGAGAACGAAGAATACAGATCGCGTACCTTGGGGGGGTCAACGACCTCGTTTACACCTGCGTTTAGCGACCAGGAAGTTCCGGACAGCGGGACATTTGCGTAACAATCAATTCTTCCGCGGAACGCTTCGATTGTTGGATGCAAAAGACAGCTGAAACAATCCTTTCAATCGTTAAATATTCTTAAATATTCTTCACAGATTAAAAGAAACATACTTTTATTTATTATATTTAAGAATCTGCATGAAACCATTTATTTTTCTTTTTAGATATTTATTAGATAATTAGAAATGATTTCTAATTTCTTTTATGTTTAAGATAGCAAATTATCTTTTTAAAAATTTGTTTAATTTCGTGCATTTTTATTAGATTTATTTATTTTCTAGAAAATATATTAAAAATATTTTCCAAATATGAATAATTTCTGATCCTTTTCTCTGATATAGTTTGCCTCTTTACAAATTTAAATTGTGCTACGAGAATCTCCTTCCTTCCATTCTATAACATTATTTCGACACTATGCATATTTTACTTCCATACTGAACATTAAAGTGTATTTTTTTTCGCAAAGCAGGTACTAATCCTATTCGTTCTTAGCTCTAACGAGCTTCTATTGTCGCAATGTCGTAACGACTACGCAACATAAACTTCGTTTCGAAATAGGGAAACTCCCGATCATCTGGGATCTCGTTTTAACGCACGGCCCACACCAGAAAATAATATGTCTGCCATGCAACAATTAATACAAGGCCGTAATGACCGTTTACTTGAAATAATCGGGTATTACGCGAACGTTACACCGCGTCCGGAACTTCTTCGCTCTATATATTCAGGCGTACCGGTTTTTCGACCGCGCCTTGTGCGAGAACGATTTCTCGCATGAAACACTCGGCGATAAACACGTATGCATGCGCGTGTTAGATAACTGAAGCCTCGCAGAGTTTCGCAAATCCATCGCTCGTGCGATTTTCGAAAGCGCCGCTCCCAGTTCCCACCCTCGGCCGATCTCGGGGGTTATGATTCAGCGAGCGTGACAAGTGATAGGAATAAAAACGAGCTCGTAAGCTCATGCCAAAAAGAAAATACACGTACAATCTTTTGCATAAATAAAAAATATTCTTTAAAACATAAAGAAGGGCTAGAGTCTAACGTAATTAGTGTATAAAATTTTTAATAAAATTATCTTTAATATTATAATTGTCCTTAATTAATTGTTTTAAATAATGTATTCATAGTCAGACTTTATATTTAAGGTTTCCTTAAATTTATCTTCAGATGTTCTACGAATTATTTTATTGACTACTAAGCATCTGAAGATAATTTAAGAAAGCTTTAAATATAAAGCCTGACTGAATACGAGCATAAATATTTCATAATAATATTCATGATAATGTAAAGATGAATGTTTCGGCTCTACTTTAAGTCATCATCAATCTACAGTTTACACATTAAAAAGCGGTTGTTATCTCATGTGCTTAAGAAAGCCAGAGAGATTTCTTTTACTGCCAATTCTAAAGTTCTTGTAGAAATGGATATCGGTCCAAAAACCATTTTCTTTTTAAAGGACACAATGGAGAACGTGGCTCCTGAAATTTCACTCGCTTCTTGCTCATCTTGGTTTTACCGTGATAAAGGGAATCATGTTTTCATGTGCTCGAGGAAATTGACGTGAAGTGTAATGTGAAGTGTAATGTGAAGCTAAATGTAATTTTATATTCTCTTTGTCCAAATAAAAGCATGCATTACTATGTTAATCAAAATATTATGAAATATAAATATTCCCGCACGTGAACAAACATTTCTCGCGTGCAAGTCACTATCACGATTACACTTCGAAGATGATTATTGAAGAGAATATTCAAGGCCACGTGGTCATCGATAAACGCAACCTTGCAGTGCAATCTTAAAATGTGTCCCGTAACCTCGACGTCATTCACTTCAATCGATTTTGTGAATCGTAAACTTTAGTCTCAAAGAACAAAAATCATCTCTGTCATCACTTCTTACCTTTTTCTTCATAATACTTGGTTACATTTATCAATTACTGCTCCAAATTACTGAAATCGAATTTAATGATGTCCAATTTACTAAAAAAATTATTTATTTTAAGTACCTATTAAACTAAACAACAGTATTTTAATACTTAAAATTAATCACTATCTTTTAAATATTGTAAGCAAAAATATTACGCAAGCTTCTTATTAAAAAAATACAATGGGAACAATGGTTTTTCTAGAGTATCTAAAAATTTAACTACATACAGATCTGAAAATAATTTCTAATAATTGGACTATCAAAATAATTATATAAGACGCACAAACAAACAATATTGCAAAAGTTTTGACATTCTCGCCATTAATTTGAACGTCTTACATAATTATTTTAATAATCCAAGACAATTTTTAGATCTGTATCTAGCTAAATTTTTAAATACTTCAGCAAAACTGTTCTTTTCGTGTATATCTTCTGTTTATATTTATTTACTAGGCTTGTTAAAGTGAATTGTGTTTCAGATTACATAGTGATAGGCAAATGTATCTGAGGATTCGATTGATAACGTAAGTGAAGAAAAGTTAGTTATCTTTTTAAGGTCAAAACAGTTCATGAGGATCGATACATTCCTAAAAAGATTTTTCGTTCACACGAGGCGCCGCCTCCTACATCGATTTCCTTCAAATTCAAGTACATAGACCGCAAGCGGGACCAAATGTGTAAAACTTTCCTCGGCTGAATGAACGGAGCGATTCATGCGATTTTTTAAATCTAATTCAGCGAATTCTTTTCGTCGATTATGATTTCCGCGGGGAGAAATTGTGTCGATCTCAATCGCTCAAGGCCAATTAACTCGCCGGCGATTAGGATGTACCGAACGTTAATAATCGCATTACACGTGAAAAATATGTTTGAAATTAGGACAGCTCGAGCAATCTGTAAAGAAGAAAAGCAGTTAAATTATAAAACCGCAAACAGATCGTTTAAAACTGCACTCAAATACTTGGCATTTAATAGACGCTCTAAGTCTTTATCCTATGATTAATTCTATTAATAATAAAATTCTATTAATAAAGACTGGAAATAAAACCGTTTATGTTAGATACATTACTTTAAATACGAAGCGCCACTACCTAATTTTATTAATCGCCTTCGGCAATCCTTCTCTCTCTCTCTCTCTCTCTCTCTCTCTCTCTCTATAATTAAATATGCAAGCCGATAAAAATCAAAGCGATCGATCAGTATATTATATGATATTTGCATCATATAAAATGAAACATTGTAGAATGAATTTTCAAGAGTCAAATGTACATGTTACTTGCAAATTATGTTTTATAATAGACTATTATTATTTCATAATTATCACCAAAGAGAATTTCTATTTTGTTATCGAACTAAAATACTATGCACAAATTACTTTTGCAAGTTTCTTTGATCATTCTTCCTTCTATAAGATTACAGTAATGTTTTGGTAATCCAGATACGAATCATTAAAAAAGTCAGGATGAGAAAATGAATTACATACATATGAGTATGAAGGCACCGTTATTACAAAAGTTATTATTACAAAAATAAAATTTTATCAAGTTTCGCGTTCTGTGACAGTGCAATTAAAAAGGGAAATAGATTGTTCTCGCCGTTTTTTCATCCATTTGCATGCAAACGTTTCCGTGTCTTGCTATCGCCATTAATTAGCATACACCACCATTAACCGACATAAATCACTCGGACGAATCGCATGTACTCTTTCGACTTCGATCCGATTCGCGATTTGTTCCGTACTCATTTAGAGAACACGCGTATGAATCTTCGATGGTTTAGAGATCTCAACATGAGAGAAAAGCAGTTTCTCCATATTGGAAGTCATCAAGCACACATCGATCAAGGAAAGATTGTTCTCCAGATTCAATGCAACAGTCCTGAGTGCATCTCGTAGAGGAATGACAGAATAAACTCGCGATTGTGACTTTCTCAAAGTTACTTTAAACTGTAAGGTCTCTTCGACAAACATAAAGTTTCACAAACATAAAGCGTTCATCAATAAAAAATTGTACCGATTCTTTTCACAGGGTATATTCGGGGTTGTTCAGAGAGATCTTCCTGAAGTGAAAGAAAAGAAATTGAGTGGCAGTTGATTTCTTCCCACATAGCACACTTTATTCGATGGACGTCCTGAGAACGTCTTTAGGATGTAGGATCTTTTTTGAACATTTTCTTTAGAACGTTCCTTAGGCCGGTATTCATAGTCCGTGTTTATTTCAAGATCGTCTTATTTAAGTAATAATTTGAAGATGCAAGTACAACTCTATGGCCACATTCATAGTTGAGTCTGATATTTAAAACTATCTTAAGTACAGTCTTAAAATGTCATAAACCAATCACAGAGCTGTATTAACATTTTAAGACATTACTTTCTAAGATCTTTAGAATGAAATCTAATTCTAAAGAGGGACGAAAAGTGACAATTGAGCTAGTATTGAAAAAGAGTGGCTCTATTGTCAATTTTTAAGAGTAAGATTTCACTCTTTAAAAATGATTCCAAAAGTTTTAGAAAATTTTTAAAAGTTGTTAAATTTTAAAATGAGAACTATGAATACCGATCTGTGACTGATTTATGATATCTTAATATTGTATTTAAGAAAATTAAATATAAAAACTGACTATGAATACCGGTTTTATGTTCATTTCCACAAATATAGATTAACTTTAATTTTGATTCAATTTACGCTTCATCTTTTTCTAATTTTTATGTCCATTGATACAAATGTAATTTCTACAAATGTTGTACAAATGTAGATTAAGTTTAATCTTGATTAATTTACTCCTTATCTTTTTTTCATACTTAAACTGAAAAAAGATAAAAAGTAAGTTAAACCGGGCTTAGAGTTAATCTACATTAGTGGAAATAGACATTAGGCCCGTTTCTACCAACACAGTTTTAATCCTTTAACTAATTCTCCATCTTTTTCTACTTTTAAGAATTAAAAAAGGATGAAGAATGAGCTGAACCGAGATTAAAGTTAATCTACATTAATAGAAACGAGCATTAGAGGTCTCTCCTAATAAACAAGAAACATTTCGAAACATTGCAATAACGTTGTAACGTTGTTGCAATGTTGTTAGAATGTTTTAATACTCTCTAAAACTTTTAAATAAAATTATCACCCTGAAGAGTGAAATCTCATTCTTAAAAATTAAAAATTAAATCACTCTTTTTCAAGGCTGACTTAATTTTCATTCTTTGGGGTGAGACCTCCACTCCAAAGAATTTACAGAGTATATTTCCTGCTTAGTAGAGTTCTATACTCCTCTTTTTCGACAAAAGACAACAAGAGAGAAGTGTCGACCACTCAACCCGCTATCCTACTCGCGCCTCGCGACTCGGGGGCGGTCGCGATGTGTCTTACCTGTCTCGCGGGTGGACGGGGTCGCGGGGTCGCAGGGCTCGGCACCATTTACGACGGCAACCCCTACAGTAGTGGCGGTGGCAACGGCATGCACACGATGCGCGCACGAGGGTTGTGGGAGCCCGGGGGAGGATCGCGGCTCTCACACACACATACACACACTCTCTCTCTCTCTCTCTCTCTTTCTCTCTCTCTCTTTCGCCCGTCGCCTCGGCCTCGAATCTCGGCACCACGCGTCCTCGCGCGAACACGAACGCGTCCTCACTGGCGTTGGCTCGCCTGCCGCGACTTATAGCCGGCCGCGGGATACCCGCCGAAGGTGGTCACTCGGGGAGGCGCGGGCGCGTTGACCAACACGCGTTCTCCACCGCGTTCTCCACCGTGGAAAGTCGCCGGGCGCTTCTCGATTCGTCTCAGAATGAGATAGCGGAAAATGCGCTTGTCTTTCGTGAAAATGCAATTGGTTTCTGCGATAAAACGTTCCTTTCCGTAAGCTCTTCAGAAGTTCCTCTTCAGAAAGCTAGAAAGTTGACACCTTCGTAATCTGATCGAGTTAAAATACTGCTAAAACAGAAGATATTAGATCGACATTAGATCGGATGAATGGCGTTATTCGCTTTTTCTTTTATCTCTAAAGTTTAGCTCGCAAAAAGACTTTTTTCAATGGATTCCGATTTTAAAATTTAAAACCTACTGTGAGTCTTATAAATGTCCACTTGTTCTTCAATAGTGTTTCTTGAATTGCAGGTCTTTTCTTCAATTCTGCAGCATGTACACAAAGCAAAAATATTTGTGTTTACGAAAAATATGACATCTCATAGGATCATTTTTGTAATATTTCTATAATTAAAAAATATTCCAAGTTTCAATAAAACTTTTTTCGAAAATCTGACACCTTCTTGGGAGTTTCAGAGACAAGATACTTCCGTATAACGAGAAACTTTTGCGTCCCATTCAGATTCTAGAATCTTTTGCATTTAATTGCTAGAATAATTGCTTCTGGAAATGCATCAGGAACTCTGAAACTCTTGGAGAAAGTACCAGGCACTATCAATTATTTTACAAAAATTCTAAAAGCGCGATAATTTTACAATAAAACGAAGAAAGAAAGAAGAGAAAGCTCGCTCGAGTTTCACACGCAACACCTAAGTTTCTGCACGTCCACCCACGTGTTCTCCACCCTTTCGCCCTCACCCTCGGCCTCTGGGACTGCGCAGACCTTGCTAAGAGTGCGGCCAGGCAGCGTCGGAATACGCAGCATAGTACGTAAGCATTTATAATCGAACCTCTCAGTCGAGGCTATTCGTTCATTCATTAACCGGTTGGCCCCGAATTATTGGAACATTAGCTTGATTGAACAAAGCTGGGCACGGCTTGTAATACACGGGATCCGCGCTGCCTCGCTTATGTCATCATCAATACGAAGCGGAAACGCCGCGCCGTTCTTACACGCAAACGACACCGAAATCAAATATTCTTTCTCCAGTCGAGGACTGGAAACATTTTTCGGAAATATATATACCCTTTGGACGTACCAAACAGTCCTTGAAAATTCTCAGGTTCCTTGAGATACAAACTTCAATGATAAATCTTTAAAATATCAACCTTCTGAAGTAGAAACTTTTGGAAGCAATAGAAAAAAATTGAAAAATATTCAATAAATACAGACTAACAGTAATATAACATCAATGTTATACTTTCACATTTAACAATGCATGGCTGCGTTCAACGGAAAATGTAACTTTATAGCTGTTGTAAGATTCTTCAATATTTATAATTGGTTCTTGCTCTTAATTCCTTTCATTAGATTTAAATGCATAAACCAATCATTAAAGAATCTTACAACAGTCGCAAAACTGCTTTTTCTGCTGAACATAGCCAATGTAACTATTCACACAATATAACATACAACATTTGTTATATTTTTATATTATATTTATATTATTGAATGTGTAATTACAATATTGATGTTATGTTACTGTTAGTTGGTGCTTATTGAAAAATTGGCATAAAATTAGAACTCTCGAATATGTAAAATCGGAATACATAAATGGAACATAAAGCTATATATATATATATAAATTTCTATATATGCGATTTAGAAGCTGTGTAATCGGAAAAAAATGCGTCGTTAAATATAGTTTCCAATGACGTTTGCACGCATCATTTTTTAAATATATTTTATTTATATATATTTATATATATATTTACAGAGCTTACGTGATAATCGTCGTCACGTTGAATATGATACATTCGACTGTGAATAAATGGTACGGCTGTTATACACGGATTATTTTATTGCGAGGACTCGCGTTTCCTGGCTGGATCTCGACTTCGATCTTGGCTTCGGAAACTGCCGATCCTTCTTATCTACGATCTGGAGATCGTTCATATACGAATTGCTTACACGAAAAATCTCACGATCCTACATCAGAGACGATCGGGACGCACAAAGTGATTAGCACGTACGTTAATTAACACTAGTCGTTCTCACACAGTTCGCTATCGCATGGAATCGGTAATCGCAGGTCTGATTGATAATGCCCGTTTCTATCAATGTAAATTAACTTCAATCCTGGCTTAACTTACTTTTCATGTTTTCCAGTTCTAAGAATTATAAAAAGATAAAAAGTTAAACTGAGATTTAAGTTAATCAATATGGTAGAAATTGGCATAATGTTTATTTCTATAAATGCGTAAATTAACTTTAATCTCATTTAATTCACTCTTTATCCTTTTCCAATTCTTAAAACTACAAAAAGATTAAAAGTAGGTTAAACTAAGATTAAAGTTAATCCGTACAATACATAAAAACAGGAAAAATACGTGTTACTTCCAAAAAATTTCGAAACAATCTAAGCGAAATAAATTAGGATACACTTGAAGAAAGAATCTTTTTTGTAATCTTGAATTAAATTCTTTAATTTCTGAATAAGAAACAGTATTATTTTGGCACTATTCTAAAGAGTATCATAAGACACTCGTTGTATCTTTGCCATAGGAAGAGCAATTATAGATGAGCTTTAAGAGATGGTCGAGAATTAACGTGCACAGAATAAGATAATCGATCAAAGAAATAGATTCTCGCGCTGGTATAATCGGCAAGCTATAAGATATAAAGGAAAGTGAATTTCGTACTCTATTAATTTGATCGATCGCTATTTGCGCACTTTTCAATTGATCGCACATGCAGAGAACGACTGATAAAAATGTTCGTACGAAATACGGAAGAAACCGCGTATCTTCTTCTCGTGACGTCCTATTGATCGTTTCTACTTAACGAGTGAATCGCGTTTCATAATCTCCAACTTTTGCGCGAACGCATGTCTCTCTCAGTGGCTCGCGCGATCCTTAATTTACGTTTACAAAAAGAATTGCGAGTTAGTATTGCGCGGTACTTGAGAAGCCATGAGGTATATATTGTCACACACTTTGTATCTGCGTATCTTTTATAATAGACGCAGTTACGCCCCTTGGTCGTCGGCGCGTATTCGACTAATACTGAAAGAATCGCGAATTTGTTCGCCCGCGTATATCGGTCGCACCGACGTATATTAACTCTGGTCATCCAGCAATGTAGCCGTTTAATCCGTGTAATTAGCTGGGAATCGATATTGCCGAAGGGCCAAATTCTAAACCTTCTTCATCAACGAGGTTCTTCATCAACGAGCCGTACCAGGTCTCCCTGATATTGCCGATCACTTTAGAGAGAGTTGTCCTGTGGCTACATGACTCGCCCACTAAAGAGCTACCCTGGGACTAGGGATCTTTTTATCCTTTTCTTTTTACTTTAGGCTTCTCTCTACAGCGATATTCTGGGAAGCAGTAACCAGAGCGCGCCTTCTCTAGTAAACCTTCGAGATTGAAAAATTGAGAACTCCCGGGCTTTTGGTAATTTTCTACAATCGATCAATCTAGTAGTACCATTTTTCTCTTCATCCTTTTCCCGAGTAAGAATCGATAGAAATTCACTAATTATAAATAGAATTTTCTAAGTTGTCCAACTAATTTCATTCTTCTATTTGTATTATGAGTGAGATCGTAACAAGGGAAGGACGAGATTAACCAGAGCTAATTAATCCGCGATTGCCCATATAACTGAAGCTAAGTCATTAGTTGTACGAATGTCGCAACGAGATACGATTACGTATCCACGAATAACGTGCAAGCGAAACAACGAGCTTAGACCAAAGTTATAAATCAAGCGAACGCTTTCATTGAATTATTGCACAATATTCTTGTCGAGCATCGGTGAGGCTACGATCACTGAAATTACTGAAGCTTGGAAGCAACTCTCCGCTGTACAGATCAGTCTAAATTAAACTTACGCAAAGTAGCAAATCATTTTTTGAGCCTGTCACATTAAAAACCAGGTGCGCGATTTGTTCTTCGTATTAATCTTAAACTTAATGTAACTTCTGCGTAAAACGGCGCACGTTATCGCCGAATTTTTCGAAATTACAGATATTCGTAATATTAGCAGTGTGGCGATAAATTATGCTTATACTCGTGGCACTAACAGACGATCTGAAAAGGCTATTGACTTTAATCCTTTGTACCCTAATATTATTCGTAGCGCAGCTGCGCGAGAGATCTTGCTGCGACGTTATATAAAAGCTGAGTATATTAGGAATTGCTTATCTTAAATATTTAGCATTTTATGTATGTTTGCGTCGCGAAATAATTCGACGATAGTCGACAATAATTCCGGGCGCAAAAGATTAAAGTGTCCTTATCGCAATTGATCTATGTAACTTTGGTATGACATAAACGTGGATACTTAATACATCACAAAATAAAATTAACACTTCCTAAAATAATGCCTGCGGGAACAGTATCCTCCGGTGTATAAGTTATCATGCTGTACACATAATATTGTCGTTTTTAATCGTTCACGACAGTATTGTAAGAGTAGGAAAAAAATATACATATATTAACTATATTCATATTTCGCCACAAAAATCAAATTATTAAATACATCTACTGACTGTATATGTATAAGTAGAATTGATGCACATTTAATCTCCAATAGTAAATTTGATTGCAACACGGCACGTTTAATATCATTTACTATAATAATTGCTCTCAAATATTTTAACTTTATTTACAACACTAGAAATTAATTAGCCTAACACAAGGTGATATGAATTAATATAAATTAATATTTAAAAGAAATATGCTTATAAGCTAACAAAACTATACATATACTTATTACGTACATTATGAAAATAATTAATTACTAACCAACATGCTAAAGAGAGACGTATGTAAGGAAGATTACGCGAACAATTTAACGCAAAGAATTACAAATCAATATTGAGTATACAACATTCAATATATTCCTGTTTTCGTGACTGCAAAAAGATTAATAAAAATGCAATCATCTTAAAACAATGGCAGTTTTCTGCGTGATTTAGTATGTATTGTTACTCCAAAAAGTTTAAAAATTATTAATTACATAATTGACGTTACGATCAAACTATACCGTGTTGCATTTAATGTTATCTAAATCTTTTTTGCCAACATAGATGTCACGCTTTAAAATCAATCTACAGATCTCACAAATGCAAACGAATCAATTTATCTGTAGCGACGCGTAGGACTTTTTTTCTCTATATTACTCGTGTTGTGGTACAACCTTACTTCAATATAGTTACAAAAAATAATGCTCTGTTATATCTTTAAAGGAACTCCCTGCTTGATATAGTCAATTGTCTTCGAAGAATTCGCTGAGATACACGTTAAGCTTTTGATCCCGCCTTATCTTGAACTCGCTGCATGTGAAGCTTCTTGTGATCCTTCCTGTACTTTTCAATTGTCAATTCAGCATTGTTGGTACTTGACAAGCTCAATGTTACCGGATCCAGACTCGCCGCTAGTTTCAGATACGTCTCCTCCATTTCTTTCGTGACTTTTACCTCGTAATCTAAATCCTTCAGCAAATGATCGTCCTCGAATGTTATGAGATTTTTACTCTCGTCTATGTGCTCAGACAAGATATTAATGGATTCATTTACATCTCTCTCGCTATAATCCTCAATGTTCTTCGGTACATCTCGAATATTGCGAATCAAACCTCCGTCTTGCTCCGAGGATTTGCGCTTTGCAACAGAATCGTTCGGATACACGGATGACAAATTATCGCTCACAGTGTTCTTATCTTGCACACACTTGATCTTATTGCTATCATGCGACGCGGAATTCTCCACACACATCGATGATTGCACCCATTCGGCCACTCGTTGCAATTGATTATCCTGCAGTAACACCGGCGGTGGCGAATTATCGTCGCTACCAGTCGAAGTCGAACCCTCGGAACCAGCTCGAGATGTCTTTTTCGCGTGCACCAAGACGGTGCTAATTTTGCCATTACTGCCACCATTACTACTGTACATCTTATAATGGCCAGCGTTGTCCAGGAGAATATTTTTGGAACCTGGAGTGACGCGGACCAAACAATTCCGCGGACCAGTCACGCGATTCTGACTCAAATTGGACTTGGCGCTCGAATTGAAGGCACCACCGGTCAGCGATTGCGCAACGTCGCTGCAACTGCTAGACGGATCGGAACTAGAGATGACCATGCTGTCGCTGCTGAAACTCGGGCTGGTCGTTACCTCAGTCTGACTGCCGTCATTGTGATTCGCTACGTTGTTGTCTGGACTCTTGACCTCGATCACAGTAAATTGCGCAGCATTCTGCATATCTAGTCGCTCCGTTGACCTATCATTCTTCCAATCACGATCGTTGATAATATCGAGTTCGATATCGTGATTCACTTTGTTCTTATTCTCCCTCAAAGGATCTATTTCGGATCTCGACTTCGTCCATTTGTTCTTCCATAGCCTATCGTTAATAATATCAATGTGCGTCTGCTCCTTATCGGAGAACCGATTGTCCACACGTGTCAAATTGCCGGTATCGAAATGTCCGAAGAAGTTTTTGTCATTCCAATATTTCGCAGATCTATCGATTGGAGAATCACACTTGTTGGTCCTGAGCGGTTTCGACACCTTGTCGACATTTATTCTATTAAGATCGTTTAATCTTGAAAACGAATGTTTGTTTTCGTGATTCTGGGAAGAATTCTTTTTATTCAAACTGGCTCTTGTAATGACACCGTCTTCCTCCATCGTATAATCCTGCCCGTTCCTATTACCCCTACCAATAAACTTGTCTTTGATACACGGAACTTGCGAAGCATATTTGACGTAATCGCCGTTCATGTGATGATGAATCTTGTTGCCATTCTCATTGATCTCATAAAAGACCGTATGGGTTGCGAGATTCGATTGAAGTTTATCTTTGCTTTGATACTTATCGTCATTCAGCGTGGCTTCTGATACTTGTTTTTCGACGCTATATGTATAACTCTCAGAAATAGGAAACGTATCAGGCACACACGTTTGTGTCTCCGTGTCTACTGTGAGAATATTTCTATGACACGTGCACGTATCGCAATGTTTAGCGAAAATTCTCTCCTTCTCGCGATCTTCCAACACTTTCGCCATAATTGCCGCTGATACCATATCCATCGGTGGCTTGCTATCGTCGCTATCGTCATCACTGTGCTTTTCTACCGTAGGCTTGGTGATATTGTACACCATTGCTGTTGGCGGAAATGTGGATATCGGCACAGTGATGCTCTTTATGTCCGGCTGCGTCGTGTCCTGCGTGGAGCATCGCTTCTGTGCGACGTACGTTCGCACTTTAGCCTGCACTTCAGAAGGCAGCTACAATAAAAAGAGTAACAGTCTTGAATCTTTATTTTTATTTTAAATGTCAATAACAGACGCATATTGTGCCTTTAAATATTAATCTAAAATGCTCTTCGCTTCTTATTTATTGCTCCCTATCTCTTGTCTTTTTTCTCTATTTGCGATTACTTTATATAATTGTTTTTTGTCTCTTCCGAAGATTGTCAATTTTTATCTCAACAGAAAATGAAGAAACAAAATAAGAAATAAAAAAAAAGTAAGAGATAAAAATGGTAAAAAGCAAGAGACCGAAAGCACATTGTAAATTAGTTGTAAATGTTACTTAATAAACATCTACTTACCTATGTCAAGTTCAGAAAGACATTCTTAAATCCACGATAAATAATATTTTTTTTTTAAATAAAGTATGTAAAAATATATAAACATATAATACATATCCGTCACATCATTATAATTTCTTAATAAATTCACGAATACTTATGATGTAAATATAAACGTGAAATACGAAGGTTTATGCGCGCGCATGTATAAAGTTGTTGGTGCATAAAATAAAAATAAGATGCTAACACAACGTTATAAAAATACAAGGAAAATGTCATTGCAACATTTAAGTATTCAATAATGCCAACACATAAAATTTATATAGAAACTAAAGAGTGAATGATGATAAATAAATGAGGGAGATGAGAAAAGAATATATTGCCAAAATATAACTTTTAAGTTAATAGTATATAAGTATGAGATTTATGTTTGACAATATCTTACCGAATCATATTTCTGACCCACGAAATTAGAAGGTTTGCATTGAAGCAACTGAATAGCCAAACTAACGTCGTTTCTATATTTTTCCTGAAGGAGAGAAAATAGATTTTTCATATAGAATGTATAAATATATTAATTGCGTAAGTAGCATCTCTTTATTTAGAAAATAAAACTCAACAAGAAAAACATCAAATAAAAGGTTATTATAAAAAATGTAAACTTTAGAATATATATAAAAATGAAATACTTGCATTATCTTGAGTTAATCGATGTATCGTATAATTCGCATCGGCTAATCTGTGAGACAGAGTCGCTATGTCCTTCGTGAAGGCACTTTTCTCCGTCTCGCATTTGTCCACTATTCGCAGCAGTTTATCCTCCAGATTTTGATTGACCTTTTGAACCCTCTTGTGCGCTTCATGCAAGCGTGAATACTTCTCCTGCCATATCAACAGTTCCTCCTTCATAGAAGCCAATTCTCCATTTGGGAACTTATCAGCTTCGTTTAAGAATTGCGTCTCCATTGTCACAATGTGGTTATCTCTCTCGAGTAGTCGTTGGCGCAAGTTCTCTATTTCTGCATGCAAATGCATGTCACAGTGCTGCTGATTATCCTGGCTGCAAGTGCTGCACTTACAACCGCATTCCTGTTGACAATGGTTGATATAAATTTACTAAAATGCTCCAAATGTTTATAACAATGTTACTAATTGAGAACAAGAATCAATATTTATGTCAAGCAAGATTATTACTACAAACAAAGAAAGTAATTATATGTATATACAATATATAATTAGAAAATTTTATAGTTATATATATATATATATATATACAATATATAATTATAGAAAATTTTAAGATTGAAAGAAACTATTGTTTTAGAAAATGTTTTAGAAATTATAATCCAATCACATCATTAAAATACAATTAACAAATCAGCTGTTACAATTATTCAATTACACTACAATATAAACAGATTACTATAAATAAAATTCTTGACATTAAAAAAAACATGATATTTAATGATGAATGTTTTCTATTTGGTGACACAATTGTCGTTTTTTGTTCTATCTTTGTCAGTCATGGAATGTCAAGAGAAAGAATGTTTGTGTCACTAAATGAAAAACATTCAATATATCTTTTCATCAATCTTTTATCTGCTTGATATTTCAAGTGAAATGTAGAAAGACGCAAAGCAAAGTATGGAGCAAAGAGTACGTGGAGATACGATTTAAACGCATTCCCAAGGCATCTCGCGAATAATCACACATAGCACACGTGTGCGCGTATAAAACGAATTGCTTCAATAAATCTCACTCGAGGCAACACGAGAGATCAAACGGATCGCGTGGAAAGTCAACGAGAACGTTCCCGTTGCTTATTCGAGAGGAGATTTCTCCAGATCGAGTCATCCGTCTCGTAGTCAGCTGTCCGTCGCCACGTTGGCAATCTCTCCAACTGGTCTCGTGGCCAGCTGTCATCGGCGGGAATATTCCGAATACTCCACGCCGTGATCGCGACTCTTTAAACATAATATGACGTACCTTGCACTTCTCCGCCATGGTGACTCGCCACGCTGAGAACGGTATCGGTAATAATGCAAAAATAACGTCTAACGGCGCGAGCACTGCGATTCCGTTGGCGCCTCATAACCCTTTCCTTCCCTCGGCTCGGCGTCCGCGACGTGGAGTGCAGAAATGACAGGGCCGTCTCGCGCGCCCGCGAACGATTAATCGCACACGCGGGGAGAATTCACAGCGCGAATAAAGCGCGTCAGTGCATGTTCTTTTTATTTTTCTTTCCTTTATCGCGAGAAAACCGACGTCGCAAAAGGAGTCCCACTCATCGTCCGTTGTCGTTACCTGCAGTCTTTGTCGGTCGGCACGAGCCAGCACGAACAACTCCAAATCAGTGCCGTGATCGCTATGTTGAGTTTTCGGGTCCAAGCTGGGATCCAGGGATGTATTCACGACGACGAGAGTCACTTCGACTCGATTAACTTATGCCTGTTTTCACGAATCAACTTTAATCTTGATTCAACTTCTTTAATCGATCAATCAAGCGGATTGGAGATAGTAAAAGTACCGGCTTTCTTTCTCTTTTCTCTTCATCTTTTTATCATTTTTACAACTAGAAAGTTGAAAAGTTGAATTGGGATTAAAGTTAATCTACATTGATGGAAACAGACATTAATCGGAGATTAAGTCAATTAGCGACGTAATAAAATATCATTTGCAACAAAATTTCACAATTAGCTCCGTAACTTGTCGCCTCAATCTAATCTTTCTTTCTATTGTCACACAAAAAATTAGTTACTATATATTCGTGTTAACAAAATAATATACGTAAAAAGTACTTGATAGTTAATTGCGATTAACATATCACAACTGAATTTTTAACTCTGTAAATCATTTCAAATCTAATCTTTCTTGTCATGAGTCAATTAATAACAAAGAATCAGAGATAGAATGTAACGCTTCATTTCCCTACAAAGAATTAATTCGGTTCGTGTCAACAAATTAATACAAGTACTTATTAGTTAATTATCAGTTAACTTAATTAGTGATTAACTCAACTCGGAGCGATCGCTTACAGCAAAAAATTAATGGTTTACCGTATACATTACTAATTACTTTATAAATTAATCACCAATTAATCGAAGTTTAATCGAAGTCACGATAATATTATAAGACATTTAACAATTGGTGCATAAAAAATAAGAAAATACATATACATGTGAACAGAAAATATTCGAAATAATATATATGCAAGTGTAACATTAATATTGCTAGACTTAAATTATTTTATTAGTATTTTACATAATTAATTATTAATATATTAACAGTACTACGAAATGATGAACAAAATTCCTACACCAGTCACACAGAAATAATAATTTCAAAGGAATAAAAATGTTTATGTAAAAATTATATAGACAAATAGCTTTTTTTTTATATAAAACACAAAGACGGATAACGTATGATGCAACGCACACTGATTTGCAAAAGTATTTATTAAATGTGTGTTACATCCCCATACATGATTTATTTAATTATAAGTCGTTAATGGCGTTAATACAATTATAGTAACATTAAATGTTCACGATATCATGTCAAATAGAATACTTGAGAAATCGTCGAATCAAAGTGTATCTGTGCTTGAACTTTATAGAAAAAACTGCCACATTTCGAAACAGGACCGCGAATACACATCGGTCGGGATTTCATAATGTAGTTGAAGTTAACTTTGCCTAAATGCACAAGTTATTCGATAAGCTAATTTTTCATGGTTTTACTGATCATCAGCACGTTGACCAATGTTGCTTCCTTTTCGATTTGAGAAATACATATGGGATTGCCAGAAGAAGTGATTAATAGTGATTACGAATAAATTCATTCTACTTCTTTTTCAGAACAAACATTCCAACATCTCGCGAACAGAACAATCAAATATTATCCAGTTTCTTTTGCAAAGAAGAGAAGTGATGCCATACGTTCAAACACAGTATATCCTTGCTACTTGGCCACGCAAAAAATTCCGCGCAAACGTCGGCCACTATAATTTCATGCTAGTTTTAATTAAAACATTTGCATAAGTCGTTTATTGTAATAAAATCAAATATAGCCACATTAAAACAGTCGTTGTAAATAAGTCATATTAGTCATATCTATCATAAAATACTAGACGTCGAATAAATTAATTAAATAAATTTAATTTAATTAATTAAACTCGACAAAACGCAGATTACAAAACAGATATACAGATTAAATTTCCAAGAATAAAAAATATATTACTTGCAGCGAATAATTACTTGTAAATACCTTCCTTGAACAATCCTGTGTATGCATGTATAACATTCGTATAATATTTATGTATATATACAGAGTGCGACAATGGTCGACGCTTGTTCTGATCAGATAATAATCACTACTGACAACAATGTTAAAACTCTGGTGCGGACTGTGAAAACAAAGGCATTACAAACGCGGCTTAGAATAATCCTTTCCCTTATCGCATGTAAATAAAATTATTTTATTCGCTATATAAAAAAATCTATGCAAATTTAAATATATATACATTATATACATTATATGTATATGTATATATAGATATATTTACATGTTTATAAAATCTTAAAAATAAAAAGTAATAAATGTTTATTGTGATAGCATCGTTAATGCTACACTACGATATTTTCAAACAATGAGAAAAATTAAACTGCAATAAAATTAATATGATAATGAAACTAACATGTGATAATACATAATTAAAGTCTACAACATTGTCATATCTCATATATACGTATTAAATAAATTACCGGTAATTTCCGTGATAACTAATATCTATTAAGCTCATCTTGGAAAATATCGCAGCGTTGCATCCCCAGTGGATATCAATCATGTAATTTTTTTCTCTAGAGTGAAAACATGAAAGGTGACATTTTTTTATGTATGTACGAATGTATGCACATGTACACACATACATACAACAAATTTTCATTTCTCACGCTTCCACCCTAAGGAAAAAAATTACATGATTGACACTCTGATCTCGAAAAGGAAATTCTGTTTCTTTTTCCTCTATTTTTTTTTTTTCTCTAAATCGCAACGTGACACGATTTGTAACGCCTTTGATTTCGCGGGCTGCGTTAGCAATTTACGTTACATCATAAAACTACGTACGACAGAGGAAACCCTTATCTATTTGCTGTGCAAGTAGCGTCGGCCGCGGCCGAGAGTCCTACGCGATCCCGATCAGTGATCGTCACTTCGCGTTTACGGTGCGAACACGAAGCGCCGACGTGTCCTAATCGGGACATTCCAAAAGCGCTACATCTAGCCTGTCCACGTGAGCAGACGCATTCAAAGATAAAATTTGATTGATTAAACACGACGGAATCGTACATTATCGTTAGCCTCGATTGCAAAATGTATAAGACGTAGTATTTGAGTGTCATGTGAAGTACAAGACATGGGTATTGTCGAAAGTATGCTGATAAGTAATTGTTGCTGAAATATGTGATATTACATCAGATAAACGCGTAAAATGAAGTGTGTCGAACGCAGCTGTATTGTATCGGATACTTTTTCAGAAATGCGCAAAGATCGTACAACAGAATGAGCAGAACAGCAATGGTTTCCCTTCCTTACTTCTTTCAATCGTCGTTCTAATTATTCAACATCACGTAATTTTTCTCTCTTTTTCTTTGAAATTAACGCAATCCATTTTCACGGAAAGAACGATTTCGATGAAGTACAGCTAAAAATTTAGCTAGATACCTGCAAATCTGAAATCAATTTTGGATCATCAAAATAATTACGTAGAAATCTCATGATAAGCCATGTTGCAAAAAGTTTTGATATTCTTGCAACCAGCTTGAGTTCCTATATAATTATTTTGATTCTCAGATCTAATATCTAGCTAAATTTTTAAATACCTCAGCAAAACCATTCTTTCCATATCAAGATAAAATTTGTCCTCTTTTTTAAATATAATTGCAATATTAGCAAAAATTTTTTAAGCATTTAACAAAATAAATGTACGTCCTTCACTTGTTCGGATTTACGAAAGATTACAAAATTGCGTATTTTTTTTAATTTGCTATTTACAAATTAAATTAATGAATTTCTTCCGTGATGTTAATATAATTTTTCGCAGATCAGTAAAATCTTTAAAATATAAAAATCTTATTAAAATATAATAAATTATCTTAAATTCTTCAGAATGCATTGACTCGTTCCGATTTAAATGGACAATCGACAACCACATTTTTATAGTTTACTACTTTATCTCGAAGTTATATTAGAAGAAAATCGGACCGTTTCTCTCGACATTCGTCCAGTATCATTGCAATAGCTATGCAAGAAGAAATATCCCTACAACATATGACACAGCATTAGAGGAGAAACATATATATATGTATATATGTATACGTTTATATGGTGCTTTATACCCTACAATCGAAATGATCCAAACATTAATACGTTCTTAGATAAGCGACAATCCGGTAAACATCCGGTCGGTTGTCTCATCAATGTCTCGTTAGTGGAGAACTCTGCGTGTCATGGAAAATGTGAAATACGATCTCGCTTTCGTGAGTAAACGCACGACGAAATAACGTGGTATACAAATCAACGAAGTCACGTAAATGCCACTCGGCATTGTTTTTTTTTTTCAAGGTAAAAAGGCACCGATACTCGTGCTCTCCTATAACGCGATTTAACACTTTGAATTCACTGATCGCGCGACACGTGGCGTCAATTCGATTCGCGCCTCGCGACCGAGATCCTTTTATAATCTATTATTCGTTTCATCGACTTTCCTCTTTCAATATTGCATCATATGAATGCAGAGTCCCATTTAGATGCACAAGCCTGATAAACTGAGCCGAAAATAAAACGCAAAACAGAGCCGTTTGATTCAAAGTGCTAAAACGTCCGGCGAAAGTAGGATAAGTACAAAGTGGTTTCGTGGATCGCAAACCGTTGATCTGCCTATCGTACTAATGTTCGTTCTGATCATTTCACGCACATCGCATTCCAAATTTTCTATTACAAAGGTTTTTTTACACGAGTATATCTGTCTACTGCGTTTTACCGTTTGATCACGCAAGGCACGCAATACGCGCGCGTGTATGTATGTATCTGGCTCGTATAAAATAATTGACTACCTACTTATCATTAAGAAAAGGTACATTGTTGTCGCATTCGGTTTCTTCTTACGTGTGAACACAGTTAGAAAGTTTGGAACATTTCAAATGTTGAGCGCCTCTCCTTCCTTCATTGATATATACATACATATACTTTTATGCGCGTATATATATATGTGCATATGTATACATATATATGTGTAGGTACGCACGTATACACACATGTACAAGTACGTATGCACATATACATATACGTATATATATTATATATATGTATTATGTAAGAATATTAATAAAAGAATATGTCCGAATGCAATATTGCTTAATTCTACAATACATACATATGCCATAATATATTTATATATATGTATATGTATATATATATATATATATATATATATATATATATATAATATCTATATAGACTTTCCATATTCCTACATAACAACAACATAACTTCTCTGAATAAGGTTTTAACAAATTGAACACAAAGTTCCTACACTAGGGCAGATTGCATTTAGCGAACGGTGCTAACTATAAAACTGTGAAAGTTGCAGAATTGCGCTACATACGGGACGACCTGGTTCACACCGGCTTTTCTTCATCGTAACGGAGGCACCATTTCATCGTCTCGATTTTATCTCTATTACATAAATCAAATTATCTCGAGATCAATAGACTGTTAAATGTAGTTTTTCTAATTATTAATGAATTTATCTAACGTTATAATTAATTCACGTAAACAAAAAGGTTGACTGTGTTGCAATCTATTCGTCGAAAAGAAAACCAATTCACTTTGCTAGCAATCAGTCTCAAAATGGAGGCATTTGAAATGAAATTGCGGCACCTTCCGTTACGCGAAACAAGGCCGCGAGAAGATATTACGACGAGTCATTCTATTCCTTGATTAAAATGTCATCTAACGTAGTCTATTTTTTTACGATACACATCTAGATTAATCTTCGTCATTCGCGTTATCCGGCAACAGTGATATACCAGTCCGCATATATCGAGCTATAATTCTCTCTCTCTATCATGTGATATTAAATATAACGTATTCTTCGATCCCCATGATTTTACCGTGTTATCGAAATGATTATTTAAAAGTGTGTTAATTCTGTTATCAGTTAGTGCGTAATAGGAATGCACCTTGTGCTTCTCAGAGATTTTTATCTCGAAATTACAGACACATTCGTAATGTCGTTTAACGTAATACAAATTGTTCCTTCGAGAAGATTCAGTTTTTGTCATTGTACAACAAATATTGCACAATGTTAATTGCACATCTCGAATTAAGTCCGTCGAATTCTCGGCATTTCAGATAGAGATATTAAAAAATCGAAAAATAACGAGTTAAGATAATAATTTTAAAATAATTTTATAAGATAAGTTACAGATCTAATTTTTAACAAATTTTGCAATCTCTAATTCTCGTTTCATATTCTATAAAAAATAAACAACGTTATCAAAAAATATTTAGATGAATTTGGCTCTTTTAAATATAATATAAACATAAGCGTATAAAAACTTATCAGACAAAATACGTAATAAATTGTATATTTCTATACTACTGACTATGAATTAATTATATTCAAAATATATATATAAAAACTTCTCTATCTGTTACGTAGAAATTAAATTAATTACGCAGTAAACTTGACTAGCTGTCGTGAAATTAAGTTAAATGTTCAGAATTGATATTCTGTCTCGAAGGAACAACTGATCTTACAAAATAAATCACAACTAAGAATTACATTTTTCGACATTGTCACCAACATATTCACGCACAGTGTATATATGTATATAGTATATATAAACATAACACACCCATAATAAAAACAAAAAATACGTACGTCTATTATATATATAAAGCCAACATATGTATAAGTAAATATATATTATTGATGTCTCATAAATTCTCTAATAATATACATATATAAAAGGCCAAATGTACATTCACACGATATTAATATAACTATTCATTGATGTTACACTTTGATGAATGCGCGTTAATTCCGCATAAGAAGCTGAATATACACAAACAACGAATATACGCAAAAACATTAAAGTTAAAAATAGCATGTGATTCATAAGAATAAATTTGAGACGCTCGTTCGTGTCAAACGTGACAACAACAACAATTTGTCTAAACGTCTGCACATGGCAGCGCAATTAATTTTAGTGTCAGCGTCGCTTCGTTAATCCAACAATAGCATTGATCATTGATAAAAATCTCAATAGCGGCAGTATTTTTAAATAGCAAATGTCGTGGATTTTTTTCTCCAAGCACAAAAATTAATAGAATGCATTCGCGACTCTACCCTTACACGAGAGAGGGTAGAACGAATTTGTTCTTACACCTTGTTAGACGATATAATAATAACATATATATATATATAATTAAATTTATCCAAATCAGAATAGAAATCAAGATTCTACCGAAATCACGTTTATCACGCAATCACAATCGATTGTAATCATATATATATATATACACACACACGAAATAAAAGGTAACTTTTTAACACTTCATTCAGTTCTTTACAATGTATAGCTAATAATATGTAAATAAAATCTACTATAGAGTAAATATTAGTCATATATTCGGAACAAAACCTGTTATTTATCCAGTTTAAATTAGACTATAACGGGACAAGTAACGGGATTAATTTTGAAAGTTTTCGAACTTGATGTCGACATTCCTTTTGGTGTAAAATAAAGCTTTTCTGTGCTTTACGCACACATACAACGTATTATTTATTACAAAAATATCTTTTCAATGTAAAATAAAAAAGTTTTAATCGTGGTCTTTTTAAGACTATACAGCTATACACATAACGTCCTGCATCACCTTCGGGAGGTTTGTCGGAGAAAGCTCAGATAAACCGTTTAAGAAATACATAAAGCTATGACTTTTGAACATGAATATATTGCATGTAACGTGGCAAAAAATCTGTGTTCTTCATCAAAAAACTCTCTGAATTGATGATGCTCACGGTACAATAGTTAAAGTGAAACAAACTATATTTATTACATTTTAACTTATTGCACCGATGTATACCAATTCAGGGAGTTTATCGATAAAGAACAGACTTAAAATAATAAATTTATACCATAAATAATTGTATCAAGTTTTAAAACTTTCGAAATTATTTTCCTATTCTGTCCTATTATAAACTATTAACGCGCGCGCTTAAACAAATGGCGTTGCCAATTCAATTATACAAATTCAATAACGCATTTGACAACAACAAATGTAACAAAACAGATGTAACAAAGCAAATATACAATTCATCAATTTGCGATGATTATAGATAAATAAATTTTCTCAATTCTCAATTCTTTGATATATTATCACGCGTATAATTCCGAATAAAGTTTAAGTTATTTCAAAAATTGATCGGTGAAATAACTGGTCATGATATGACATCTATTTCCATTTCACGCACATACTGCGTCATTTACTATTCTATTTGAATTGCTATAGTGCATTAATCTATCTTTTTACAAGCAACCTTGCATCCGGAGTTAAACATTTACTCCAATTTTTATTATATATACGTAACATGTAATAATGCAATACTTCTCATAAAAAATCGTAAGCCTTAGTTCGAACAAGGTCATTTGTAATTACAGGATGGATAATTTTTGTCACTGAAACGCGTTAATAAACCTGTTTCCAATATAAAAATTTACATTTACATTCTCTACCTGCATAAATTTCATCATGAATACATTTTAATTTAAATACTTTTAATAATAGATTCAACAATATTTTCTGGAAAACAAGCAATTATATTTTGTGTTTCAAATTTTCTGGTTTTTTTTCCAAGAAGAAACAGGTTTCTTAACTATTTTCTTAAAACTCTCTTCTCTTTATACCTTAAGAGCAGCTTTGGGAGACCAATGGTGAAAACGGGCGGGTCCTGCGGGATAAGAAGGTTGATGTACCCACTTATTCCCTCGGTGTCCTATAAAAGGTGGCGGAGAAGGGCCACCGAGGAAATGCGGGGGCATTATATTGTACCATGGCTGGCTGATTGGATGAGGACCGTAACCCATACTGAAGGAATGGCCAAACCACGAACGATTTCTGTTCAGATGCAACCTAGGACTGTTCAAGTTGCGCCTCTTACCTGTACCGTTATTGCTATGCTGTTGATTTTGATTAGCGATGCTTAATGGTTTTGATTTCAATTGTTGTTCTGTACTTGCGGTTAGAGGGGATTTCTGAAATTATAACATCATTAAATTATACATCGAAATTATTTTATATATAATATTTTAGAGATATTACATCGAATATAGAGTTAGATTGGACATAAAAAACAATGAAGATAAGAATAGAAAAATAGCAAATATAATTAATAATACTAGAAAGGTTTATACAAGAATACATAAAGATTATTTTTAGAATAATTTCCGATGTCGAACTCGAATCTGCCATCGAAATATTTCCATTGGATCAGGTTTCTAAGATACAAAAGACAATTTTTCCAATATAGTAAAGTTTTATTAAAATCAAAAAACAAATCAGAAGAACTAAACGTTTAATTTTTGTTTTGTTATACTTTGGAATGGTTTCACTTGCCTTGCTCATCACTCGCACTCAAATTATTCGTAAAGAAATGCTATAGTTTAAAAATTGATACGTTAAATCTTAAAAATGACATGCTATATCTTAAAAATTTGACCTAATATAAATTTTCTGAAGACAGATTCGAACTCAGCATCCTAAAATTACATTTAAAAAATTGTTTCCTTTCTTGATACATATTAAAAATTATTCAAAATTTGTAAAGCAGTGTAATTATTTCAAAAATTAATAATTTAAATTTTTCAATTTGTTTTGTAAATCAATAATTTTATGCAACCTATTTGGGATATCAATTTATGATAGATTGGACGGATGTTTTATAAATTACCTATTTTTCAAACACTTTGCATGATTGAAAAAATATGTAACAAACAAGGAATAAGATAATTTATAAATTGATAAAACTAAATATTTCTGAGACAATAAGTTTTTCTGAATATACATTTATAAAAATTCTTTCGTTTGCTCTATTAAATTTAAATTCATGTTTGCACATCGCATAAATATTGTAAATTCAATCTTTTAATATATCAATTACTCACCTGTATCTTGATAGACCCCACGTGGGCTGGCTTATTCTCGTTCTCTATGTTTTCATTATGCTCGGCTTGAAAAATGGGTACAGTGTTTTCTTTATCATCGAATGATGCCAGCGTACAGTACGATCCCTTGCTCTCGCCAAATCGACAGCAGACTTCGTTGGGATCAACCCACAGCGTCAATTCCACCGGCAATGCCAGATCCTCGTACTTGACACCAGCCGCGTTCGCGGCACTTTCCAGGGTTGCGTCCCGACGATTGTGGCCATTGACGCGAATGCAACGGTAGCCCTGGCCTTTAAACGGTTTGTCGGGAAACCAGTGATTTTTGAAGCGTTCCGTCAGCAGTTCGACCAGGTGCCGCTTGAAGCATTCCAATTGATCGGGACTAAATTTTTCGCTTTTTTCGATCAGATTTACTAAGAACAGTACCGCCGCCTTGATCTCGTTGAGCATTTTGTCGCTGTTGCACACCCGGATTACAGGCCACCTGGACGCACCTCTCGCGATACCACAGTAGCAAGCTCTTGGAAACTAAAGTACCATTCGCCCAAGTCACGGTGGAGCACATAGAGCCCTTCTGCACCGTTGCAACGCTTGAATTTCTCAAGATCTATGTTTCGGGCGTGAATGGTTGGGATCTTGGCTGCACAACTTTTGTCACTGTATAATTTTGTGTATATTACGTAATCCGTACTAATGCTGCTACAATCTGTGCACAAAGAAAAAAAAAAAAAAATATTAACCATTTGTATAATGCATCTCAATACCTTGCCTCAAGATTTTTGAAGGCTTATCGAATTGGAATGTAGAATCCAATGCAATCAAAGATTTCTTGCTTCACAGTAAAAAGAGATATGATAGATAAGCTCACTTCCCAACTTTAGCTTTCGTGGCAGTAAACGTGGCAGTAAATGTGACAATATAAATTACTTTCCATTTTATCACAAATGATATTGAATTTTAAATTATGTATTTCGTAATATTTTAAATAAGTCATAGTATTTTACAGATAATGACATCACTACTTATTTTAATGACAAAGTTATCTCGCATAACACATACCATACAAGTTTATAAATCTCTTTTAATGTAACAATGACAAATGACTCAGGCTTATGCAGTTTTTGTAAATAAAAACTCAGTCGAATCTCACTTTGTTAGAATGAAAAGGAACATGCAAGAAACCGAGTTACGACATCAGAAATAAGAATTGTCTGAGATTTGATGTAAATGGAAAGAAATTATAAATATGATTCAACATTCTCAATTGGAAAGTAAATTCCACCTTCCAAGCCGACCCATCTGGTAATGCTCTACATTAGCACGTGGAACCAGAGCACGAGGCATGCTCTACTTTCCAGCACAATGAAAACAAGCACTCCAAAACACAGTTCGCGTCTCGATGCTTTCGACGCGACACGCAGCCACGTGTCTGATCGACGACGTGCCGAGATCGACGCAACCGATGTCGCGCGATCGAGGACATCGTTGCGTCATCCGCGCGGCCGGTCGCACCAACACGGAGAATCGGGGGCGCAATATGTTATGCACGCGAGTCAGGTTATGCAGTTACAATGGCTAGGTAGGTTAGGGAGATGCGAGAACACGGAACGGTTTGCGTCGACGATATCCGGCGACGTCGCGAGGCGGCACGAACACGATTCGCGACCAGATCACCGTAGGCAAATCGTTACTGTCCTCGTGTCAGATAGCTGCCGTTTACCAAAATGCGTGCGACGTGTGCATCTCGTCACCGTAGACAAATCGCGCTTCATGAATATACACTCGATCGCGGAAATGCCATGAGCGAGACGGCGACACGGAATCCTGCATCATAGCATGAATCTGATATCGTGACTGATAATAACGTTAAATTGATCTTACGGATAGGCGACGACGAAGATTCGTTACGTTGCCAGCGGAGCCACAGCCACTACGTCTTCTCTCTTTCTACAAGTAAACGTACTCGACCTAACACGTGTTACGTTGCACCCGTGATCATAGAATGTGCTTCCGACGTAGACGTTCGTCTCTCGTGGCTGCTTGTTCACAAATAAAGCTGACTTTTCATATGCGCCACGCTGCGGTAGCAAAATGCTTGATGGGTGATCTAAAGGTGCATTCACATGCAAGCGTCAAGCATCAAATAGTGGAAACAGCAACCAATCAGCTAGGCGATACGGGCAGTGATGTTTTTTTAGCTCGGATCCTCATACGAGTTTTGATATCGAACGCTGATTGGCGAAAAACGAATGGGTGATGGATGGTAAATTTCACCATCACAACCGGCTTTTCACCAATCAGCGAAGCGATGTTTACAGTGGCGTAAAAAATATCGCCTCGCTGATTGGTTGTTGCTCCGCTGCTTGACTAATAGCGTTTTCGGCCCGACCGGGTTTCCATCAACTTAGATTAGAAAATGCTTCGCTATTGGTTGACGTTACACGCTCTATTAATAGGAGAGCACGAAACGTCATTATTTCAATCCAGGTTAATGCAAACTCGGTCGGGCCGAAAATGCTATAAATTTGAAACAAGTAAAGTGCGCTATTAATTGTGAACATAGTAGAAAAGGTATATGACAAAAGGAACACAACAGAAAAATAACAGTAAAGGATTAAATATTCTTTAGAATACAATTCTCTGCTTTAAAAACAAATTCTCTACTTCAAAAATGTTAGATCTAAATTTCAATTCATATAAAAAGATAATTGTTTTTAATATCATAATTCACTTATTTATAATTATATTCTCTGCTTTACAAACACAAATTACCTTCTTATATAATTTTTATGTTTTTAAAGCAGAGAATATTTTATTCTAAAAAACTGCTTTTTTACCCTTTACTATTATTTTTCTATTATGTTTTACAACTTTGTTATGTTTACAGTGCTACTTGCTTCAAATTTAGCGGTGTGTGGCACAACGCATTGAAATGTTCGTACATAGCGCTGCATCTCGTCAGTATGATGGATTTTCTAACCTAAATAATCGTCAATGCTTAATATCTCGATTCGTGAGGCCGACCTAACGTTTTGTCTTACAGATTCTTTTTCGGGCAAAAACACATCGAATGAGCCTAATTAATCGGAGGTGTAATGCGTATTCTAAATAATTACCTTTTTTTAAAATAATAAAACAAGTTTATTTTTCCAAGTAATAGCATAAGATATATTTTTATCGTTGTATTATCCTTTTGTGAAAATTATTTGTCTCTTTTAGATTATAAAATCACCATAAAATGTTTTTGGTAAGAGTCATTAGAAAATCCGCGGTGGCGGTGAGCCCAGTTAAGCAGAAATGTAAGCTGTATTCACATCATGCATCATCGAGAACAACGATTCATTCTACCATTCCTTTGAGATCCTTGAGATTCTGCAGTGACAGTCCACCCAAGTGTTGGAATTGCGACTATGTGTACAAATCCGAGTTATTTTGCTCAAAGTGTAAAGTATTGCAAGAATTACCACGGAATTTGAATTATTTCGATATCATCGGAATCAAAAGGGATTACAATGTAGTGAATGAGGAAATTCATAAAAAATATAGAGAGCTGCAAAAAATATTGCATCCCGATAAGTTTGGTAACAAATCTGAAGTAAGTATTCATCGAATAAAATTTAGACGATCTTTTCTCAGAAATTTCTTAATTTATTAGGTGCGCAACTAAGTTCTCGCTGTTATTTTGATGGCATTTCCATCAAAATAACAGCGAGAACTTAGTTGCGCACCTAATATGATAATTACAACTTTTTTTTCTTATCTGTAAGTGAAACTTGTTTTAACTGTCAATAGAAAGAAAGGCAAATCTCAGAGAAGTTGTCATCTCTAATAAATAAGGCTTATAGTACGCTGATGCATCCATTAAAAAGAGGATTGTATATGTTAGAATTAAAAGGTATATCAATACCAGAAGGCACTACCAGCTTGAATCCAAAATTTCTCATTGAGATTATGGAACGTAACGAAGAGATAGAAAATGCAATAAAGGATAAAAATAAAATCTTGAAGCTGGCCAAAGAATCTAAGGAACTGCTCAATACAATGTCAAAGTAATTTTTCATAGCTTTAAATCTTAAGTATTAAAATCGCATTTAGTACTTAATGTTGTTTCTATTCTTTTTATTTCAGGCAAGTGGCAGAGGCATTCAGTAAAGAAGATATTGAAACAGCAACAAAAATTTTAATAAAAATGAAATATTATGATACTATAGATAATAGATTAAAGAAATTAAAGCATGATCTAGGTATAGTAGAATAAATATATCATTTACTTAGGTGATTTATAAATGTATTGTGTTTACAAATAACTTTTTACATGAAAAATTATAATTTCTTTGTTAGCTATATAAAATGTAAAATAATGTTCTTCTGTTGTATTATATGTATACTATACTTATGTGTCTGTCATGTGTGCTTATGTGTTGTATTATATGTACAGATGTTTGCTTAATAGATTTTAGAACTTGTACAATCACATTTTATTGCGTCAATAAGTTTATATATTTATATTAAAGTTATAATCTAAATAAGTATATATGAGAAATATATATTTATTATATAAAAGTATAGAAATCGCTGATATTATGCGAAAGCAAAAAACGTAAAGAATCAGATCAATGATTTGATCGATTAAGATGTATTAAGTTAGTTAACTACTGGTGTCCAATTTTTGATTACATTATAATTGTCAATTATTTTAATTGATTGATCATCAATTGATTGATCAATTTTAATTGATTGATCAACAATTGATTGATCAATATTTCGGTGCTGCGAAAATCCCATGACAATCAAAATCAATAATGTAACATTTATAGTGTCAATCATCAATGATTTGTTGAGCGAGTCAAATGATAGTCGGAAAAAGCGTAACCATTCCAGCTCGATCAAACGCACAAATTCCAATCTTGCGTTAATACTGCATTAGTGATCACATAATTATTGCGTTATGTCAAAATCAACATTATTATATTAGCGATTTAATTGTTTATTTTGAAGAAATAACCCGTGATCACGAAACGTTCAATTTATATACAATAATAAATATTTTAATTAGTTAACAAATATATCATTTGCTTGATCATTGACCTGATTCTTTATGTTTATTATATAAACATAATCCTGAGAACTTTACATGAGAAAATATTTTATTTATTATTCATTAATATCCTTTATTCTGATTAATAATAAGAAAATAAGTCTACATAAGAAATACTTAATATATATTTTCTCACTTTTACTTATTATCTGTTTTCCATTGCTCTATCCACTGACATATTCTATCTACATTAACTATCAGCTCATCTGGAGTATCATTCGTTAATTCATGCACTATTTCTGGCTCAAACGAGTCTTTTGCTTCTTGGACAACAATTTCAAAAATTTCAGCTTCTACATTGCTCTGTAGTTTCTTCTTGTTATAGCCTCTTTCTTTTAAACGGTCGTATAAAATAGTATTGTTTGTTCTGAGCACAAACACAATATCAAACCAACTTACAGGGAACAAGTCGGCACTGTGATAGTCCACGATTTGTCCTCCTTTTCTCATCCAATTCTCCATAAGTTTCAGTAACTAGAAAGAGATATTGCAAACAAAAATTTGTATGTTTAACATATGACCTAGATAATATAATCTATAGAAAATATTTCATAATTTAAATTTAACCAAACTTGTTAGCCAATTTTAAATAACTTAACATTGTAGGTTGTGGATCATCAATAATTCATGTTTTTATTTGTTCATTATATTTATTAGATAACATATATACTCATTCAACAGAATTATCACATATATAAATTTATATCAAAATTTAAGATAAATAAGTGTAACTCCGTGAAAAATGATCGGGTTTAAGTTTTTTTTTTTTTCATTTTCAAGAGTAAAATCTATACTTTACGAAGTTTTCAATGGATTTTGAATCTATCGTTAACCTTATCTCTTTTAAAAAATAAGGACCCTTTTTTTTATATAGAAATTTGCACAGTTTGATAGACTATGGTGGAATAAATTTTTTTCGTACAATATAAATTTACCTATGCGATAATTTTGTTGATAAGTGTATTTCATAATTTAAACAACTACAAAAATTGTGATTAAAGAAATCAAAATCTAATGTTCGTATTACAGCAATAGACAATTGTATTGTATTTATGTTTTTTGGCCAATTCTACCAATGTAAAATTAACTTAAATCTTGACTTAACTTTTATTTACTCCAAATTCTAAGAATTTCTTAGATTCAGAATTAAAATATTCTTAGAATTAGAAAAAAATAAAGAATAAATTAAAAAAAACATTAAAATTAATCTTATGTTGATAGTACCAGGCCTTGATCAATTAAAAAGGAACTTCCACTATCAAATGTTCAAAATAACGAAAATGTTCATCATGATTGAACCATTTCTAATCATAATTTTCATCAATTATTACTTTGAGGAAGAATTTTAGGCATAGGAGTTGCGTTTAGCGATAAGTACATATGTTATGTAACTTAGATACAACTTTAAATTTATAACGATTAAACTAACATTTATAATGACCCAGAGAAGTTTGTTATTTGTTTAACTTCAAAAATATACATTATTAGCACATAAAACTAATTCAGCTTGTTGTTCTTTCCTTTTTATTATTTTTTTATTATTATTTATTAATTTATTGAGCCTTTTTAATTTATTGTTTATTAAAAAGTAACTGCTAGCCAGCATCAATATCAACATTGCGTACATTTAATTTTGCAATTATATGATTATATTTCTTTAACAGCCTAAATATCCAACTTGAGTCTAGTGTACGTCTATGAAAGGATCATGTGACATGGAACATATTAACGAAATGTAACTATGGCTACAAGAATAATTACCGCGTCTTCATCCAATACGCTGCATTGTAACTCCTCGTCATATTCCTTCACACATCCAGTCTCAATAGCTACTTTACTGACGTCGATCCAGTTTAGTTTAGTTTCTTCCTCCAACAGATGTGCCATCAAGCTCTTGCCTACGCCTGGTGTACCTAAAAAAAACCATTGACAATAAATTATTAAGGGTATTCGGAATTTATACTGAATAATTACAACTATACCACATACCACATATTAAAATGTTAGGTGCGCTCCTACGCATGTTCATCTTGTATAAATATATGTAACAGCAATCAGATCACTGTTAATTTTTTTTCTTTCTTTGTTAATATTACTTGCGTGCAACGTGATCCTTCCGAGATCACCATGGTCACATTTATCATGATAGAAGGGATAACATGTAGTCTATTTTCTGTTCTTGCACTAGACTGTTTCAGAACTCTCTTTCTCGCTTTAAACATATATCAAACGTATATCTATCTCACTTTAAGTTCCAAAAGTGTACACTAGTTCAGGCACAGAAAACAGATCTATATATATATGCCTAATTAACACTGACGCAACAAGCGTCAAGCAGCAACCAATCAGTAAAGCGATATTTACAGTGGCGTAAAATATCGCCTTGCTGATTGGTTGCTGCTTCGCTGCTTGACGCTTGTTGTCCAGTATGAATAAGCATTAGACAATGGGTGAGAATTACGTCTTGATAACTCTAGGATACATTTTTGTTATAATATACGTAATGTAACTTATAGCTTAGAATTATTTGAGCGTAATTGCTAAATGCAGCCTAGAACGCGTTTACAATGATGTTAGCGCATTAACATATAATTTATGTTACGCATACTATAGAATTTCAGAGGTTAATTTTAAAGGTTGTAATCGAAGTCTCGCTACAAGTCTCGCTTTGAAGCATTTAATGGACTAATTAGAAGGAAGAATTTTACAAACTGACTACTTGCAGCATCGCGTTAACCATACTCTTAAACATCTGCAATTTTGTTACAAATAAACAAAATTTAAATTTAAAAAAAGGATTTTGAAACTCTACTTTCGAATGATAACTATATTTTTTGAATTTATAATGAGTTTTATAATTATAAATCGAACAAAGATAATGCGTATAAGAGCGGAACACAAGATGTACACGTGTAAAATATTTATTTAATTAACCCAGCAAACGAGAATGGAAATGGATTAAAATGGATTCAGATTTTCAGAAATACGAATTCATTTATACATATAACATAAGCACACATTATGTACATATACAGGGTTGGGTTGTTAAAAAGATAAAAATTAAGTTAAAAAATTAAAAAATTAATTAATTAATTTTAACTTAACTTAGTTACATTTTAGACTCTTAACTTTTTAATTTTATTTAGTTACATTTTGTCCGTAACTATTAATACTTGTTATTTAATTTTTTGAAGTTAAGTCTTAAATACGCAACAATAGCGATAACTTAAAATGAGGTGAGGGTTGCAGAAGTGAAATTTACTAGATGTTGACCAATGAAATTATAAATATTTTAATGAATTTTCTCACTTTTGTAATTTTCACCTCATTTCAAATTACACAATTGACCTCCAGGGTATTTCTAAGAATGAAAACTAGGATAAAACTAGGATGAAAAATGAAAAGTGAAAATTTTTTCCATTAACTTCAATGGTAAAAATTTTCACTTTTCACTTTCTGTCCTAGGAATGAAGTTTCATAATTGATACCTAGATTTCAATGGCTGCGTTCAACGGACTCAACAGTTGAGTGAGCGCTCGCTGTTATTGGTATATTCTTTTAGATCATCCAATCAGCATTTTAGATCTGGAAGAATTCATCAATAGCAGCTGAACTCCACTGAACTCCAATCTATCAGAAATCGTGTATTTGGATATATTTAGTTTCTGATAGGTTGAAATCTATTATTACTTATTATTATCGCTACTCCCTCGTATTATGTCTGAAGCTTTAGCTACAGGCCAGTATTCACAGTCGAATCTTATATACCGATATCTTATATAGGTCATAATTTACATATCTTTCTGTTATTGTTAAATTTAGGACAAGTTTATTGTTATTTTGTTACAATAATAAAAGTTCTCTTCTAACGATAATTATTTAATGATAACATCGTTAAGGATTACAGAATAGAACTCTAAATAATTATTCTATCCTAAAGTGTATGTGACTACTATACACATCATACGCACACACACACACACACACACACACACACACACACACACACACAAACACACACACACACAAACACACACACACACACACACAAACCCACACACACACACACCCGCCCACACCCACACAAATACCTTATTACGTATCCCATCACACTATCAGGCCTCCGTTTCTTGCTCTCCTTTCTACTTTTTTATATAAATATAAATATATTACCCGTTCGCAAATACGTGCCGAATCGATCAAACTCGATTATTGGAATCTGTTGGAATCACTCCTGCTGCTCGGACGCTGTTGCCATGAAAGATTATTAAAAAATCAGCCGTGACAGCTGGATACCCAACAATTCCAACCCTTAATTCACAAACACAATAGAATAGTAAGCTTTAAGTCTTAAGGAATTGACCAATCATAGTCGATTATTCTTCTCACATTCAACTGTGATTGATCAATTTGTTAAGACTTAAGGCTTACTACTTTATTGTATTTGCGGACTTGAAGTTTAGAACTTCCACTTGTCACACTTTCCGAAGGAAGAAACATCTAAAAATCCCATTGGATTCATGTTCCACAAGATCTATTACGATAATTAACGAGACAATCTTAAATCCTGCTGTGGAAATCCTGAAAAAGATAAAGGTAATTCGTGGGGGAAAGAAAGTGCGAGATGCATGTAACGGTTATGATTCCAAATCTTGTTTTATCTCCCAGATGCGGAATACGTGGAGGAGAACGATGATCAACCTGGACGTTCCTCTCGTCGGTTGACGTGCGCCATGCAGGATAGAATTATCACGCGCTACGTGCACGAGCTGTTATCTGAGGCGGTGCTCGAATTTCGCGACTTCCGCCTCGATAAAGCGCTATCGGACCGTAACGGCGCGCGATGACAGTGGTCGTTTTGCATTTCTTGGTTAGCTAGAGTACGCACGCGAGCAGATAATCCTTGATTCACCACAGTTCTCGGATACGTGTGATCTGCGGCACAGTATCCCGATTCGACATTTCGACATTTGATATACGGGATTATGAATTCGACCGAGAATCGCAGTCACAAGGACGACACGATTAACGGAATTTGACGAGATCCACATCATCAACGAGTCTCAGAACTTTCCCAGGTCCAAGAAAAAAGAAACAAAATGGGGGACCATCGGCAACAGTTGGACTACTTGATCAAGTGGTTGGCTACCTTCGATCTCCAAGCGCCACATAATTCTGTGGAGGAGATAAGCGACGGTGTTGCCTTAGCCGAAGCCTTAGCCAAAATCGCACCAGAATGGTTTACAGCGGTGTGGAAGGCGAAGATCAAGACCGACGTGGGCACCAACTGGCGCCTTAGAGTGAGCAACATGAAGAAGATCGTAGAGGCTGTGATGGAGTACTATGTGGAATGTTTGAATCAGCAACTATCCAATTATGTTAAGCCGGATGCGACCAAGATAGGCGAGCACTGTGATAGCGACGAGCTGCGCCGCCTGCTGCAGCTGATTCTTGGTTGTGCCGTCAATTGTAACCAGAAGCAGCTACTCATCACGAGGATAATGGGTATGGAAGAGACGGTACAGCAGGTGTTAATGCAAAGTATCCAGGAAGTGAACTTCGAGTCTCTAGTGCCAGATGTACCAGACAGTGCTCAACAGAGACTTTATGCTGATTTCCAGGCGGCAGTGGACATGAGAGACCAACTGGCACAAAAGTGCCACGAGCTCGATCAACAACTCTCTCTGTTGCAAGAAGAGAAGATCGCATTAATCGCAGAGAATAAGAAACTCCAGGAGCGGCTGGACGAGTTTGAGAACCCGGAAGAATCCTTTAAGTATTCCGAGCGGAAGCAAGTGGAAGCATTGAAGGATGAACTGTTCAAGATGGAAACATCCAGGGATGATTATAGATTGAAGGCAGAGCTATTGGAAAAGGAAAATTTGGAGCTGCAGTCGAGGAATGAGAATTTACAAAAGGCAGCTGACGAAAGAAATCACCTGAAGGATGAAGTGGATGCCTTGAGAGAATACAAAGACAAGGTAGAAAGGTATGAAATTATGATAGAATCATACAAGAAAAAGATAGAGGACGCGAGTGACCTTAAGAGACAGTTAAAAATATTGGAAGATAATAGTAAAGAAAATATACAATTCAAATTTAAATACGAGGAAGAAGTTAAGCTCACAGCAAAGCTGCGTAATCATCTGGAGTTATGCAAGCAACAGCGCACAGAAGCCCATCACAAGCTGGATGAAAAGAACAACAAGTGCGATCGATTGGAGTTTGATTGCAAGAAAATGGAAGCAAAGCTGGGTGCTGTAGAGAGGGAGAGAGATCGGCTGATTGTCGAAAGAGATACCCTAAAAGAAATGAACGAGGAGTTGAAGTGCATGCAATTGCAAGCCACCGAAAACATGGCAAAACCCAGCGCTGACAGCACCAATGTTTCTGGCTCGGAAATGATGCCATTTGAGGTAAAAGAAAAACTGTTCTGCCTGCAGATGGAGAACAAGATGATGAAGATAAAGTTGAATGGCAATGAGGACAAGCTGCCAAACATACAAGCATTACTTGAGGATTCCGAGGAACGTTTTAACACGAAGCAAGAACAACTTCGTAAGGCAAATCAGAGGATAATGGAGTTAGAAACCCAACTGGAAGAAACGGTGGGTACTCAAGTTAGCAGCAGTGACAGCAAAAGTGACAACGTAAGTCCGAATCAGAAGCTGTCGCAACTGCAGGACGAACTGCGGAAAGTGCAAGCTGACAAAGAACGACTGACGCTGCAGCTCGAGGAACGTGAAAGTGCTTTGCAGACTCAAAAGCAGGAAGCTTTTGCTCTTCAGGAGAAGCTCACGCGGAAGAAGTATGAAAACGCCGCGCTGGAGGAACGTCACAAGAAATATATTGAAAAGGCCAAGAGTGTCATAAAAAGCCTTGATCCGAAGCAGAATAATTCTTCGCCGAACGAAGTCATCATGTTGCGTAACCAGCTGATGGAGCAGCGTAAGATGATCGAGGACATGGAACGTTCCATGAAAGAATCCAGGTTGTTGCGAGAAATGGAGGAGAAGCTGATGGTGACCGCCTTTCATAGGTTGGGCGGGAATTGCCATAGAGAGGTGATGGATCAACGCCTCGCGGCGCTTAGTGCGGGACAGGGTCAATCTTTTCTAGCCAGACAAAGGCAACCCGTGTCGAGACGTTATCCGCCTTATAACTCGAAATAAGGAAACGAACAAAAATAAGTTGATTTGACATTTAAGTATTATTATAAAGTGGTAAAAGGTGATTTGAAATGATATTCTTAATAGTGCGATAAATATGATATCACATACTTAAATTCATGAACTTGATCAGATTTATTCAACTGCCCATTTATTCAGCATCATATTAACTCGGTAACATAACATGCTACATATATCTCCTTGTTATGATTGTCTCTCAATTGATTGTATTTCTTTCGATGTAGATACAATTGAATGATTCCGAGCAAAAGTGAAATATCTCCACTTTTTAAGTAAGTAAAAAGATTGATTTTTTACGAAGCCTTATGAAGTTAATAATATAGAAACTGCTTACAAACTGTTAATGATAACTTTTTTTCTAACATTTTTATTTTATGTATCCAGCCAATTTTTTGTTTTCCTATAAATATAATATAATATAATTTTAACATTTGAATTTTCAGATTTTCATTCAATAACATAAAGATTTTCTAGCTATTAGAGATGTGCCAACATGTTCCTATATCTTTAATGAGTATGTAAAAAAATAATCGCACAAATATCTCCAACAGTTAGAAAAGCAAACTAAATTTTTGTACTAGAATTGTATCTATATCGCAGAGGTTTACCATCATTATCTTATCTCAATCAGGTTTTCAATAAAAGATATATATATTAAATTGTAAATAAGATTATATATAGATATTGGAATGTTTTACTTCACATTAAGCTAAATATTACACAAGATGTCGAATATTCTGTAATATTTTAGAAATTTTATCCGATATAGAAATATTTTAAATGATACTTATATCGAAGAACACTTATTATGTTTAAGGATAGTATTGTATATATTTACAATGTTGACGCTTTTTTCAGAGTTATTGACACTAAATGTACATTCATAAATATTATTATTTGCTTTGTGCAGCAATACATGATAAACCAAATTATTGTAAATAATGTATAGAGCGTTCTATACACATTTCTTGGCTTTGAAAAATATAATATACATATAAATTATATAAATATTGCAACGCAAAGAATTCATATATTTATATCTTTGTAGTCACGCGCGTTAATATTATTATGATTAACATTATTTATTTCACATATGTATAATTTATGTTATATACATTTGTTTTACAATTTTATTTTACAAATCTCCAATGCACATGGCAATGAAGAATAAACTAATGTATGGAATGTACATACAGAGATAATCATACATAAATGCACTGTATTAACATACGACATGTGAATGATATGGAAGCGAATTTCATCAATATCTATACAGTTATGATGCGACGTTTCAGAAAACAAATATTTTATTGTAATAGAAAAACGTTTGTTGAAATTGTTATAATTCATTATTAAATTTTTTTTATTGGCAAGATTGGTTGTTCGATGAATTACTTATATCTAACTTATACATATTTTATCTGCTCTTCTAATTATCTAACTCTCTTCATAAGTATGAATTTATTTTACATGTCATTTTATGACAAAAGAAATATGAGAATGATTCTGTACAAGTAAAAATTCTAATAATTGTTCAAACGTTTCGATATTAGGTCTTGATCAATTTATATATCCCAGACTTCATTATTTCTTGTTTTCTAAAACATCTTATGTAATTGGAAGTATCTGTAGCTATCTATCCCTGAGTTTATGATACTATAAACGTATCAAAACAAATATTTGTATAAATTTTGACATTAGTTTTCACATATAATTGTCTTTGTTTAATCGCTTGACTAGTTCTCATACATATGATTAACTGACATATATTTGTAAATGTAGATTTTTTTTAATTTTGATGATGCAACAAGACATAGTACAATTTAATTGCTATAATAATTTGGTAGAAATTCAAAATAGAATCAAATTACTTGGGACAAATACGATAAACTACATTATAATGGAAAGTTAATTTTAAGAAAATATATGCAACATATATTTTCAACATTCACTCGACACTTTATCTAATAGAATAATGTTTATTTATTTCTAGGATTGAACTGCTGATAGATATATTGTTTCGATTGCCATGTCGCGTCTGTTATGTAACTTATCAAGATACATAGATACTCTACTATTATGCATGATTGATTTTAAATTTTTTCTATTTTTCTGCAAGTTAGGATAACATCTCTGATAATAAAAAATTGCACTAAGAAAATTCCATATATTGAATTCAGGCCACAATACTTCGGTAAAGTAGATACAAGTATTGGAAATCTAAAAGAAATTTAGATAAAATTTAAAAATGCAGAATTTTGCTTTGATTGCAAGGAGAGATATAGATTCAAGTCACAAAAATTAAATACTTTCTTACTTGCCACATGAGGAAATCGCTAAATCGAGTTTCTCCGGAAGTACGAATTAATAAATCTGGATTTGGAGACTTGTAAGTGTATAAACAATCAGAAATCAAATCTTCATTAATATCTTCTGGTAAAATATCAGCATCCTTAACACCTTGTATTATATCCTTAATTGCATGAGTAATTTCATCCCTTGCTATAGCAAAATTAATTGTCCAGAGAATACACCGTTATATCAATAATTTTTTCAAATCATTTTAGGCTGTGTTCTGGCAGCATATTGTTAACACTATTGCATCATTCTATCTTAATTGTTTATGAGACATAAAACAAGATGATGCAATAATGCTGATAGCACACTCTCTGAACGCAGCCTACATGCAATGTAATATATAAAATCAAGTGTAAACATAAATATGGTTCATTGTAATTATACTTACATGTATAAGCAAAAGCAAGATTTAAAAATGCTTTATTATTTTCCCTAGTAATAGTCATAGCTTCGGCAACTAATTTACATAGATCTTCTGGAATCAGGGACAAATTGCCGATCACACGAACACATATTCCAACGTCCATCAATTTTTCCCTGGAAATTGTTTATATAAATTTGTAATAACAAAATCTGTATTATGTTGCGATGTGATATCTGATTTAAAAAATTTTTAATGTTACACACTTCTCTTCTAAGAGACGCTTGAACTTCTGCCTTGCAAGATCCATGAGATCATCAACTTCTTCTTTGCTACGTTTAAAGTTTTCTATACTAAATGTATAAACTGTGACTTCTACAACACCGAGATCCATGCACCAGTTTAACATCTCAGTCATTTTGTCGAACCTGTCGTTTATATTAATAAAATATAAGATATGAAATAAATGAACAACGAGCCAGTATATCTGCAAATTTTCTTGAAAAATACGTACCCTTTTGAATGTCCTTCTTTTTTCTGCAAGTTCTGTTTATTCGCGTAACGTCTGTTACCATCCATGATAAAAGCCACGTGTTTAGGCACTTCGCCGGTCTTAATGATCCTTAAAGCTAGGGATTGAAACCAATTCAAAGTGCATTCCTTTAGCCACGACATCGTATTTTAAATTTCACGTTCAGGCATACAAAAATGTACAATCTGCACTCGACTCTTCAATGTTCCAAAAGTTTCTGTCACATTCACTATTAAATATTCAATACTTGTCGAACACAAGATATATGATACTGATTAACATCAGCTGCCAGTCATCATCTAACCTTCGAATCGTAATTTAAAAAATGAAATATTACACTGTCTTCAAGTTTTGTACATTTCCGTCATCATCTTAATTACTCGTTTTATCTACACTAATTTGACCATACTGTTGATAATACGTCAGGTTATTTTCGAGGTGTCCTCGACTCCCAATTACCTCGAACGAAATACTGATAAAAATCAGTTCTCTCTCTTTCTCTCATCTAACGCGAGCCAGGGACGTCGGAATAGCTATCGTGATTCTCATCGAACATCTTTTTCGTCGGACGATCGAATTCGAATCAAACACCTGCGATTGCCGGCGTCGTCAACGATCTAAGACCATCTAACAATGCCTTGTATACAATTAATTCAATTAAAGTGTGATACTGTGATCTTTAACATATACAGATTAAAAATTCAATATAGAGAAAAAGAAATGCAGAAAAAGAATTGATTCAATGCGCACGACATTCGTGCATGAGTGAAGCGTGAGAGCCCTGATTTTTCTATTCATTCAGCGCGGCCGCCATATTGGCCCGCGTCTTCTCTCTCTCACGTGAAGTGAGTTGTAGGTGCAGGTTGCAGGTGCGTATCACAAAAATAGAAATGATGGAGGTATTTCATTTCATGCATGATACGCATAAGTATCATTTTATCTTTCTTTAATGTTCAATGAACAAGTAAAATGATATATACATCATGTGCAAAACGGAACGCACCTGACAGCGGATTCGAACAGAATACGACTATGTGAAGATAGCAAATTTATATTTATAATTAATCCACATATATATTATTCTTACACGCGCTCTCATGTGATGAATCTGTCGTGTTGTTTACACTTTTTGCACTCAAAATCTTCACTTTTTGTCGCGCTCTCTCTCTCTCTCTCTCTCTTTCTTTCCAACACCAGAATATGCAATTTATCTTGTTTCAGTACAAAAATTTTTAGGAATTTTCAGTAACACGAAATCTGAAATATATTGTATATTCATACACACATACATAAGGGTATCAATCATGAAACTTTATCCCTAGGATAGAAAATGAAAGATGAAAACTTTAATCGTTGAAGTTAATGGAGAAAATTTTCACTTTTCACTTTCCATTCTAAGAAAAAAGTTTCATGATTGATACCAAGATTTTTTGTTCGATATTCCCCAAACTGTTGCACTTAAAACGAGATAAATATATATTTGGGCATTGATGAGAGAGAGAAAGCGAAGACGCTGAGTGTAAAAAGTATAAGAGTGCAAAATAAGAAGTGCAAACAGATCTATACATTAATACATATACATATAAACATACTTGCACGCATACACACACACACACACACACAATTATATGTGTGCACGCTAGCCTATACATACTGCACGTGTCGCTTGGCCGTTTCCGCGATTGCGCCATGTGCGTATTTTCTTTATTTCTCTCCTTTCTCAATTCTTTAATTATCACCATGCAGTTGCAACAAACAAAGAGACTGTCTCCATAAAATTCCAACCTATAAATTCACACATAAATCTAATTTGCAACGGTTGTTCGAGAATGATCGCAATCATGTAGGTCTGACACACTAAATTATGATCTTACTCGAATCGATACGCATTGCGTTTCCCGATGCAGGTCGATGTGATCTTTCACAATTTGCCTTACAGATTTATACATACTTATTAATTACATTTGAAAGTTGTACGAATCGAAGATGTACGATGAGGCGAGCGATGCGAACGATAGTAATTTCATTTTTAATGTAACTTTAATACATAATTTTTCTTTAGTTCTCTTGTGATCTTCGTAAATCATCGTGCACGTGCGTCACCGAATAAACTTCTTCTTTTTAAATAAACTTTTAATTCGTTCCATAATGAAGATGATTACATGCAGGAGAAATCATTGTTGGATTATGCATTCGTGTTTTTATTCACATTACTTTTCCGTCTTGTTTCGTTTCTATAAAACAAATTATACGATTTATAATTTTGTTTCGATTAAATTCGCGATTCGCGAGACCAATCGCGAGACGTTTTCAAGCGTGGCGCGCTCAATGGCGGATTCATCGTTTCACTGATAGGTTCCCGGATGATGTAATCCGGATGTTCGCCATGTTTTCCCGTAACAGTCATGTGAGGCGTAAAATTTATCCATATGGCCTTGCAAAATTTATTAAAAATCTGATAATCGATCGGTTGGATGATACGCAGAAAATTGCCGATCAATATGATAGTGAGAGTCGAAAAATTATCATGTGAGACAAGGGAGAACGTGAGTTGGCCGGGCCCCGTGGCGCGCATGTGGCGCGATGACGGTTACGCTCCTGTCCGTAGGACGGCGCGGCGCTCCGCCATTGGGGGACTACTTCGCGTCGAGTAGGCAGAGTGCGCGTGTGCGGTGTGCGCGTTGCGGCCTCTCAGAGACAGAGTAGAGAAAATGAACACCACGGTGGTTATCGCGGCGCTAGAAGCCGTAAGCCCAATGTTACCGTCGTCATCCGTAAGTGAATAGGAAATCGATCGGATCGGCCGTGATGGAGGGCAGCGTGTCCAGAATCGAGTCCGGAATTGCACCAGGTAAACGCGGATACACCGTAAACGGCGAAGCGAGGACGACACGGATGAGCGTGTTGCCGTATATCGTCGCGCCGTTACGTTCCGCCGTCACTAAAGGCGCCCTGCGCATCTCTTTTTCCAGAGCTGTACTTCCTGATCGTTAAGTTTCTCGAATCGGGCATCTGTCCGGAGGCCGCGACGGTAAGTGAACGACGTTGCGAGTCCACCTTCCATGTCACGTACCAGCCTTACGATCGCGTCACGCGAACACTCAACGCGCTTTGTTTCAGATACTGAAGCGGGAACTAGAGCGTACTGAGGTAAGCCGTACGGCGGGCCCGACACTGTATACAATGCGACTCGCGGACCACATGGCTCGCACGTGGTTTCTGCTTGTCAAAACATTAGAATCTCAAGGTCACTGACCTTGGTCGATCGCGAGGTATCGCGGCCACTCACCATGGCACGATCGGCGCCCTTGCCGATCGAGCTCACCCGATCGATCGGCATTGATTTTCCCCCCTCCCTCCCCCCTCATCCCTTATATGGATTTTAGATCATCCCTCTGTTCGCAGGTATTACCGGCGCGTATCGATTGGGAGGGCAACGTGCATAGTCAGTCGTTTGAGGAGTTGGTGAGTATAGCATGGCATCGTCACGACATGGCGATCGGTACGACGAGGAGAGTGTGAGCCCCTCGAGTCGCCATGCGACGCGAGTCCCTCAGGCCGCGTCGCAAGGTGGTTCGATGAAATTATGCGCCGAGCGCACGGGAGTACCTCCGTCGATCCGCGGGGGGGTTGCCTACCCCCTTTTGATCCCACCGCTTTCGCAGTGATTCCTCTCACGTCGCTCATTCCCTCTCTTTCTCTGTCTCACACTCGTACTGTGACCGTTCGCCACAGTTCCCCCACCATAGCCATCCGTCGGCCAATCGCGGCGCGCTTCCGGCCATTTCGCGTGACCTGATCAATGAATATAGATACCCGCAGCTTATTTACGGAGTACATTCTCGTGTGTGTGACGAGAGCCGCGCTGATTGGCTGGAGCGTCCGTGCGCAAGTATCAATTGGTCCAACGGTGGGAACTACTTGATCGTTCGAATTTTTCGCGCGATGTTATTATCAGTCAGACAGTTCTAATTGATTTGATAGTAATTAGAGAATATTAATTTTCGATTTTGTGCAGTATTTTTTTCATTACAGGTAATTATTTTTTATTGAACAAGATAAAAAAACGGTTCAAATAATTATAAATCAAATAATTGAACAAGGAACTATGAGTTAGTTAAATTACTTTAATGATACGAATTAACTCGTAGCTCTTTGTTTAATTATTTAATTCTTAATTAATTCTTGAGTTTTACACGTCTGGTATAAAGGATTCAGAATTATATATTGTAAATTCAGAATATAATGTTTAAATAAATGCACATGTTTTTGATTAAAACTATGACTGGGATACTCATAGTCTGTTCTTATTTTAAGACCGTCTGAAATATATTGTTTTAAAATGTTAATACTGCTCTGTGATTGTCAATTGTCTTATAACATTTCAAAACTATACTTAAGTTTTAAATATAAGAACCAATTATATGTGTGAGTGTCGATTTAATCTGTATTTCTTTTTGCGAATATTCTATAATTTTTAAACATTTGAAATAAACATAAATAAACATTTTTAATCCAGCTGATCTATTTGATCCAAAATGTAATTTACTTTCTTACTAATATTTGATTTAAAAACTGATATTTGCAGATTTTATCTGTTAATGTAACATCCTTTTTCTGTGAAAATTTTTTATTTTTTATTAGAGTTTTTTTAGTCTTATTATTAATCCAACCGATATGATTGTATAATAAATTTAAACAAACCGACAGAATTAAATAAACATCTTTGATGATATTGACATAATATTCGATATATATACTTTATAGATATTTGCCAAATTTTTTGATATCTAATATTATATGTGTGGATTATCTTATAGCGACTAATTAAGTGACAATCTTTTTAGGAAAAGAAATATCCTCACATTGGATCAACTTACTTGTTGCAAATATGTGCCAGAATCGGACCAGTGTTGGAAAAAGAAGTGCCACCATGCGTTCATGGAGTGATATCACTTCTGGGAGCAGGCAGACAATCCTTGCTGCGTACCCACGAAGGTATAAAATCACAAAAGTCTTAATATCATATATTTATTAAAATTAATATTTTCTCACATAATAAATGTTCACTTTTACCAAATATGTATATTTTACATATGGCATTTGTAAAATTCTGTTTCTGCAGATTCTACGCGCCATACATACAACATTTTCGATTATTCCGGAAGATTCGGTGGAAAACCTTTTCTAGAATTGGCCGGTAGCTTATCAGTGCCTAATATAGGTGAGAAAGTTTGAGAATCATACAGCTGTTCGTAAAAGATATATTTATCATATGCATTCTTGAACAGTAGTCTTTTGCTTTGTATGTAAAATGTCGATATATAATTTCATTGTGTATATCTTTTTGCCCAATAGTACGTGTACTTCAGGGACGTGAAAATTCTGGCCCTTTGAGTCGGACACAAGCTATACCAACAAGGTTTTACAGCAAAATGAAGTTGTATCGGCATACGTTGGGCCATTTATCTGCGGTGTACTGTGTGCTGTTTGATCGCACTGGTACATACATCATAACGGGAGCGGATGATTTACTTGTCAAAGTTTGGAGTTCCATCGATGGACGTTTGCTCGCCACTTTCCGAGGCGCGTCCGCGGAAATTATGGACATTGCAGTGAATTTCGATAATACTTTGTTAGCAGCGGGAAGTTTAGATCGAATAATACGGGTCTGGTGTTTCCAATCAATGTCACCTGTAAGTATACCATCATGGATATGCATATGTAATAGAATTACTTTTGTATGTATATGAAAATCATGTCTTACTCATAAATTATACTTTTTTCAAGGTGGCAGTTTTAACCGGGCATTCAGGCATGATTACGTCCATTAATTTTTGTCCAATAGTATGTAATGATGTTTATTATTTAGTTTCTACTAGTACTGACGGATCCGTAGCCTTTTGGTCTCATACAAAGAAATCGAATGAAAGAGCAGTATTTCAGTAAGTTTTTAATTTATCAGATATATATAATTGTTTATATATATCCTTGTGTAATATTATTTTCTTTTTGTATAAACAGTTATATATATAACAATCATATTGTTTCTAATTATTATAGTACAAAGCCCATTCAATACCACGAAAAAATGAGGCCCGGTCAAGCACAAATGATTTGTGCCTCCTTCAGTCCCGGGGGTGCATTTATGGCAGCTGGCTCCGCAGATCATAATGTAAGAGTTTACGCAATGTTAGGGGACGAAGGACCACGCAGAGTCCTCGAGATCGAGGCGCATTCTGACACAGTTGATAGTATTCAATGGGCGCATAGCGGCTTAAAATTTATTTCTGGTTCTAAAGATGGTACTGCAAATGTATGGCATTTCGAGCAACAGCAATGGGTACATAAACAGCTGCTCATGACAGCAAAGCTCCCTGGGTATGCATTTATTGTTTCGTTTCTGATAAAGATTTTATACATTGTTATAAAAAATACTTTATTTTCTCCTTTTTTTTTTACAGAGAACCAGAAATGGAAGATGATACAAACAAAAAGGCGAGAGTAACCATGGTTTGTTGGGACGTGAGCGATGAATTTGTTATAACGGCAGTGAATGATTACACGTTGAAGGTGTGGGGTGCAAAGTCGGGTGAACTGATGAAGGTTTTGCGGGGACATAAAGACGAGGTTTTCGTATTGGAATCGCATCCAATAGATCCTCGAATGATTCTTAGTGCTGGTCACGACGGACAACTTATTATTTGGGACGTATTAAATACGGAACCGATGGTGTGTTTCCAAAATTTTGTTGAAGGACAGGGCAATTGTGCCATTTTTGATGCAAAATGGTCTCCTGATGGCACAAAGCTCGCCGCAACAGATTCTAATGGACATCTTTTGATGTATGGATTTGGATGTGGAGTAGAGAAACTAAAAATCGTAAGTTTTCATTTATGTTATTTTACTTTGTATCATAGCATTTCCAAATTATTTTATTTTTTTACATTGTTTTTAGGTACCAAAAGAATTATTTTTTCATACGGATTATCGACCTTTGATAAGAGATGGAAATAATTATGTTCTTGATGAGCAAACACAAACGGCGCCGCATTTAATGCCGCCACCATTTTTGGTAGATGTAGATGGGAATCCATATCCGCCAGCATTGCAGCGATTAGTACCAGGAAGAGAAAATTGTAGAGGCGAGCAATTGGTACCAAATATTGCAGTTGGTGCCGGCGGTAAGAGAACAATTCATATACAAAATGATGTAAAATAATTACTATTCTTAAAAAGTTCTAATAATCTTCAATAACAAAAAAAATTATATTAAAAATTATATTAAAATTATATTATTAAATTAAAATGATAAATTTCTATTAAATAGGCATGCAAGAAGTTATAGAAGGTCTTCCAGAACAAGAGCCAAGATCGAACATTGATCGATTGATTGAGGCTCTTGCTCAGAGACAAAATATCAATGTGGATGGAGAAGCTGCCGGTGCTGGTGATGATAGAGAGAATAACATCGCGGAACAACCAATCCGTCAAATAGCAAGTCCTCGCGGTAGTAGAGCTGGTTTGAGGAGAGAGGGTAATGTTGAAGGTGTTCGGCAAAGCAGTGGTAATTGGCAAAGAGATAATACTACTCCATGGAACAAGCCTATGCTCGCGCGTCCCATGAATCCAGCTGTAAAAGAGACTCAGTTTAAAATGATGTAAATATTACATGGATTTTTTAAAATAATATAAGATAAATAACATTAGAAAGGCAACAAATTTTATAAGAAACTAAAATGAATTTAAATGAATTTATTTTTTTATTCGTAATACAGACATTAGTATATTAAATATGATATCAATATTAATGTTAAAGAAAAATATACTCAATTCTCGAATTAATTCACTTTTTTTTATGTTATTTGTAAAGTCAAGCAATGGCTGATATGGAATTAGATAGTTGGCGGCGAGAAATGCGACGGCGACCACAGCCTACCTCGAGCACTGCCACTAATCAAGGCAATATAGGAAATAAACTTTTAAATCGCAAACGTAATAGAACTAGGCACGGTTATAGAACTAGAGCAACGCGCGATGAAGAAGATGACGATGAATATGAGGTATTTCACAGTAGCCTTATTTGATTGATAAATATTTATCATGTTTGCTATGTTGTAACGATAAATAGAAGAGTCCGCGTAATTCAACTAATCATTGGATACTTTGCATTTTTACAGAATCTTGATAACGCTGGCACATCAGCGAGTTCAGCCAGTAGCAATAGCAACGATTCCACCGCTCACGAGGAGGATATGTGTTCCGATAGCACTACAGAATCCAGTACTGAATATTCTGATTGGATTGCGGATCACGGACTGAATTTGGAGCCTCCCAAACGCAGTAAACGGAAACCTGTGAAAAAGCGATCTGTTACACCCCCAAGTGAGACGGACAGAAGACGCAGTAGGCGTCCTAAGAAAAAAGTATTGTTTATAGATGTCACGATTCTTATTTTATTTTAATTTAACATTTTCTAAACACTCATCTTTATGCAGCAGGGAATACAAATAGCTAATGGTATTCGTGAAGTTCCTGAAATTTATCGACCTTCAGAATGGCTTACCGAAGTAATACCGAGGAAAGCTCCTTATTATCCGCAGATGGGCGACGAAATAGTATATTTCAGACAAGGTCATAAATTCTATTTAGATGCAATTAGGAATAAAAAGATTTATGAGCTTAGTCCGCGGTGCGAGCCATGGACCAAGATAAATATTAGAGTATGTTTACTTTATTTTAGGGGTTTTTAATTATATGGGATCAGAATATTTTCTGTTGAAATTTTTAACGCTGGAGAGACATATACTAATCATATACTAATAAGAAATTTTATATTCTAGGCACAAGAGTTTGTAAAAGTAGTGGGTATTAAATATGAAATACGACCGCCTCGTTTGTGCTGTTTGAAATTAGCATTGATGGATGAGGACGGTCGACTTAGTGGACAGAATTTTACTATCAAGTACCACGATATGGCCGATGTGTTAGATTTCCTCGTGTTGCGTCAAACCTTCGATATGGCGTTGGCACGAAGTTGGTCTGAGGGAGATAAATTTCGTTGTATGATCGACGATGGTTGGTGGATGGGACAGATTGTTGGAATGGAGCCATTAGATGAAGAATTTTCAGAATCATTATTTATGTGCTTCCGCGTCAGATGGGACAATGGGGAATATGAACGAATGAGTCCTTGGGATCTTGAGCCTGTTGATGAAGATAGTAAGTTCATTTAATTCGATCATTACAGTTGTTTAATTTTAAATTAATTAAAAGAGTGAGTGAAACAACTGTAAAAGATAATTTTGATATAATGTATATTTTGATATGATATTTTGATATTGATATTTTGATTGATATTCTGCTGAAATTTGAACTTAAATTCTCTAATTATGCTGTATGCACTAATTGTTCGTTTAGGAGTCCCCGTAGAAATTGGTGGTGCTGTTCCCGTCTTACCGGAAGAAAGACAAGCGATACTATATCAACCTCACGCGGAGGAATGGCCGATGGGTGACAGAGAAGCGACATGTCGCCGAATTATCCGAGGCTTGGATCAAGTAATGAGTCTTGCAATTGCAGAACCATTCGTGGTACCAGTGGATCTCAGTCTTTATCCAACTTACGCTTATATTGTTGAATATCCAATCGATTTGTCGACTATAAAGGCTCGTTTTGAAAATCATTTCTACAGAAGAGTTACGTCAGCACAATTTGATGTTAGATATTTAGCAACGAACGCTGAACAATTCAACGAACCACACAGTCATATAGTGAAAAAGGCAAGAATAGTCACTGACTTGTGTCTGCGTATAATAAAGTAAGATATATCTGTTGTACAAAAGTTGTATTTATAGAATTTTCGTATATACTTGTATGTTATTTAAATAACATTTCTTACGCAGAGAAACTACTGATGTGGATGTCCCGGCAGTGTACCATCAATTAAATGATACATACCACTCCTCCGAGTCGGAAGAAGTAGACGTTGAGAGACCCTCAACCAGTAAAGTAAGGTCTAAAAGAAAATGTTCACTTTTGCAAGAGATTTCAAAAGACTGGAAGCTGGCTAGTCGCTATTTGTTGGAGACCCTGTGGCAGTGCGAAGATTCAATACCTTTTAGGTATATCGAGAAGAAATTGAAGTTTTTGAAGCATTCTTTTTTGTATTTAAAAGAATGTGACCAATTGTTTTTTAGAGAACCGGTAGACACATTAGAACATCCAGAGTATCATCAAATAATAGATACACCGATGGACTTGCGTACCGTTAAAGAAGATTTATTAGGCGGCAATTACGAGACGCCAGCGGAATTTGCGAAGGATATGAGATTGATATTTTCGAATAGTAGGAATTATAATACCAACAAACGTTCCAAGGTAAGTTAATATAATATCTGCTTTATTCATATATTTCCGTATTTCCTTAAACATTTAACTATTTATCCAGATATATTCGATGACAATAAGACTTTCGGCCATGTTTGAGGAGCATATGCGTAGGATACTTACAAGTTGGAAATCAGCACATAAACTATCTGAAACTAAGAAAACGAAACCAAAAGGAAAGAAGAAGCAAAAGAAGAAGAAAAAGAAAACAAATTTAAGTAATGGAACTGGTAAATACTTATTACTTATTACTGATTTGTATAAACATAACGCGATAAAATACAAATTTATTGTGCAGGACCTTCCAAATCAAAATCTACTCTTAGCGATGAGGACGATATAGACAGTGACGATTACGACGACGAGGAGTTGGGTAAAGAGCAGAAAAAGAAAAATTTTGACATATCTGCACCTGGTACGCGCGTGTACCTCCTTTTCCAAATTATCACTTTCATACATATATAATATATGAGAAGGAATTTGTCAGATTTTGAGACTACTTTTGAGTAATACTTTTGATATTTTCAAATTTTTTAATAAAAAATTATTTTGCGATTTGTATTTTGAATTTAAAAAAGGATTATATTTTGATAAAAAAGACTAAAAATTAAAAAAACGTTACATTAATTAACTTACATTAACTATATTCATGTTGTGTTAGATCACAAACTTTAGCGAATCCTTCATGATTTCTTATCAATAATTTTCAAATCAAGTCTTATAATCGATATATTGAGATTGTTTTATCAATATTGATTGCAGCCCATTACATCTTTATAATTTTGATCTTTATAATTTGGCCTGAACCAATTTTTTTTTATAATCAAATTGCTAATTTTTATTTCACTTTCTAGGGCCATCACGTATGACAAACGGTCACACGAAACGGTCTAATTCCGGGCCGTCTCGGCCAAGGCTGAAATTGCGAATCTGCCGATCAACCGTGTCGAAAAAGTTGAAGGATAGTGATAGTGACATTAGTGACTCTGAAGTAACAACAGACACTGATAGCAGTAATAGTGCCCCAGTCCGAAGAACTAGAGCAAGAACAGCAATACCCAGTGTTAGTGTTGATACCGATTCTGGAGACGATTACACGCCTGGCGGTCGTAGCAAGCAGGTTCGCAAAAATCGCGGCAAAAATATTAAGAATGGTAAGCAATCCAAATCTAAAGTGAAATTGAATGTTGTTGCAAACGATGACGACGACGATGACGACGAGGAATACGTTGCGGAGAGCAAGATAATCGAAGACAACGAAGATGAACTTGCGCTGGAATTTTCAGAAGAGAGCGAAGAGGAAAAGATCATCAAAAGAGATACTAGGTCACGAAAGTTAGTGTCTGAGAATGTGCAGAACGTCCAAAAATATACTGCTAATAATGGGAAAAATGATAATAGCGACAGCGAGAGCGAAGATGACAATGATGAAGAACAAGAGGAACCAGAAGAGGAGGAAGAAGAAGAAGAGGAAGAAGAGCAGCCACAATTACAACGTAAGACTAATAGTCAAGACTCAGAGGACAGTGATTATTCTGACAAAAAATACAGATCGTCGCGTTCGAGCCGTCGAAAGCCGCGCAGTTCTATGGAATCAGAGGACACGAGGCAACATTATGGCAGCAGCAGACGATCCTCAGCTCGGAAACGTCCTTATTACAATGAGGATAGCGACGACAGTACCATGATGCCGGTAAGAAATCGGCGTAAGATCAAGCGTCGCTCGTATGCTGAGGATAGCGATGAGAGCATGCCAGAGCCTGGCATTAGTATAAGTAGTCGAGGTCGTATACGTAAAATGACACCGCGCGCCCGCGCTTACCTTTTAGAATCGCCCTAACGGCATCTCTAGATAAAAATGACATTAAAAGATTAATAAGGATTTTAAAGACTGTAGTGTGTGCTGCGTATTGAAAACTCAGATCATTATCGCTCGAAGAAATTGTCCAAAGATGGAATTTTTAATCGTTCTTCTTGATCTTGAGGTTGTCTCGACGCTTGCTCCGTCGGCGCTTTTCCATAAAGTATGGAAATGCAATGCAACATGAATCTCCGACAGAGACACTCTGATGTAGTCTTAGGAGATAACGCAGTGGAAATTGGAGCGAGATACTTTATTTATAGTTTTTTCTCCTACGCTCTTGATTAAGATTACCTGTATAAAATATTACAATTGTCATAGAGCGAACCGTATCGGACGCTTCTGCGTAAGTACTTCTATTTTTATGAAATAGCTTGAAGAAAGTGTTCTTTTCTTTTTATATTGACCTGTACTGTCGATTTGGACAATGCATTGGCTCTATGGTACAAACAGTGTGAACAAATACATGATATTTTGATCACTCTACCGTTTTATTTGCAGGTTCAACCAAATTAAATAACGATAGGCAAATCTATATAAAGTTCCATTTATTCTAAAAAAGATTATATCGAAAATTCTATGTATAATCGTGTTGTTGTACAGGTATAATGATTATCTTGTTAATCATCTTGAAAGTGTAGAAACAGTACAGTCTTCGCGAAAAAATGTAAGTCTATGCTTATATCGATTGCTTCCATCGATTTCAAAAGTTTAGTTGACAAATGAAATTTTAATGCTATGACTAGAAAAAGGAAAATCGTGTTATTTTATAAAACAGTTTTCAGTCTCATTAAAGCAACAAAGGTTGAACAATGCACTTATGAAATTTATCAAGTTATCGTTTTAATAGTTCTTCATATTATCATTGTAATAGTTATTCATTGAGAGTTGAGCTCAAAGGACTCTTATTTCTTCACTGCAGTGATATTGAACAGAAAAAAAATTTTTCGATTCATGAATAAATTAAATAAATAGCTAACTATAGATCTTTATAATTAAAAATAGCTATAAATAGCTATACAATCATTTGTTCCATCATTTTCGTTGGAAGTATAGAACATTCGAGAAGAGAAAAAACCTTTAAAAGCCTTTTTAATTATACTTTATATATTTTTAATAATTTTGATTTTTGTTCAATAAAATTTTGATGTAACAATTCAAGATTTCTCTTGATGTAATTTAAAAGAACTGCAATGAGACAATTAAGAGTGTGCAAATTTCTAAACATGTTTTGAAGAACATGAATTAGTATTTATTTTATCTACGAACAATTTTCAAGAAAAAAACGTAATATAATTAAACGTGAATTTTTTACCCGAGAAAAAGTTCTATATACTTTGTTATACACAATGGTTACCTCCTTAGACAGCGGACTTATAATTTGCATTTTTAAGTTATATTAAATAACGTGACATGTGCGATAGCGACAACGATTTGTTGTTAGCATACGAAAAGAATTGATTTTATTTCCTTGAATGTGATGAACAATATTTGGGAGTACAACAAGGCATCTTTATTATTTTCTACTCTTCTTTTTTTCCTTTTTCTTCCTCCTTTTCTCTTTGCGAATCCTGCCAGCGCTATTTTTGCTTCTCACTTAAGTTTATCGCACATCATGTGTAGAAAAGTGAGTCCGCGTGCGTGTAAATATATTGTATCCATTCGAGAATAATTTTTATTTCTTCTTAATATTGATGTTGCATAAGACGAATTGTGTATATTATGATCTGTAGTTTGCGCGTGAAATAACGATTTTTTACATAGAATTTATACATCTGTTACGGATTTAAGAAAGTCATGCAATTTTAGAATTTTTCACGAAGGCAAATAGAGATGTTTTTCAGATTTATATGACGCGAATTTGAATGGATCACGCATTACACGTAGTTGTATAAATGATGATACAGAAGACAGTTGTGTCGCCAACAGCTAACATCGTTTATCAGGACACATGCACAAACATCAGAAGTCTTGACTGTCTCGAGCCATTGTGATATTAGTTTAAGAATATTAAATATATGATAATGTAAATTATCAATAATTAGGATTATAATGAATATTTTTTTAATGACCTACATAAGAGTCATATCACATGTAGATTCAATAATGCATCTAGCCTTGGATTAATATTAATTTAACGATGTTAACTTTGGTCTCACTCTTAATAATACAATAACTGATATATACTTCACGTGATGAACATCCAGGAATATAATTTCATGTATATATACTCCGTCAAAGATGCAGAACGTACACAGGACTTAATATAAAGTAACTATGTTTTATGTACAGTTTGACACTTATCCTGTTGTGAAATCAGCGTGCTCTATTATATACAATACGGTTTTTTGAAACCCACCGCCACCAATAAAAAGATTAAATTATTTTATATATGTCTACTTGTGGATTATTTATGCCATTAATCTTGAAAATTTTATAAGAGGCATTAATCTTTTTTTTATGTCTAAATTTTAAACAGAATCGTAAGGCTCGTAACATATTCTCGTAACACTTGTAAGAACTTACAAGTATTTATAACTTTATCTTTATGGTATCTTTATGAGCTTCTTGCTAATCGTAAGATTCATTAGATATTTACGAATGCCCAAACATCTTGCGATATATATGCATAAAATTATAGAACATCTTAAGTTTTTATGTCTTATGAGAGCAAATTATGAGCCATACAGTTCTGCTTAGAATCGATCTATTAATTTTTAAATTTTAAAAAATTCCTATATGTCTGTCCCATTCAAATTTATTTTTAATTTAACTTGCGAATCGCTCTCAAAATTAATGGCTTATTTATGTTAAAAAATTTCAAATATAAAATTATTTGCATTATATATTTCATGAATTCTAAATCAAGCTTCAAAAACTTTATTTGCGTATAAGATGAATTTAAAGACTTGTTATAAAAAATTAAGAGGCAGATTGACTGACCTAGGTTCTATACAAGTATACAATTTATGGATGTAAGACTTTATTTTTATAAGTTAATTATAATAAGTTATTTTTATAATAAAGATATTTACAAATATTAAGGGATAATTTGTAGGAATTAAAAAAAGACATTTCTCGGCTTTTGCATATTCATAATGTACGAAATATTTTATTTTAATATTTCGCCTATCTATTACATCTAAATTGGCAATATGAATATTGTATGAAGAGATGCTTACATGCGAAATGGTCTATAATTTCGATAATAATTTATAATTTTACAAAATGGCAGCCATATTTTCATGATTATGTAGTGAAAGTGTAACATCAGGATAAAATGGATAAGAGCGACTTTTCCAGTCACATACATCTCGGTTTTTGCAATTTCGAACATTTCCATTATCCATACATACCTATCTATTTTCTGCTAGCATATATATTTAGTTTAATATAAAAACAAAATGTCTCAATACTGCAGAGCAATATGTTCATCTACGAACGAAATGTCTCTATTTCGGAAAATTGCGTGTTTTCTATCTCGCGAGAGATAACTAGAAGGTTGGAACATCCCAATATATGCATAACATCTGTAAAACTATATTTTTGGAAGCCTAAGAGTTAATATTATATGGACAGGCTTCAAATCACTCTCAACAAAAATAAAATAACTTAATTGTATATTTTTCAATAATTAAAGATCTGAATTGCACCGTAAGATATTAGAGATATATCTGGATATTTCAGCTTCAGAAGAAAAGTTTTTCGAGAAGAGAAGAAGCTTTACTCATTAGACACCTTCGATAAAGTCAACTTGTTATTCCACGCTTGGGTTCATTCATAATCAATATTTGATCGATCTTATCCCACGGAATGCCATAATCTGCTGAGGGGTACTCAGGCGGAAGCTGAATATTGTTCTTTAAGCCTATGGAATTCGATTTCCTTCTGCAAATACTCCTTGACGAAAGGATGCTCTAAATGGGAATCCTTCAATTGACTTAAATAACGATTCGCTACTTCCGGCGGTTTGCCCATATGCTGCGAGAGCACAATCATATTGATTAATGTATCTGGATTATTACTATCTTTATCGAGAGCTTCTTGCAAAGCCATTTCTGCCTCTTCATACTTCGCTTGTCCGATGAAGCAAGTAGCCTGACCGTTCAGCAACATACTCGTACTAGAATGCTTGTCGATCATTTCCTAAAATAGTTTACAATTGAATAATATCAGATAATTTTAAATAAAGAATATACAAAAATTCAAATATAAAATATTCTCATACATCCCAAGGAATCGATAGTTCGTCTTTTCTTACCTGAAAGATATAATAAGCATCTTGCAGCTTGTCACCACCACTGCTAATGTTAATCCATGCCTGAGCGAGCTGAGTCAAGGTATCATCATCATCTTTCTCCTGCATTGCCTTGAGTTCTTTACGAGCCAGATCCAGACGATCCATCTTGAGATATATCTGTAACGTTAGCGCCATACACTCCAAATTGTCGGAGGCGCATATTACTCGGTGAGCTGCCTCTAGATTCTTCTCATGATAGTAAATGGTCGCGGCCACGATCAGCAGAATATGATTGTCATAATTTACATTCTTGGTTTCCTTATCCAATTCAGCCACTATAGCCTCTCGGCGATGTGGATTAGCGAAATAGTCGGCTAGGGTCTTCAGTGGCTGTAATTCTGGTGGAGATGAAACGTCAATCTCGTCTAGCACCACACGGAACTTCCTCTGCGCTATGTATGCACGATAAAGAAAGACATTACGTTCCATAGTCACTTCTGGAACAGATGTCTGTAAAGAAATAAAACTTATAATGTTAATCATATAATTGCTAAATCCAGACAACACATCTTGTCTAGAAAAACTCTTCATGATGTCTTTTAAATATCTTTTAGACATGTATGATGTCTTTTAAACATGCATGTTGTCTGATATGGTTTATTTTGTAAATTAGATATATATTATTAAGCACAGTATGAAAGATATATTATAGAATTATCATACTTTTCTTTCTTGTACATAAATTCATATTTGGAACCAGATTGTGCAAAGACTTGCTTAATAAGAGAATACCTGTCTGACTGTATATCTGAACTTTTAATATTTTGACAGTGACATTATCAAGCCCAAGTTCAATTTGATTTTTAATATAATAATAAAATCGAATACAACATGAAAAGTTGTGTAACATATATCATTTTGAATTTGAAAAAGTTATATCAGAAAAATGTCAATGAGACGAAAGAGTATTTGTTGGAATGGTGATGACAGCCGCTCACGTTTGGGAATTTAAATGGAATATGCAGCGCGTGGCATCACGTCTTCAAGATGTCACAGTCGGGATGGGATAACTTTACCTTAATCTTCTGCGCCTCATTGATGCATTGCTGATAATTGCCGATGTAGAAATTATTTTTCACGTTGAATAGATCGTTGAAGTCCTGCTGACGTGCCATCTTGTCGCTCATTGTCGCCCCGTGAGTTCCGGTATAGGCTATGTTCCAACACAACTGCTAGTATTGGGATTGGAACTTGGGGGAATGCTGGCATTGCTGGCAGTACTGAAAGACTATTCTTATGGCACAATTGTTATCACGTTATCAGCGCACAGCGTATTGCATCTAGTAATATCATAAACGTTGTTGCAGACCTCTGAAACAATTATAGAAACATAATTGACTAAATAATGTAAATAATATAATATACATTTATATTTAATTTATCATTATTTATGTTTACTGGAGCGACTTCAATTAACTCGACTTAAATTAGCCGATGATTAATTAAATCAGGAAAATTTCTCATTGTTCTTGTGATCTAACCTTTTTGTCATATATTAAATTAAAAAATAATAATTTTATTTTATGTTAACAAAATAATAAAAATATTTATTTGTCAATTTAAATCGCAGATTAAAGTTTAATTTAATTCTTATTTTCACTCTTCTATCATGTTTAAGTGTTAAAGTCTCATCTACAATAGTTACACAGTCTGTATCGCAGGAGCTTGTTATGACAGCCAATCGCGATGCGTTTTCTTCTTCTTCTGCTAGTTCTGAGTTCTGATTCCTCTTTTTTGATTTTCCGACTCAAATAAATCTGATGCGTCAATAATAAAATTGACGCTTCAGATTGGCTGTCACACAAATTGTGTCCTACGATACGGCTTATACGATTATTGTACATACATGAGGCCTAATGTAGAAAGGAAACTCTGCAGTTTTAAGACACGGTGATGTCATCATTGATACTGGATTCGCGGCTATTTTCAGTTCAAAGGAAAAAGTTGATGTTGACATCGACGGTTTACGAAAAAATCTAACGATGATCTAATGACACGTATTTAATTAAGTATCGATTTTCAATAAAAAATTTGGAACTGTGAGGAAAATATGAACTCTGTTGAGTCGAGAAATCAGCAGTATCGTGAAAATCATGGAAAATGATGAAGGTTTTTATTGATTTTATTTAATTTCTTGAGTATAAACAAATTTTTATCATACATATTTTATAACATTTTTGAAAATATTATAATTATATAATTATAATTATATAATTGTTTATAATATTTATACTTTCTTTACATTTATTCTTTTTTTTTTTCTTAATTGTACTTTTATTTGCAATTAGTAGAGGAAAGGCCCCTATTATGAGATACCGAGTTCATTTTGGGTAAATGCTAGGAGTCTATAGGCAGAATTTTAAAAAATGATAGGTCATTTTAAAAGGAATTTAATAAGCTTTAAGATAATGTTATATAAAATTTAATTCAACTTCCATTTTTTTTTGGAAAATTAAAGAAATGTAAAAAGCAAATCGGAAAGTCAAAAAATTGTAAATCAAAAAAGTCAAAAAATTGTAGTGTTCTAATATGAGATGCCCCGAGAAATCGATAGTAAAAATATATCAATATATTGCAATTAAAAAAACTTTATTTAATGTTTCTAAAATACAAACAAACAGTCAGCATACGCGAAAAATGAGCATGCGGTAGATTATATCCAGAACTCTTCAGGTAATTGGAATCAAGCATCGCAAAAATAGGCACTCAATTCCGGTTGTCTTTTTTATTATTGTACAATAACATTTATACTTTAGCAACGATTTTCACTATAACATAGAAACATGGATTATTTCATATTAGAAATATCCTGGGTATCTCATATTATATGTTTTCCACGTCTTATGGTTTTATGATCATCAAATCTAACTTCTGTAATTAAACAATTCAACATATCACATATTTTTCTATTAGTACGATCTTACTTTATCACTTCATAAAGAATTTATTGTCAAATATTTATTTATTAAATAATAAATAAGGTTTAAAGGCTCATCTCAATGAAACTTGAAGACATCCAAATTTTAAAATCTTGTTTTACAATGACTATAGACATGATCTAATAATGAATTTTCTACTAAATAGTAATTTCTTCTATATACTTTCTTTTTTTTGATTTTATGAATTGATTGTAGATAAACTTTTTGAAGAAAATCATGGAGACAAAGAAGAACAGAAGGTGAGAATTCCGCAGTTAATATTTATTATAATCAGGTCAATAAAAATTTCTACTGATCCAACAGTTTCATTACTTCTAAAATTATAAAGCATTATAAAAATTAATTTAAGTGTTATATTCAAAACTCTCATATCTATTTTATTAAAACATTTTTGAATATATATATAGAATACAGATAAATCATGGAATGCATCACAGCATGATTCTTGGCTTCCAACACACCTGGAAAATATAATAAACAATCCTTGTCAGATAACACACAAAGTATATTTTGCTGAAAACTTGCGTGGCCTCTACAGCACACGTTTTTCTAAAACTGGTGAAGTTATAGCTGCAGGTTTTGGATCCGGCAGTATTCAGGTAGGAATTGTCTTGATTTGTATAAAATACATGATTTAATAGAAATTGTTATAACTTATATTTGTTATTATATGATGTTATTGTAGCTTCGAAACGGTGAAACTGGCAAATTAGAAGAAACGTTTAAATCCCATGATTTGAAAAATTCCATGCCAATCATGTGCTGCAGATTCAATCCAGTTCACAGCGAGATCTTCTATGCTGCTAGTGCCTGTGGAATTATTTTCATGTGTAACACATACACTAAAGAGTTGTCCCGATTTGTATTCGGTAGATGAATGATGTTTAGTTACATTGCACACAATACTATATTCCTATTTATATTTATTTATGTAGAACTAAAGAATGAGGTGAACACTATAGATGTTAATATCACTGGAGATTACTTGGTTTCCGGTGGTAAAGACGCAGCTATTCGACTTTACAGTGTAAAAACTGCTCAAGTTAGCATTAATAAGTACATTATTATGAAATATTTATTCTATAAAATTACATTCTCAATAATAATAATTGATTTATTTACAAGTGCGTCTTTTACAAATTTTTGTTGAAATTTTTATCAACATGAAAATGTTATATATCTAATATATAACATTCTTAATAAAAAATATATTTCAGTTGATACAAATGTACAAAAAGAACGAAGAAGCTCTGACTGAAAATAAAGCCACAAATTTTCATCGAATGAGGATATTTGCAGCACGATTTCACAAAGAATATTCCGATCTAATTATAACTGGAGGCTGGGATGATACTGTTAGAGTAATTCTTGAAAAAATGTATAATATAAATGAATAACACAAAAGTGTTACATTTCTATAACTGTAGATACTGATATATAATTTATTATAACATAATAGTTTTATTTGTATAATTCACAAATATCACAATTATGTCTATATAAGCATACAATATATGAGTTAAACATTTTTTTTAATTTATTAATAAGAAAATTATATTATAAGAAAATCTTTCTGCAGATTTGGGATATCAGAGTTCCGGCCGGTTCAGTGAGAATTATTAAAGGCCCTCATATATGCGGTGACGCTATTGACATACATGTAAAAATATTTTTATTATATATCTGTGCAATTTGATATCTAATTGTCGAATCAAGTTGATATAAAAATGCACTTTTCTATATTTTAGAAGACGTACATTCTTACAGGTTCCTGGATAGTGCGCAATAGTCTGCAAGTATGGGATTTAATGAGCGCGAAACTCATTGAAACAATAAATCCGTGTAACAGACTGTCGACTTTGAACGGTGAGTTCCTTTATGCAGTGCAATATTTTGATGGGGATCCTTATGGCGATCTCGTCCTAGTTGGAGGTTCCGGTATTAATGGAGTTGAAATGATTAGTTTAAGTGAAAAGAAGGTTTGTAATCAATCATTTGGAATATTAGATTTAGATTATTGCAAAAATAAAAAAAATAATCGTATTTAAATATTAATAAGATAAAATATTTTCAATTAATTTTAAGAAACGTACAAGTAACAATTTTTTCGTACAGTAAAATAATCTTTTATGTAATAGTTATTGTTAAAAGTAGAATTTATAGATATAAAAAGATAATATGCTTTTAAATAAAATAAATATTAATAAGATATAATAAATATCAAGTAGTGATGCGATAAAATTTAGATTTTTGATATTAAATTCTATTTTTTCAAATGTATAGGTAATGGGAAGCTTTAGTGCAAGCAAGGCAATATTCACTATAGATAGCTACCAAGCTGCAGTAACATTTGGTGGCATGGAATCTGTGTTAAAGATTGGAGATTATAATTTCAATGAAAATTTATTGTAAAATCTTAATATATAATATAATTTCAGATAATATGAAATATTATGAAATATCATAAAATACTGTGCAAGCTATTACTGATAATTCAATATAAACATTTAAAATATTTTGAAATTAAATAATTCTAAAATTATTGATGAATTCTATAAAATTCGTATCGATTTTTTTCTCAAAAACATTGTATAAAATTAAGTCATCAATTGCTAACTTCGAGCTAACTAACCAAGCCCTGATTAACTTAATCAAATAATGTGATATCCATTCTATTAACATGAACATTATTAATTTTTTATTGTTTATAGAAAAAAAACATCAGATTAAGATCAACGAATCATATTTTAGACATTTTGCTTTAACCAGTTCTACAGATTGAATATATTCATTTCTAACAATAAATTAATTTTATAATCTCGGTTTAATTTTCTTTTCGTCTTTTTCTAATTCTTTCTTAAAGCTAAAAAAATAAAAGAAAAAATAAAAACTACATTAATAAAAGTAACACGAAATAATATATGTAGCCGTGCTATACGGTGCTCCAATTGCTTTGAATAGTAAAAGTTTGAATACTTCGAATATGATTATGATTGGTGCAACTTCACGTGATAACCATCTATAGTACTGAATGATATTGAATGTGTATCAGGCGTGCCTACGTAAACGCAATTGAAATGCAAAGGATCCTAAATGCATCTGGAATGATGGTTGGCTGCACTGCAAGATGTAAAAAATCGGGAAAAATGGACGCCGAGAGTGAGTGTATCGTTTTTATCTGAACCCTTATCTTGGCAACAAAAATTGGCAAAAATGGGCAATCAATTAGTGGGCATTGCGCCCAGTCAAATATTTCCGGTAGAGCACTATTTGACAGATCACAGTGATTTATTATTTGATGTCAAGTAAGTACTCAATCGAATTATTCCATCTTACGTGTGCGTACGTCTGCTAGTTAGCACTGTCAAGAGCACTGTGAAGCCGCGTGTTCAAGTGATATCTCATAATAATAACAGCCTGTTGTTAATACTTCATGATATTTCTATTATTTGCAATCAATATTAACAGATATACATACATTGTAATCAGGTGTCCACACAATGTTCTGTTTCCCTTTAAATCGGTTGATATTGACAAGAATATTATATGTGAAGTTTAATAAATCAGTGACTTTTAAAAAGAAGACCATGTAAACAAAATAAATCTAATTTTAATTTTTAAAAAAAGTTTACTGACTTATCAACTGTCCTCATAAGTAACATAAGAATATTATAAGTAAAATATTTTAATAATTGCTAGATGTATGTGTAGAAAAGTTTGTGATATTTATGGAAACCTTGAGAATATTATTTAGAATTAACTAATAAAATGATATTAATTTAAACTGTTGATTTACAATATTCCTTATTATTTACAGTTTAGGAAGTACTAGATTCTTCAAAGTGGCTCGAGCCCGTAGTCTGGAGGGGCTGATAGTTGTAAAAGTGTTCGCAATTCATGATCCAACATTGCCATTATCTACTTATAAGGACAAGCTGGAGGAGATCAGGTCAAAGTTAGCCTCTGCTGTCAACTGCCTACCATTTCAACGAATGATTGTAAGCATAGTAACATAGAAACATGTATTGTTTATTTTAGCACGACTAGAATTAATTGTATGCTTGGATCAGCTCACAGAAAAAGCAGGCTCAATAATGCGGGAGTATGTCAAATATTCTCTTTATGACAGGATCAGCACTAGGCCATTTTTAACGAGCATAGAGAAAAAGTGGATCACTTTCCAAGTATTATACGCTCTTAATCAAGCTCATAAGGTAAGGAATATGTGAATAAAGTGTGAATTATTTATAATAAAAAAGGAAAACTTCAAATACGCTATAAAGAGAATTATTTAAGAGTTATATAACAATAGCTTATCTTAAATCTTATCTATAACTTCTTGTTTATTTAAATAATAAAATTTATTGTCTGTAATTATAATTTTTAAAAATAAATATTTGTTCTTACAGTTCGGTGTTTGTCACGGTGACATAAAATTGGAAAATATTATGATAACTAGTTGGAATTGGATATTACTCACGGATTTTGCTAGTTTTAAACCAACGTATTTACCAGAAGATAATCCTGCGGATTTTTCATATTTTTTTGATACTTCCAGAAGAAGGTAAAATCTTTACCAAAGCCATATATATATCTTCTTTCTTTCTTGTTTCAAATAAATAAATAATAATTTTTAATATTTTTTCAGAACATGTTATATAGCGCCCGAAAGATTTGTAAAAACATTATCTTCAGAATTGAGCAATACATTGTTATTACCAGAACAAGAAGTAAAGACAGGTGATTTGCATCCGATGATGGATATTTTTTCTGCAGGCTGTGCTTTAACAGAGTTGTATAATGAAGGACATCCACCATTCGATTTTTCACAACTTTTGGGTATATCATATTTTTATATATTCATTCTTTTCATTGAATTGTTAAAAAATAAGTACGAAGTGAAATATAGAAAATCGATCTTATAAACTTAAATTTTATCAATATGATGTTAATATATTCAGCATATAGGAACAACGAGTATTCTGTGAGTAAGCACTTAGACAGTATAGACGATCTAGGGATACGTGAGCTACTTAGTTCAATGCTGGAAAGAAATCCAACAAATAGGAAAAGCGCAGAGATTTATCTGGCTCAAACTCGGGGTACCATCTTTCCGGAATATTTTTATTCCTTTCTCCAGTCTTACATGCTTATTTTCTCCGCGGCTCCGATTTTATCACCAGACGAGAAAATAACACGATTGAAGAAGGACATTGGCAATATTATAAGTATACTAAAAGCGGAAGATAATGAACGGATGAAAACGAGTGAAACAAAGCCTGCGGAAACCGCAAAATCTGGTCAATGTGAGAGTAATGTGGAATCAATTAAGGATGATTCTGGTCACAGCGAAGAAAATACGATGGTAGAAGTCGACAGCGATCAAAGTTCCGATAAAACCGATTTAAATCAAATTGATATGAAGAGCACAACACAAGATATTGGCAGTGATATTCAAGTGGACGCGGAGCCAGAGATTAAGTCGCCCGAAGATAGCAAACAAACTTGTGACGCGGAATCTAAGAAGTCAATTTCTACCTCGAGTGAAATTCTAGAAGGGCTTGTTATCATAACTCAACTCGTTACATCTTGCATAAGAGGATTGCATTACTCGCAATCCAAATTGCATAGTTTAGAGATATTATTAGAATTGGCTGAAAATGTTTCTGATGAGACAATTCTTGATAGAATATTACCTTATATCGTAAGTATTAAAAATGCCATTTTTTTCTAGAAATTTTGTAAATCATACAAAAAATAAATAAGAATATTACACAAATTTGTATTTATTGAGTTAAAAAATGTTTTAACGTGAGTAAATTATATCTTTTATTTTATATTATTAATTATTGCTTATATATATTTTTAAAAATATTACTTAGTTCCATTTGGTTCATGATCCGGCGCCGCGGGTGAGAGTATCGGCGATACACACTTTAACAAAGTGTTTACATCTTGTAAAGTCGATACCATCTTCGGATGTAAACATATTCCCTGAGTACATTCTACCAGGTCTAGCGCACATAACTCAAGACGAGGCAGTTATTGTTAGAGCAGCTTATGCAGAGAATATTGCTCATTTGGCGCACATCGCTCTACGTTATTTAGAAAACGCTCATCTGTCTAACTTGAGTAACAAGGAAGGGCCAAAGCCCAGTTACGATAGCGAACTGCAAACCTTGCACGAAATGGTATAAATATTTTTCATAATTCGTAAAAAGATTAAAACGACATATTTTCGTTGAAATTTTCGTTATTAACTGAATTTCGTTATATGTAACTGAAATACTCTATCGATTAGCTTAATAATACTTTGTTATATCTTTATCTTTTATTTAGGTCCAACAATCAGTGTCCATGCTGTTAACAGATCCCAAAAATTTAGTGAAACAAACATTAATGGAGAATGGAATAAACAAATTGTGTGTGTTCTTCGGAAAACAAAAAGCCAATGATATTTTACTTAGTCATGTTATCACATTTTTAAATGACAAAGAGGACAAGGAACTGAGAGGCTCTTTTTTTGAATGTATAGTCGGTGTAGCCGCTTATGTCGGTTGGCATAGTAGTCCCATATTAATGCCACTTCTGCAACAAGGTTTATCCGATCCTGAAGAATTTGTAACCACAAAGGCTATAAATGCCATGGCAACACTTACAGAATTGGGTCTGCTACATAAATCTGCTCTTTATCAATTATTATCTGAAACTATGGTCTTCCTGGTACGTTATCGTTATAAAAATTTTCGATATATATAATTCAAATTACAACATTTCTAATAGATTTTTTATTAATTTAGAACATTTTTTTATTGACAAAATTGAAGTTATAAGATTTTGTTAAAATTTTGATAAATTTCAGAACGTTATTTAACACAAATTCTTTGAAAGTAAAAAATTAGACAATATAAAAATTGGACAAAGCAAAATTGGAATAAGCTTTTTTTAAAAATGACTAGTTTAAATTTAAAAGAACTTTGCGTATTGGTGTAATTAATTTGCACTGTCATTTTTTTTATAGGTCCATCCAAATCTTTGGATACGTCATGCAACCGTCGGCTTTATTTCCGCGGCAGCAAGAACTCTGAATGTGGTGGATGTTCAATGTAAAGTTCAAACAATACTCCAACCATATCTGAAACATTCATTGATCCAAATAGAAAAGGAGATTTTATTACTCGAGGCACTTGTTCCTCCTATATCTAGAATCGTATATGATTCCGTGGTGAAGTATAACGATGTGGAGGAACTATTCCAAGTACTTGAACAGAGACAGGCAGCCAGAGCAAAAGCCATAACAGATGTAGTATCACCGCAATACAATGATATGAGTACCTCTTTAAAAAATGTAAATAACGTTGATTATATTCAATATTGAAATATTGAAAAGAAATTTTACTATATTGCCAGAAAATTAAATTTTAGAATAAAAATAATATTGTATTATACCATGCAGCGAAAAAAATTAAAATAAAGATATATTATTTATTACTGCAAATAAAGAAGATTCAATAACAAAAGATTCACAGACAATTCTTTTTAGCTTTTTAGACGATTAAGTTCGGAATCGATGACTGAGGCAGTTGAGGATCAATTGCTAATCATGAAACCTCACTTGATGAAGATCAACAAGTATCGCAATTCCGCGGACACGAAGCAAAATGTTATCAAGTCCGTAGACGGTAAACTAGAGTTAAGTCCAATGAAAGATAGGATAAGACATCATGTCGTCGTATTATATCCTGATACTAAGGGAGACTTAACGCTGCCACCTTTCAAGAGATTGGATCGAAGAACATCGGAGACTGTTGGTACATACGCAACGATGAATCAAGAATGGCGTACGATGTTTGCAGCTCAAGATAACGCTCAAGTATTATAACTAATATCGACAATTCTTTGTTTCCTATATTATCTGATAATTCTATATTGTTCATAATAATTTTTCTTATATTACTATGATAGCACGCTATTGTTAAAATGTCAGACATGACTGGAAGCAGTGGCAGTCCCAGCCAGAGTATACACAGTGGAGACATCCATTTATCTCCGCATCATTGCCTATCAGATATGACCAGCATTAATTCTCTCATGAATGACCATTCGCTTCACGAGCGATCTTATATACAATGTAAATGATCTTATATACAATGTAATGAAATTAATGCAATTACAATACAACAAAATAATAATAAAAATAATAAATAATTGAAAAGTTAAAAATAATAAAATTAAAAAATAATGTTTATATAATTTTTGTGTTTTACAAAATGATAGAAAAATATAAAAGAATAATGATTTTGCAGATAGATGTGCGCCCTGTCGCTTAGAAGTACGGCAATTAACGTACCGGAAGCAAGAGCAACATGCGGCAGTGTTAAGAACAAAACGTTGGGCTAACAACATCGCCTGCGAAGCTGGTAAATAAAAATTAAATCTTTACAGATTACATCGTGCTCTGTCGTATGATTATCATGTGCTTTTTTATTTATTATCGATGTTGGCTAAAAGGCTCCACATCACTGCCAAAGGATTGGAGACCTCGAGGAGTTCCCGTCGCGCATCTTCACGAACACAGAGCTGCAGTAAATAGATTAGTTTCGATACCGGACACTAACTTGTTCGCAAGTAGTTCCTCCGACGGATGTATTAAAATTTGGGATGCTAGTAAGATGGAGGGACGAAATATTGCTAATCGTTCTAGGTACTGTTTTTCTCTTCCAGAACAGTTATACATTGAAGATGTTTTGACTAATTTATTGTATTATTTTAAGTTTAAAGCTTCGAGTTATTAATAATGCAATATTCGTTTCTTGATGCTTTACAGGCAAACGTATATGCACAGAGGAGGCCCGCTGGTTGGCTTAACTGTGTGCGACCAAGGGCAATCTTTAGCAAGCTCTGCGAGCTCTTCTGGAACGGTATTCGTACTTCGGATTGAGCCAAACTCGAGTAAAATGAGCCTGATTGGCACTCGTCAATTGGATCCCCAGGTGAGAAAATATCCGCAATAATATAAAAATTCATTGCATGTGAATTTTAAAGAAATGTTGCTTGTAACTTTGACAGGAAGAAGGAAGTGCTGTCGATCTACAGTATCTAGATTCCGGCTCGCAATCAGTTCTTGTATACGCCTCCTTGTATGGATCGCTAGTAGGTTGGGACCTACGATGTCCCGGCACAACATGGCGCTTAGAAAATGATTTAAAACATGGAGTCATCACGTCATTTTGCGTAAACAGTCATCAGCAGTGGTTGACCCTTGGCACGAGTTCCGGTATTCATACCTGTTGGGACTTGAGGTTTCAATTGCCAATAACGAGTATCAAGCACCCGACAGGTAGATTATTTCGTCTATTTTATTTTCTATTGCGCTTGATGTACCAGTTTCATTTAAAATGATTTCTAATAATTTTACTTGTATTATTTGTAATGCTATTTATCATTTCCTTCAGGCGCCAGAGTACGAAAGGTGATTACGCATCCGATGGAGCATTCGTGGATAATTTCGGCGGTACAAGGTAACAATGAGATATCCATGTGGAATCTAGAGACCGATCAGCGACAGATGGTCCTATGGGCATCAAATGCCCCACCGTTGAGTCGTACTCAAGCCGGTCACACTGTATGTGCCATGTACGCTGGATGCATCGATTGTTCGGGCTTCCTTTTAGCCGGCGGTACCGATATGCGATTACGCTTCTGGGACTTTGATAGACCTACCGCTTCTTATGTTGCTCTGCCCGCTGCTAATGATGTTCTCACTCCAAATTCATTGGCATACGAGTTAGTGAGCGATTCATTACAAAAAATCACTCAATATATTATTTATTATATTCTTGTTTAATGATATACAATATCGCTTCTCTGTTTACAGTTTACGTTTGATAGACGGAACGAACGTCGTGCAGGAGGTATTGGTGGATGACGATTCTAATCCGTTATCTGGAAGTGACACAAGAGGAAGAAACATGGAGGAAGGTGGTCCCGAGACTCCACCCTCCGGTCAGCACGACACAATCTCCGCTGTAGCTATGTCGAATACGTGCATTCTCACTGGCAGCACAGATGGTTTGATACAAGTCTGGAAATGATTGTTCTTCTCGGTCCAAAATTCGATTACAAAGTTCCTCGCACAGGCGATAAAAGATTTTATCAGTGTAATGCGGAATTTCTTCCCGGTAATAACGAAACCATTGTGATCCAAGTAAGAAATAAGTTATTTTAGAATTCAGATAAATTATCCAGCAATGCCAGACATTGATCGTGATATAATTTATTTAAGGGTAGTCACGTGGAGGAATTGTGATGGCGATGTAATTATGATATAACAATTCCCATTTTGACAAAAAGCTTTGACAAAAAATCATATATTTTTAACAATTTCGTATAATTATCATTGATTATAGGTCTTGTTGGAAATTAAGGTATCATACTATATCTCACACATTGTGTAAAAAAAGTTAACTCTACAAATCAAATTATTTATTTTCATCTTTGTTTTACGTAATTTTTACAAAATTGAAAATCTTATTTCTAAATATAATTTTATAGATTAACTATAGATGAGTAAAATTCTCTCACTGTATTTAATTAAAACTGTATTTAAATTAAACTTTATATTGTACAATTTGCTTAGATAATATTAAAATGGCTTTTATTGCTTCTTTAAACTACAAGCATCAACGTACACACAACACAGCCGTGCTGTACCGAACTCTGTGATCCTGGACTGTATATAAAGTATGTAATATACATGATATTTAAGACTATGATTACAATTGTGCTACGAAGGCGTGCATTTTTGTTTTTTTAGAAAATTTGAACGTAAACTTACATTACAATGTAACATATATAATGTATATAGCTTATTTTTATACGTAAGATAAGAAGAGAGAGAGAGAGAGAGAGAGAGAGCTTGGAGTATTACTGATTTGTAGATAGATGGTGATGACTTAGAAAGTCGATGTTACACAGATCGATAGATAAGTCTTTGAACTGTAAGTTAGCAGATATTTAGTGGGTCTGTACGCGCACTAAAAATTTAACTGAAAGGTAAATAAAAGTTATACTGAGATGAAGTGACTTTGCATGATAGAACACTTTTAAAATGTCTGAAAAAGAAATCTAGAAACTACATTTTTACAGCTTTCGATCGTATTCTTTAGCTTTGTTTGTTTGGACTCTGAAAATTATTTTTGATAGTACGATACGGTTCCTAATTTCTTTTTCTTGTTTTTATATTTAACAAGTGCGAATACGGACCGAGAAGCGAGGAGTAATAAAGTTCGCATACAAAAAGATGCAATTGGCGGACAATTATCTCCTCACTTCGTACTTTAGTTGATGAACGCATACGTAGCTATATGTAATCATGAATATTTGTATGTATACTAGCATTATGTTTGCTAGCATTGTCACGGACACATACGTACACGCATACTGACTGAAATACTCATAACCGGTGGACGTATACTGTCTAAAACTACGTTGTTACAATAAATTCATATTTTTAACGCACGATACGTTCTAACTTGCGTTTGGCACGACAAATCAGAAATCCGATCGGAAATTTCCTTTACCATGGACAAACAGGTGCGGCAGGATAAGGCACGCGTCCTGGGAACGCATATGAATCCGCATTTATAGTCCTGCAAATTTGTTTCCAGCGCTCCTTACCACCTCTACTTTGACGATACGGGCCGTTTGCATAGTATCCGGTATTTTGATTGTCGTAAGACTGCTGAGGAAACCATAGATCAAGCCAGGGCTTACAAGAAACTAAACTGACCAGTAACAGCAGAATGATTAACTTCATTTTCTATTACTTGAAAACTTTGGTCATAATCTTTTAACAATCTTCTGATGATCTGGAAAGAGAAAGATTATTTTCTATTTTTGTGAGTATTTTAGATACATTGTGTTTAAATTTAATTGTTTAGTTTTACATTATATTCTAGAATTGTATTTTAATTCTCAAACTGAAGAAAAGGATATTTAAAACTAAATTCGAAAGATTAATTTTTTAATCATTTTTTTTTTAATTTTTGATATTTTTATAAAGATATAATACATATATCTTTATATTTACAAATCTATTAATTTAAAGTAAATTTCTATTAAGCAGAGTTTTGTTGAAAAATTCAGATTTGTTTCATTCGTTTCTCGAGATTGAAGTAATTGAAAAGATAAACTATATTTCTTACTATTATTCACTTTCCTTCGATTTCTCTGATATTCGTGATGATACAGGATCTATTGTAGGTATCCAAGCGAATGTTCTGCAAATAAAAAACAAAAGTTCCGTTAATGTCCCATTAACAGTTCGATTGCAGTTAACGCTCGCTGATTTTATCACTTCTGACAGGTGTCTCAGCACACTTAGAAAAGGGGATATAAAAACAGGGACAACACGCGTTCACGCACCAAAAAATCATATAATGGAAGTCATTGCGTCACGGCGTCAATGTTTTCTTTTACACTTTCTGAATTGTGAGATTAACGATGTCATTTTATGGAAATTTCAATATCTTACTGACCGTATTGTTATATATTTGAATTTGTTCTCTAACTATGGAAAATAATTGAGGCCACGTAGCATCTTTAATAATTGTACTGGATATAATAATTAACTTTTACTTATATATATATATAATCGCAAGCAACTGTAAGAAGCACTACCGCAATGAAGAGATACTGGATGCTTACTGCTGATTTATATACCACTGGCCTACCGCCCTACCGCTCAGAAAAATGCGCGGTTGGTGATGAATCTGCTTTGTCTTTTGATGAATGATCTTGGAATATTGAATGCGTGTGTTCAATCGGCTTTAGTAAGAATATACAGCAGTCTTTCATAAGATCATATATAAATTAAAGGGAAAAAGCATAAAATGATGCATACAAATCTGAAAGAGCCTATAGTTACGATTCATATAATTGATATGTAATTCTATTAAAATCTAATTGAATCATTAATCAAATAGATGAACAAAATTATTTAATTCTAATTAAATAATATATTCAATCATTGGTTTTTTAAATCTTAATCCGTAGATTTTGATATCATTTTATTCTTTTGTTTGATATCCTAGAATCATCTAACATCTTGCATTTATCCAGTTATATGATTTGTTTTATAATATTTTGCATTGCAGATTTTCGATTTACATTCATGACCGATCGAAATTTGGATAATACGGGATGGATTCTAAATCCAACCATGTCTAGATCCTTTATTTTCTCATGACGAGAGTATGATCAAGTCGCTGAAGAGATTTCATATTCTAACGAGTTCTGCCTCTTCACGATTATTTCCTCAATTTAGAATTCCGCACGTGCCGATAAAATGACGCATTTACTTGCGCGCTTTTGAACTCGGGGAAGTTTCTTGGGGAAGTTCTTTTTCACTGTCTTGGTCATTCTTTATAACAATTTATATGCAACATTCGTAACTCTTGGTCGCTCCCTCGCTCGCGTATTCCGCGCACGCAATATCGTTTGCAGAGAATACAGGAAGATGAATGAGATACTGATATCATCATAATTACTCATTTGTTCGGTATGTCTACATCTTATAATAATGGTATTTCGTCACGTGACTCTTTGAGATAAAGGAAGAAGAAAAGGAAAAGTCCTGTGCACTCTAATAACGATCGTTCAGAAGACGTAAAAGCAGCTAACTGCATTGATTGCGATTAGATCGGATCTTGTATACAGTTCCTCCGGATTAGCATTCAATGTTTAATTCATGGATCGCACTTTCAGATGTTTGACATAGGCGTGTCCGCGAAATCCGGCGCTCTGCATGAAATAGTAATAATTTTGCATATGTAACGCGCCATCGGCACGTGCTTACATGCTATTGCGTGCATTCGATCATCAAACATGCACCGCACCAGGTGAATTTTGCAGCATATGTTTTTCCTCGAGATTACGAAAACGATCGCATGACCTACATTATATTATGCACAGGCCGATCTGCGCGTGATATATTCAATCTTCGCATTCGATTCTTCCGTGCTGGCACCAAACTTTATTGGGAGTTGCTCTACATCCGAATTATGTCAAGGACGCCGCTTGCGAAGACAGTAGTGGATTATCTTATCGGCGAAACTTGATATATATATATATATATTCATGCAAACAGTTTATATGTATATATATATATATATTATCAGTATATATATATTATATATACATGAAACTGCTTGCATGAACCGAAGCAAGTTGCCCTTTGATTCCTTGAATTCGCCTCCGATATGTTTTTTCAAATGTTTTTTTAAATAAAACATTTATTCTAAAGACAGAATCTGAACATTACTTCTGTATATTTTATTATCTAAATTAATTATATTTACCTGCTTGACAGCAACGATTCAAATATAAAGAAAATGTTTTATAAATTAAATTCATATGAATTTGAAAGAAATAGTCATTAGTAATTATAATTATTATTTTAATTTGTTTTACTTGCCAATTTTTAAATTATTTTAATAATGCAGTTTGAGTAATGTAACATATATAACATATTATGCGATCTTAATAATGTAACATATATGACATATATGTGTATAACATAATATGTAACATAGTAATCTGTTGTTTTTTTTCTTCCAGCTTGTAATCTGGCTTAGGGAAAAATAATTTGTTTTGCGCAATTAGCATCAATTCACATTGGTGCAAATTAGCCCCTGTAATGGATATAACATTTTTCCATTCGTTATTCGTCGTTTTATCTGAAGTCTTTCTCAACTTTGTTCAAATTGCATGCAACTTCTTACAGGAAACCGACTATAAGAGACACTGCAATAAATTCTTTAACACGTAATACCGGATTGCACGTTGCATAAAAAAAAACTGGGTTATATATAAACAAATAACTCGATTTGCCTTGAGAGAAATTATTGGTAGTTGATAGGCCCATTTATCGCGCGAATATGAATCGTAAATTGCAGACGACAAGGTCGATTACTTCGCGCAATTGCATATAATTGTCCTTACACTTGACGGATTCTTTCATGAAAGGATGAATTCTTAAATTATAGGCCATCGAATAACGACTCGATTTGCTCTATCGATTCCTATTACCGTAATAGTCAGTTTCCAATCTACCTAACTATTAATAGCGTTTGGCAGAGAAAGTGTCTATTTACACACAGATGTTCGCAACAGAGACGAAAAATTTTTTAATAGCTCATTTCTATAAATTTAATTTGGAGTTATGTAAAAATTATAGAATTATAAAATTGTGTTATATACTTTTATATATGTATATGTATATATTTATATTTATATAGTATTTAAGAATACTTTTATACAAGTTTAATATTGCATGTGATAAACGCGGGAAACGTGTACAACGATAAAGTTATTTAAGAAATTCGCCTTCATGCAGTGATTCAAACTAGTTTGTGGGTGGAGGAAGTTTTTAATACTTTTAGAGAATGCGATCAAATTGCTCTTTGTGCAAAAGCTTTTACATCTCTCCCGCTTTACTTCTATGAATGTTTGGCAAGAAATTTCAGAAATGCTTTCTCAAAGAAGCTTTACGGTTTTTATCTTCTTATTTCTTCTCTTCTTTTCCGAGATTCTATTTCGAATCTACCAAGTTTGCTAATTGCGGTGATATAACATATAATTTCTATCGTGATCTGGCAAATTTAGACTCGAATATAAAATAAACATAGGAATTACTTGGACTAATAAACATACGAAATTACATTACAAGAGATCACATTACAGCTAGTATATTTATTGTTCGTGATCCAAGAAAAAAATGCTCATTAAAGATGAGCTGTTGGATGAAACACACCCAAAACTGTCTGCGGTTCATACGTCATTTCTTGTTGGGATTTACAGACATGCCATAGTAAATCGTCTAAATATTTTGGCTACTGCAGGCTTCATCAAAACTGCTCTGTGCAGTCGACTGCGTCAGTTTCGTTCCGCTCAACATTCGCTGAAAATCGTTGATCACTGTCAAGCTCATCTAATCTCACGTATCCGTTGGATCCCTTCAAATGTCAAACCACGGCAGCAAAGATAATTGCGAGTCTCTTCGCCGACCCAGCCTCTCCATAAAGATGCAACGTAGCTTGAAGAAAATGAGAAAAAGCATCCAAAAAATTACTGGTAACGATATCCGATTTGATCGTTGTAGACTAGAACTTTCTCCTAGTCTAGTTTTTGTAACGCTTATAGAAATCGCCAATTAATTAGGCAAATCGCTCGATTAAATTAAATAATAAGAACGTAATATGTACAATTAAGTAATTGAATAGAATCATATATGATTTTTAGTAATAAATATCTGTTAATTATTATTAATCTGTTTATTATTATTAATAATTGTCTGTTTTAATAATTTTATGGTAGCTGTGTTAAATAAATACTCAATTTAATTAAATGATTAATAACAATTATAATTTGCTAAAAATTTTGAAATAAAAATAAAAAGAAGATAAAGTAAAAATGTTAAAGTAAATATTCGCAATTTTTTAGTGATAATAATGCATACTTAGTAATTTACATTTGACATTGTAAAAATAGAAAGAACTCTTTAAAGTGCGCAACTAATTAATTTAATCTTATTACAATTACAGTATTCAAAAGATATATAATTGTAAAGAATTTGATAGTTACAGAATGAACTTCAAATTTCTAAGATTAATTCGAGCGAATAAAAATCAGGAAATACATACTAATAATACGATAATATATACGATAATCTGCAATATCACTGTAACTCGATTACATTTTTGTAGAAAACATCCAGGAAGGTGATAAACATTCATTGTACGTGTTCCCCGAGCAACTGTCTACTCTAACTTGGCGCACTGGGTTTTCTAAGGATGAAATTCGTAAATTGTATCGCGCCTTCAAGCAGCTGTATCCTAGAGGATGCGCAATTTCCAGCGACTTGAAACCCGCGTATGCCAAACTATTTCCGCTTGGTGATTCGGCTAGATACGCACAGATCGTGTTCAACAACATCGACAGGAACGGCGATGGCATCGTCAATTTCAACGATCTTCTCAGAGCTATGACATCGATTATTAATGGCAACGTGGATCAGAAGCTTTCCTGGATATTCGAGTGAGAGCTCTCATCTCATTTTCAATGTTTCTATTAATAATTATTTTTCTGATAAATTCGAAAAAAAAATATTGTGAATAATATTTTATAAGAGATTTAATTATAATTTATAAAGTTATTCAATGGGGATTGGAAGATGTAATAATATTTATTCGAATTAGAAGAATTTTAAATTAATTTTAAAAAAGATTTTTTGGTCAATTTAAAAGCAATTCATTTTCTGTCTAATTGATAATCTCGAACGTAGCCAAAGCAACACACGCGAAATAATTTCTTCGGACTTATTGCTTTTCAGATTTTACGATTTGAACAGCGACGGTTGCATTACAAGACAGGAAATGCTGACTATAGTATCCGCGATTTATGAGATGGTGCAAAATGCGCAAACTATCCAGTCCATGGTTAATCAACAGGTGGACAAGTTCTTTGAGAAGATGGATGCGAATAGAGACGGTATAATCTCCAGAGAAGAATTTATGAACGGCTGTAAAAATGTATGGAATCCTCTAGTATGTGTAAGAATAATATTGTTCATATTTAACATTAGAAGAATTCTATTTAATGATGAAATGTCTTATTAGACTTTTCTAAAAGAACTATACATTTTATTAATATCGACATCGATACAAAATTTGATAAAAATGATTTATATGTGTTTTGCTGTTACATCTTCTAGTGTTAAAATTCAAAGCACAATATAAACTATTTTAATAATGGGAAATATAAAAATATATATGTATCCAAAAATTTCATAAATTGTATTTTCTTACAGGATGCTATTATATACAATCAGTTATTTTTATTTAACAAAATCTGGTGACGGAATGAAAATGATGTTAAGAGATTAATGAATAACTTATATAAAGTTATTAAAATATTTATAAAAGACACTACCCTTTGTCCTTTTTCACTCTTGAAGAGTACATATAATATATATCACATTATTTCTTTTTCTCCCGTCTCCTTATAAGAATTTGCATTGTTATATAAACAGTTTAATATCTCATCTTAAACTTTATATATCTTATATATCTTAAAACTTTATACATGCTCAGAATCTTTTTTGTAGAATATAAAATACGCAGGCAAGAAAAAAGGCAAATGCTAATGCGAGCAGCGCTTTATCAGTGACTTCTCGTCTACCATATTTCCCTAACAGTTTTCCTGATTGTACAATAGCTTGTTGCTGATGCTCCAATTCGTCCTTAGTACTGCCGACTTTGTCTGAAGATGTTACTGAAACATTAATACAAAAAATTTGCTAAAAATTTAATTTATAGTTATCTTGCTGTTCATTCTTTAGTGTTAAAATTCAGCGCAATGCAATCTATTTTAATAATAATGAATATAAAAATATTTATGTTTCGAAAGATTTCATATATTCTATTTTTTACAGGATGCTATTATATACAATCAGTTATTCTTATTTAACAATATCTGATGACAAATGAAAATGATCTTAAGAAAGATTAATTAATAACTTATACATAAAGTTATTAAAATATTTATAACAGTCCACCCTCTATCCTCTCTTTCATTCATGAAGAGTACATATAATGCCAATCCATAGAATAACATGCCATCAGCTTGTCATCAAGTAACGAGACAAGTACATACACAAAGTATCTAGCGTATCAGCGCTTCTTTGAGATGTTTCGGCCAGATGTCTGGAAATACTAAGCAACTTGTCTGTCACTTGGCTAGACGCGTTTGTCAAGCTCTGTTTGTCATGCCGCCTACGGAGAGCGTTTTGTCGTTCCTCCGGCATAGAGAACAGATTCTCTCTCGCCAGTTTGTCAATGACACATGCACTGACAACATTGGCTTTGCGGAAAGCGGCCAAGGAAGTGTTCAGCTGTTCCTTGTAACTATTCACGGTGGATAGCAGTTCAATCCTCTTCATTTTATCCAACTCGGTTTCGGCGACGGATGCCAGATGCTCTATGGAGAATTTCAAAACTGCTATCTTGGCTCTACCCTCTGCGTTGAGTTCGTCCAGCACTTCTAGCGGCCCACTGCATTGCTGTATGTCCTTCAGGGTAAACAGATAATTTATTAAATGCAGAGTGTTAATTAGACATATTGTAATTTAATTCATGACATATTTCTCGCCACTATCACCATAGCTTTGCTATATCAACATTGAAATTTAGGTTATATTCTATGTATCACGACAATATATATATTTACTTGTATTAAAGCATTCACTTGAAGTTGGTATTTGACAATGTCTTGACGTATTAATTCCACCACGTAATTGTCGGGATCCATTGATTATGCAAATTACTTTGCTCCTATGTTATTTCTCGTTTATACGGCGTACATACGTGTGATATGTAGGCGAAACTCCGATCAGCTGATACAGACAGATGTCGAGCTGTCAATGGACACGTGTTATATCACTGAACGATATGCGCCATCATTCGTAATTCCAGAAATTTTTATTTCAGAAATTTTATTTTGCTTGAGAGAATAGCATATTTTTATTATATATTTATATATTATATATTATATTATAAATATATATTATTATATATAGATATATGTATATAATATATATTTATATATATTTATATATCATAAATGTGTGTGTATATTTAGAGGGAGAGAGGAAAGGCCCCTATTATGAGATACCGAGTTTATTTTGGGTAAATGCTAAAAATCTATGACAATTTAAAAAAATAACAGATTATTTTGAAGGGGGAATTTAATAAGCTTTAAGATAATGTTATGTAAAATTTAATTCAAATTTATTTTTTTTATAAATTAAAGAAATATGAAAAGTGAGCAAATCGCAAAGTCAAAAAATTATGCTCCTAATATAAGATGCCTAAGAAATCGATAATAAAACGCAAAATATCAATATTATTGCAATTAAAAAACTTCATTTAATGTTCTAAAATACAACAAACATAGTCAGTGCGCGTATGCCAAAATGAGTATGCAATGCATTATATCTAGGACTCGTCTTCAGATAGTTGGAATGAAGCATCGCAGAAACAGGCACTCGATGTTTATTCCGATTGTCCTTTTTATTATTGTATAATAACATTTATACTTCAGCAACGATTTTCACTATGCATACAAGCATAGGCTGTTTCATAATACCTTGAATATCTCATATTAAAAATTCGAATCGATTTCCACGCCTTACAATTTTACGATCATCAAATCTAACTTTTGTAATTAAGCAATTCAACATATCCCATATTTTTCTGTTAGTACGATCTTTCTCTATCATCACATAAAGAATTTGTTGCCAAATATTTACTTATTAAATAATAAACAAGGTTTAAAGGCTAATCTCAATAAAACTTGACATCCAAATTCTAAAAAATCTTTTTTTGCAATAACTACAGGCACGATGTAATAATGAATTTTCTCTTAATAGTTTTTAATCCAAGGACAATAAATTCAAGGTGAAAACAATAGATAGCGTTTATTAATTTAGCGGAAATGCTGCTATCTCATATTAGGTACCTATCTCATAATAGGGGCCTTTCCTCTATATATTTATTAAATTATGAACCATTTATTTCACAAATATTAGAAAATAGGGTTGAAAATAAAATAATCAGAAAAAATCAATAATTAAAGATAAATATTAATTACTGTAATTTACCAAAGTAATTTTAATATTTGCATTTAACAATTTTATCAAAGATGACTGTGAAATGTGAAGATATATGTGTATTTATATCATTATTTCTAATTATGAAATAAGGAGAGCTTGACATTTTTTAATAAGATGTACAAGATAGCGTATAATTTATTCTATATATAGATATGATACAATTGTGTCTATGTTTTGATCTATTATAGAACTAATTGTGCAGTCCGCTTATCCGCATTTGAATTTTTGCAATCTGGCAAAAAACTTTGGATTTCTTTCTGTTCGTAGAACATACAGAAGGTTACTCTTGCAAATGAAAATTTGCATCATTATAGATTTCTAGAATAATATAGCTTTACAAATTTTATGTGAGTTAGATATACCCTATAACGGGTGACGCTACAATTTACACAATCATTTTAGATAAAAATGAGTTCACAATGCAAGGTCTACGTTTTCTTATGTTACACAAGTTTTAGCGTAGGCTGTTTATCACGGCAGCAGTGAACTCCGTCGTCGAGCTTTGCCCACCCAGATCTTTTGTTAGCACCTTTCCGTCGTTCAACACGCGGTTTAACGCCTCCCGGATCTGCTCACCATAGCGTTTCAAATTCGCGTGGTTCAGAAGTTTCACCGCACACAGCAACATCGCCGTTGGATTCGCGACGTTTTTGCCGACCGCCTCGGAATATGTGTGCCTTGCGCCCTGTTGAAGAATATGAGACTCTAAGGCCTGATTGCACTAACGTTACTTTGATTTTAAGCGAGGCTTAAAACTCTTTCTCTGTCTCTTTTTGGCTTTAAACGAGATAGAGTTTAAGTCGCTTAAAATCAAAGTGATATTGGTGCAACCAGGCCTAAATAACTTATGTTTTAAAATTGGTGTGAGTTAAATTTTAAAAATTCTTCTTAATTTTAATTGCACTTTGAATATAATTCTTATTTTGTGCAAATATATATATATATATTAGGTGTTGGAATTAATTCGTAGCGTTTTTTAATGAAAGAATGTTATTTATTTCACATGAGCATTAAAAAATACATTAATGAAAGTACTTCCCAGATACATTACTGGTTCAAAGACGACACACTCAGCGCTGTAACTGGCACCTGCGACGACTCCGGCACCACCGACCAAACCGGATGCGAGATTATCCACAATATTTCCATACAAATTCGGCATTACCATGACGTCAAACTGATGTGGATTAGAAACCATCTGCATAGTACAATTATCGACGATCATTGTCTCGAACGTAATCCTGTTTCATTAAAAAATAGGAATATAAAGTAAAAGCTAAAAAGAAAATCTGCTTATATGAGCCAATGTGAGTAACAATGCGTGAATTATCATAAGTAATATTAAGTACATTTTGCAATAATTTCATAATAAATATTTCTAAACAGATTCTTATCCATGTGGACAAGAAAGTTACTGGAATACCTGGGGTACAACTTGGCAATTTCTTGGCACGATTTGAGGAAAAGCCCATCGCCGAGCTTCATTATGTTAGCTTTGTGAACACATGTGACTTTCTTGCGATTATTCTTTACAGCATAATCAAAAGCGAACTTCGCGATTCTTTGGCTTTTAGTGGCAGTCACGATCTTTAAGCACTCGACCACCCCTTTAACAGATTCGTGCTCCAACGCGGAATACTCTCCCTCTGTTTGTTCTCTGATAATAACGCAGTCCACATTTTGATGACGTGATCTGATTCCTGGCAAAGATTTCACGTGTACCACGTTTGAATATAAGTCCAAGCTCTTACGTAATTTCATGTTCAAGGTCTGCAACTCTCCAGTCATAGAGTGATCCGGAGTTGCTAGGATCCCCTGTCATGTGAAACAATATTCAGTTACATCGAGTTGCAAAATTACTGTTCTTACAGCCATATACTACTCTTCAAAAAAATTTTCTTTCTCAAATAGAAAAATTTTTATATTTGAAATTATGTGCTTTATCTTATTAGCCATTTGTATGTATACGAAATGAAAGCATTGAGTAAGTTATATCATTTGTTTATTTAATTTAATTATATTATTTAGATTTATTATATTTAGAAAATCAGACCTTTAAACAAACTCGATTTCTAGCAATACTGTTGGAGACTTGATCTAAAGGAGCACTCAGGGTTGGATTTACTTCAGACAAGAAGTAAGGTTCGAATTCAACCGGGACATCCGCAGCTTTGAAAACACTTTGAACTGCGACCACTAATTCTGGTCCAACACCGTCTCCTGGTATCAAGGTACATTTCAATTTTCCTTCTTGTTCAACTGACTGGAAAAAGTACACATGTCACATATGTATCTAATTATCAATTGAAGAACAGTAATATTTTACCGATTCTTGTTGTCGTATTGTCCCTACATGCAGGGCTCTAACTGTGTTCTTTTGAGTAGCCTATAAACACAAAGCATAAGAATTATATTTTATTAAATAATAAAATTCATAATTCACTGTACATATATGGTAATCTAAATGTAATATATTACAAATCTAAGATACTTTAAGTACAATGTGCCAAAATTTAAACATATGTGTTACATATGTTTAAACATATGTGAATAAGAATCCTAGGAAACGAGAATGGATTGAAATGAATTGAAATGGATTCAGATTTTCAGAAATATTGATTCACAAATGTTAAAATGAATGCTTTTCAATTCTGAATGCATTTTTATTCATTTATAGGAATTGCATGGAGCATATCTCTACGCCTTTCAATCTAAAAATAATATTAGCTTTTTCTGTGCACACAAACACAATTGTGAATACTATTCAATTCAAAATTTTGAATAGGGAATAGCAGTTTTTCAATTTCATCCAATTGAATCTAATTAAATCCAATTAAATCCAAAAAAAGTATTCGCTATTTATATATATATATATATGTATATAAAATACACATTCAGATAGAAAAAAATTTCAATCCATTTTAATCCATTCTCATTTGCTGGGATGTAATTAGTTATACAAAGAATTCAAAATAGCACTTATTACTTTTATCTCAAATATAATTCTTTTTTTTTTCAGGAATGAAATGCTCCAAGCTTAGAATCTTCGGACAGGATTAATCCTTTTAGTTAACTGGATTTAATCAACATTGTAAACTTATTCTATTCGTTGCACTCCATGAATAATAGGCTTTTAATTCTTGCGTAACAATTTATTGCTTTTCTCGGCGAATAACTAAGATTATCTTGATTAAATAATGTGATAAGCAAGAGCTCGCAAGTGCAGGTGCTTGCCTCAATCGACGTGTAAAGATTCGCGCAGCTGAGCAGATTCGAGAAATACATTTGGACGGGTGTATCGAGGAATAGGCTTGCATTTCCGATACGCGAATGCGTTTCGGATAAAAATATCGCGATACAAAGATATACCTAAATATGCGATGCTCTTGCAATCATCTACTTCACCACGCTGACGGAGCAGTTGAATTTTTCGTCTTAATTGATATATAGAACTTATGTGTTTCTTCCGCATTTCACAGATGCACGAAATTCTGAACACATGCAATAACGGAGGAATGCGTCGATGATTACCTGAGAGAGCGCCTTACAAATGTTTCTCGTGAGCAAAGCCATCTTTCACGACTGCTCGTCGGCACTGCTCGTCTCGCTCGCGCTCGCAGGGATGTAATCACGTTCAGGGTTCCTACATTAATTTGAATGAGGAGCGAACGCTATGTAGAAACCTTCGAGAAAATCTTCATATGATCTCTAGCATGGAAAAAGAATTTAAAAATGCTGGTTAAAATAATATTTTCACAAATTCAATAAAAATAAAATTAGGCCATGATGTGATATAAGTATAGAAAAAAATTTAATTGTCGGAAATAATTGAGCCTTTCAGAATTGATAAACTTTCACGAAATAAAAAGTAGAGGGAAATAAATCAATTGTGCTCTGGTATTAATAAAAATTATTTATAAAATTATAGTATTAGTAAAATGAAAAAGTAAAAGGCATTTTCGATTATATGTATAATTATAATTTATAAAAGAGTCGATTGTTTTGGCTTCAAAAAGGTTCAATTGATTGTTTAGCTTATTTAGACTGATTATCATACTGAATTCGTCTAATACTCAAAGATCCATATATGGCGTAGAAATAAAATTCAAAATTTCTGACAGCATCCGTCACTGTTAAACAGTCACGTGGACAATGCACTAGCGATTTGCACTTTTTCTACACTCTGATTATTTGCTTAAATTTTTCAACAACTCAAATATGCAATCTTATTTTACATGCAGAAGGTGAATTTAAAGTTTACTTTTTATGGCAATTTTTTGTATTTTTCATCTTTCCTCCTTTTTTTCACCACGTCTAACCTAACTATCTATCTTCTTTTAAATACAGAAAGTGCGACATGGTGTTGTTGTGGTGGATTTCCAAAAGTTAAGAGGACATTGTAAGATGACAGGAAAACAATATGAGGAAAACATGAGAACATTGTTAAGACAATACGAGAATGTCATGAGGACATCAGTGAATAATCGTGATAAGAGACAATAAAACGAATCAGCTGATTCTCGGAGTAGGTCGAATAGTAAACTAGGGAATTAGAGCCTATAACTCCCTAGTTTGCTACCAAAGGATCAGCTGATTCGTCTTATCATCTCTTGCTGCGATTCTCCCTGGGTTCTTGATCGACCATCGACGTCGTCCTTAGAAGCGGCGCTGAATAGAGCATCGAAATTCCAATATTCTTTGCATTTTCTGGAATTTTCGCCTCGCGAATGATATCTCACGTCGACAACACACGATCGAATCCCTAGAGGATTACGATGCTGCAGAGTTTGCGGACATGGAGCCGGGTAGAAATAGACACGAAGAGGAGGAGAAAGAGCTGTGCGTGGACGAGATAAATTGTGCGATCTATTTTTGCAAGAGAGACGTCGCGGTGACGCTTCCTGGGATTTGTGTCTTCCGAGTCCTGAGCCTCCGCCCTCTAAGATTCCACTGGTGAACCGGTCAAAATGATGGAGAACTTACGTGAGTGATTTTACCGTGCGATCGGAGCAACAGGCATTTCCTTGATGTTTCTAGCTCTAAATGTTAAAAAGAAATAATTGAACATTTGTATGTTTGTATACAAGAAACGTAGATATATTTTGCGCGTGTATATGCTCTTCACCATTTTGAAATTGTTTTATAGGAGATGCGTGCGAGCATATGTTATATTGTTGCTGTTCGTCAGCTGATTCTTTCACGTTAACAATTTCTTACAGCTGAGGAAGTAACGAAATCGAGTTTCCGTCGTAAGGTGTGGGACTACATGATGAAGAATGAGCTGGTGAATTTTCCTGTTAACATATACAAGCGTATTCCGAACTTTAAAGGCGCCGCGGAGACTGCACAGCGATTGATTGAACTGGATGAATTTAAAAGGGCTAGAGTTATAAAGATAAATCCGGACAAGCCGCAGGAACCAGTGAGGTTTTTAGCCCTGGAAGCGAACAAGGAAATCATTGTGCCTATTCCCAGATTGAGAACTGGCTTGTTTTTACACGTTACGCCAGTTGCTGGCGCAACGAAGGAACAGCTGAAAACACTGGCTTCCATGCGTGGTCTAGAACAAGCGGGTAAATCACTGGGGCTGGATTCCCGTATTAAGGTAAATTTTAAAGAAATTTAAGAATATATAATAATTTAATATTAATGGATAAAAGATATAATATGTATAAAAATGAATAATGCTACTGAAGATACAATATCAAATTACTTCATTTTCTTACAATACACACAATTATTTATATCTATTTCTACTAATATAGATTAGCTTTGATCTCAGTTCAACTTACTCTTCATTTTTTCCAGTTCTAAAGCTGAGTTCCATCAATGTATAATAAGATTAACTTCTTCGAATTTACACGATTCTTAGAATTAGAAAAAGGTAAACAGTTAAACTGAGATTAAAATTAATCTACATTGGTGGAAATGGGCATTAGACTTTTTTGCATAGCATTTACTTTAACGGCATGGAACATTAATTTATTCTAAACACCTATTATATTTATTATTTATTCAGGTAGATCTCGTTGTACTGGGATCTGTATGCGTCAGTCGAGATGGGTACAGACTCGGCAAAGGAGAAGGGTTCGCAGATCTTGAGTTTGCGATGATGATGAGAATGGGCACGATAACAAAAAATACAATTGTTGTCACAACAGTACATGATTGCCAAATTGTAGATTACCTACCACCACAATTGTTCAAAGAATATGATGTGCCGGTAGATATAATTGTTACGCCGACGCAAACTGTATACGTAGAGTCGAGACTGAAGAAACCATCTGGCATTTTGTGGCATATGCTTAGCGAAAGAAAACTCAAAACCATGCAGGTATTACAGCAGCTCAAAGAGATGGATGAAAAGTATGCATTAAGTTGCCTGAATCACGTTAAGTAGGCTATTTCGTGTAAATACACAATTATTCTTTCGCAGAAATGGGAAAATCGTAGTCCTGAAGGAAGTCGATTCCGACGTGGAAACGCGCCAGTATATCAAGAATCGCGTTAAATATCCGAAAAACAAGAAACGTTTCAACACGAAAAGAGATGCGCCTAATACCGAAAACACGATGGAAGACAGCAAGGATAAAGGTGAGAAATCGCGTTTTCCACGAAGACGAACGTATAAGAAACCAAAAGCTGAAGAAGAAAATGATCTTCCCAATGCTGAAGTACAAGTAAGTCTTCTATAACATATTATCGTACTTTTATTACTCTTCATTATTTGCGAGAAATAATGAAGGACATCCCCCACTTTATAAATTCGATAAATGTATGAATGCTATTCATATCCGTTATTATTAGGTGTATCACGCGTAGACGAGATACAGATTACTAAAGCCATCTATTGAAAAAATAATGGATTTCTTTTTACTACACCTAATATATTTAACGTAAATTATTTTACAATTAACAAATTTTTTTGAATTTGTCTTTATACATCTAAAGGATGTATACAATATCAATCTTTATTTAATTGTAAATCATCAAAGAGAATAATGAAATTGATATGTTTAATATTGGGGGTGTGTCAAAAATTAATCCACGCAAGTAATTACATTTAAAAAAAAACTATGCGAGTAATACAAGGTTAATAAGAGTGAATGCGAGTTAAATTTCTCCTTCTCTATTAAATAAAAGTTTATGTAGAGTTAACAGAGAAAAATATTTTAAAAAATATTAAAAAATATTTATTATCTGTTTATGTTTTTAGTATTTTTTTTTATAAATAAATCTTGCTTATGCGTTATAGACGAAGACAGAAAACAATACCAAGAACGCGTCCCGGCGGCGTAAGAATCTTCGCGCCCGAATGAAAACGCATATTGATTTCTCGTTGAAGCTCTCTAATATCTCATCCGGTGTGAGAGTCCGCGATCTAAAGAACGCTCTATTGATGCGCGGCGTTAAGCCGAGCGAAATAACTTGGCAAGGCTATCGTGGCATCTGTTACCTTCACTTTAGCAAACTTCGGAATGAGGCAGCTCCGCCAGATCAGCCAGTTCAGGTAGATTCGATCGTGGCGAATTTACAGCAGCTTCGAATCGGTGAGTCCGTGAACGACGAAGAGGGATTTATATACGTAGAACCTGCGAAACCGATTTCTAGAATCGAGGTAACCGATGTAACAACTGTCTAAGTGTTTATTGAAACTACATTGAACATGCAATTACATGTTGTTTCTTGGCCATTTATATTCCGACGTCGAACACAGTTATAGACGTCTTCTAAAGTCAATCTTTTTTTATGAGAATTATGTTACATATATTGAGTGTCCCAACAACGCGCATTTTCTTTTCGTTATAAACATTTTAATGAATATTGTGTGTAAAGTGGTTACAACAAATGTTTAATTAAAAGCTAAAAATTAGCATTCTTTAGCTTTTTAATTTGATTTTTGTTTTGCCTATTAATTAAAGAGGCACTTTAATTAATAACCATTAATTAAAGGATGCTTAAATGTTCTTTAAAATTAAAGAAATTAAATGGGACATAATTAAGTACTTATGACATTAATGTGAGACTATAATTTAAATTGCTAATTTAATTTTAATAGTTGAAAGAAATTGCACAACTTCTGAGATATACTGTACCTTGATTTTTTTTATAGATATTGGCTTCTATTGAATATTTAAAGAACATGCATTATGTATTAACGTTTCTTAACATTTATTAACGTTTTATATAATTATTTTACATATCGCTGTTATTTTACTTAGATCTATATATTGGAGTTGTACTTGCGAATTACTCCGGAAGTAAAACACATTGATGACGATGATTTACGTTCGATTTAAGCTATAAGATGTGATATATACCTGGTGCAGTGCGAATATTAATATTAATAGTTGTTACAATTAACATAGACATACCTTATATTTTTGGTTAATGATTTTATTTATACTACTTTTGTATCAATAAGCCGTTACATTTTGACGTATGTGAAAATATCGGATAACTTTCCAACAAATTCGTCGCAACGCCCATAAAATAATCTGTGATCAAAACTATATACTTAGCGAGTAAGATAGATGGTTCATGGAGAGAAACAATAACATGTATGTACAAGATCGCTGAACAGATTGAAAGATAAAAAGACAATTATGGAGGTTGTATTTATATATTATATAAATCGGTAAGCGTACATTCGCATCATTCCAAAATGAAGTATTTTCTTTGATTTTTTAATATTTGTTAACTATTTGTAATTCTAAATGGATTTGATATAGTTCTTTGCTATCCTTTGTACAATTTTTCAAATATTTAATGCCTAATAATAATTAAAACTATATTTTTGACGTCTAAATCTCTTCCAGTAACATAAATTAATTATTGCATATTAAATTATTATGTATTAAAAGTAACTTATATTTAAATTGAAAGTAATTTATATTAAATTGAAGGCGAAATACTTAATTTTCACTTATTGATGGGAAATAATTTGAATAATTTAGGCAAAGAGATTGATCTTTTTTTACTATAACTAATAAAATATTCAAAATATTTCTTTTCGATTAATTTTCAGCGCAGTTTAAAGTACATACGCAGTTAAAGTACGTGCGAGTTAGGACTTGCAAAAAATGATAATGTGTTATAAATATATTGACTGTTGTTGTATCTCTTCATGGAGCAAAAATTGATCGTTTTAAATTTTTTTTATTCTGTGCAGAAATATAAGTTGAGATTAATAGACGTGAATAGAGTGCATATCTGCGATAATATCTGATGGTAATTATCTAATGTTATAGACTGATGACAATAGTTTAAGTGTCGTTCACAAAGAACATTTAAGACATATGGAGGAAAATTATCAATATTTCTTCATGTTTAAACAGAGAGAAAAAATACTCTATTTTTCTGAACACAAACACACATCCACATACATATACACGCGCATATTCTAAAAAAAATAAATACAAAAAATACAAATATATTTTCATGCTCTAGCCGCTTTATAGACATGTTGTGGTCTTCCATGTATTGCCATTTGAGCGTGCAGGGAAAACAATAGGTGCTTGCGTATCGGCTGAAGAGGCAGAGAAACGGCAATACTTTGTGATATTAACAAATATGATTTATTTTAAAATCTATTGTTTCTAATCGTGCCGGTGAAGTTCACGTAGATACATACGTAGAACTAATGACGATTGTTTTTACGCGCAATAGACATTTATCTCGCTACTTACATATATATCATGTATATAAATCTTACGTATATATAAAGGAAACGTTTCTTTTTATCAAATCTCTATCCTCGTGATTACTCTGCATATCCTTACTGCTCCGATATCAATATTCAATTCCTGATAATTCCCCTGAGAAAAGAAATAAATGCACTCTAAAAAATATGAGTGGATTATACACTATGGCGGTGTTTATATAATATTCATTGTGTTGACGTAAACACCAAGGTGTAAATTTAACGTCACAGGTGGATTTAACACCAATATAATGTTAAATCCTTATCATGTTATGATATTTATATCAACACCTACACGGTGATAATTATATATACACCCATGATATTAAATTTTTATTTTTTAGAGCATGCGTAATTTTATAAATTATAAATAAATTGCAAATTTTCATTTGTTTATTTTCTTCTTTCATAAATGTAAGTTTTCCGCAGCCAGAGATGCGGAACATCAAGTTGCATCTTAACAAAAGTAGGCCAAAACAACTCGAACACAAGTAACTTTTTTCCATCGAGATCTTAATTCCTTTGTTATTGTTTGCTCGCAATTGTTTTCCACACTGCAAGAGTGTGAGATGAGATTAACGAGCGGCAATAATTACTTTCCTCTTGCAAAAGCGTACTTCGTTTTTCTTTTTTTTTTTTTATCGGAAGTGCAGAAAATGAGGGAATTAAGGCGGTCGCAGAAACGCCTCTCATTTTTCCATCGGACTCGTGGTTGAAATTGCATTAGTTTCGATTGAACTTCCCGATAAGCGCCTCGCAGTAGTTTATCGTCACGGACGACGGCTTTCCTCACTTAATCGGATGAAATAAAATTTATCTATCTGCCATGCATGTGAGTAAAGCGATTGCGACTGGGGATCAAAATATCTTTTTCTGTAAAAACAGGCACGAACTGTTTTTTTTTTTTTACACAATGCATCAAAGCATCAAAGAAGCTTATAAGCTAAGTGTAATTACAGTTTTTATGGTCCTAAGGGAGAGAACCTCATCTTGCCATAAGAAGGCTAATTTGCCAAGCGCGTAAAGGCAATTAAAAGCAAAACGTCGGGTCTTCGGGTTCCATTAGGTTGAATTTTCTTATTTAACGGCGCCTTTATCGCGCAAAGGGCTTTACCACGGCTTTCATCGGCCTCCAGAAACTAAACTGCATTATCTTCTATTGGATTTCCCCATCGAAGACCGGCGCGATTGCCCTTCCCGAGCTTCGTTACTCTTCTCCATTAAGAACCACATTTATCCGCATAGACACTCCGTCAGCATTATTCTGCGGGAAGCTGTTAATCCTTTCGCAGTATAAACGTTCTAAGACAAAAATGTTAATATGTAATTTTTCTCTCAGATAAATCTATTTAAGAGATTTGTTTTAGTCGGAAACATTTATAGCAACGAATAAAAAATGTGCAATTTAAATTCTTCATCATATTTGACTTTCTAGATATTTAAAAATATATCGATTTCGTTTATGAATATGTGTTACTCAGAAACATACAATCTACTAAGAAGATTTAATTGCAAAAGATAAAGTGAAAAAAATTATTATTAAATCTGTATTTTTTTTTTTAAATATATTTTACTATATATTTTTATATTTGTATAAAAACTAAATTAATAAAAATTAATATAAAAGTAATTATAATATAAAAATAAATTAGTCGAGTCATCGCGAGCTTCGATTACAACTGCACGCCTGTCCAATTTTAGTTCCCGAACCATTGACGCAAAAAAAAAAAAAATCAATGTAGGTAGGATTTCGGAAACTGTAAAGTATTGATATACGTTCGTGTAACGCTTATCAACACTTTACAGTTCCCGAAATTTTACTCACAATTGAAGCTTTTTGCGTCGATGACTTTGCGTTTTGGCTCTGAAACTAAAATTGGACAGGCCTGAATTACATTATGCAGCATACTATTAACCATCATAGAAAAAATGAATATCAATTCGAATATCTTGTCATACAGAAAAACTCAATTCGATATCTTGTCATACAAACATCAATATATCTATAATATAACTTTATATATATGAAAATTGTTTTGAAACGTTTCCAATACAATACTATAATATCTCATAAAAATATATAAAATCTGTTACGCGATGAATAATGCGGACTACAATTATGTAGAAAAAAATAAAGTCACTCATTGTTTTGCTCCCTATTGTATGCTTATAACTTTTCAAATTTTTTCAATTATTTCAATAGATAACTATTGGGGTCGGTTTTTTTCTTGTAAAATATTTTAATTATATAATCAACGTCATATCTCGAGACCCGTTAAACATAAAAATTTCATATTTAATACAGAAGAAAAAAGAAAACTTTCAAAAGGAATTGCGCGCTAATTTGCAGCGCTTTATTCGTTTGACAAATTAAAAGCATAAATTGTAAAGGAGCAGAAAAGGATGTTAACTGATTTTCATTTATTACATAGCCACCGTTTACAATCGATGCTTGCACAAGGATATTAAAAATACACTACAAGTCAATAGTTTAATCGTTGCGTTACTCGCCACTTGCAGCGCCGATCGGACGCGATAATTGGCCCATTATATCAGCTTGCAGCAGCTTTTATAGATGCAATTATCTCGAACTATTCATCCCCCTTTTTAGATACGATCTGCAATGGATTCACTCGCACAATTGTTCCATAAATTGTGTCAATTGTCTGTACTGAGAACAATCGTTAATTTATTTGAAAATTACACATTTTCTCCATTGAGAGAAACGACATACAAAAAGATATTTCTTTAATTGGTAAATTCATTTTACCAATCAACGCGCTAATTTTTCGAGAATTTCACGACCGTATTGTATATCAGCGCTCGCATTTTTCAGTGATGTTTTATAGTTGATGCTTTCCAGCAAGAACGGTTCAAAGTGAGAATCAGGAGCAGTTAAGAGCAATATTAAAAAAAATAATAATGTACAATGTATTATTTAGATAGCGATAATAAAATTGACAATTTTATTATCTAAATATATATTATTATTGTTCCTATTATTATCTAAATCTACATATCTACATATGTATTATTATTCTTAATATTACGCCTAATTAACTATGCTTAACTCATTTGTCTTGTACCCTTTGAATTTTTTTTGAGTTTTTTTTTTAATTTTGAGAGTCCGTTAATTGTAACAATTTTCAGAAAAAGACAGTGTAATACTGTGATCACTTCTTTGTTACCAGCAAACAACAAGGACGTAATGATTTACTGTGTTACACTGTAGTATCTGTATTTCTTACTGAAAAGCACCCAGTGTCTGACCGGGATCTATATTGCATAGCATGGAGAGGCACGGTGACCCGTTTCACCCTTTTCTCACCCTCGCGAAACGGCGCCAGTGCTATCGATTATACGGCGCTCCTTCGACAGTCACTCTCAGTTAATGCCAAATTCTATCGCGTTCGCGATTTTTGAATACGAAACGCTAATGAAAGTTGAACGGCTTCCCGGCGAGAAATGGCCGTTATTTGAACGAATCAATGTCGAAATTATCGTATCGAGATTGATTCGACATTAATAAGATGAGTCATTTCTCGTTGAGATTTTCCCCGATTCAATAATTCGATTCGTTGAATAATGTAAATGCGCGAGATTATTTGATTATTTGAATGTAAAATTGAGATCGCGACAGAGTCACGTCAGAGTGAATAATTAATGTAAATAAAATATTGCGTTCGTCCGATTTCCCCAATTTACGTAAAGTAATGTGTTAAACGCAATTTTATTTGCTGCGTATTCTGTTTCTATTCTGTAGAGGGATTTAAGGGCGTACGCACTAAAATCCGTTAACAACATGTCAAAGATATTTTTTATTCTCAATTCGTACATAGCTCGTTTCTAAACAACATATATTTTTATAGAACAAAACATTTATATATGTATATATATATATATATATATATTTGTTATATGTAGGTCATATTTTGTTCCCAGTCCCGTCAATAAAGTAATTATTAATATATACGCCGTAATCCTTTCAGTACCGTATTAGATAAAGATAAGTGTTAAAATTTATCTCGCACACATTCAACTCACTTAACACTCTTAGACCACCAAGAAATCTTTTTCATCCACAATCTTTTTTTTTACACCCTTTTAAATGCGGTTATCGTTGTGATTCTAATTAACGCTGTAGAACATTTCATATATTACTTATTGTTAGATAATAATGCGCATAAATGTTACGATAGCGATTTTCGGAAAAAGTGAAATGAAAAATATTTTCCTTAAAGAGTTTTAAAAGTGATGCATGGTCTGATTTGTACTGAAAGGATTAATTTATATTATATATATATTTATCGGAGATGTGCGTTTTAATCTAAGAGTCGTAATGCAATCAGGTTTTTGAAGCAATAAAAAAAATTTGCTACTCAAGTAAAGATAAGATCAATTGTTCATTTTCGAAAATAAGCTATGTTGTTAGTCGGAGATTGCAGGATAATCCGAAATGGTAATCTCATAAATGCACGTTTCCTGGTACAGTGATTAAATGTACACTGCTGGAGTTTGATAGAGCTTACGATGTGCGCCCAAGGAACACACCAAGTCAAGAGAAAGTCAAAATGACTTTATGTTGACGTCGTCAAAGTCAAAATGATGATTTTTCATTACAAAATTTAACTGTTTATTGACATTAAGAATTAAAATAAAGCCATTTTGATTTTTTGTTAATTTGAGCGGTTACCTCCAGCTGCTATCTACATTTTCAGGGTATTGCGAATGAAAATAGTTATAATTAACAAATTGCGAAATCGCGATAACCGATGCGTTATCAGTCTATTTAAATTCCCCTAAAAAATCCAAACTGAACGTTCGAATCCATCATGGAGTATTACTTATTCAGCATAGCACCAGAAAGAGAATAAGGAGGCCTTGAAATTCACGTTTCTCGATTCCTTTCGAAGCGTAATCAAAAATAAACATTGCGACCGTGAAGATCCAATGTAGGAGAATATAGGGGAAGAGCTTTAAAGATAAATCGCCTCACATTGAATCAAGATAGAAAAATAAGAGCTAAGTGTTATGTGTAGTATATATCGTCATGTATTTTTTCAAGAAGAGTATAAAAAACTTCATCTACAAATGGAATTTTTTCTTATTTCTTTCCTCGTCTGAAATTTTAGTATAGGAGATAATTGAATGCTAGAGAGACATTTCTTTTTATGACAAGTGCGAGGGATTTGTTGGAGTTCCATGTGCATTTGTAGGATTGAAGAAGTCTACTGGCGGATCCATGAGCCATGTCTTCCTCCTTGGAATCTCCTTTTTTTTAAATATTTAACAAAATAAATAGCAAAATATTATATATATTTTTAATATTTCTAAAATACTTAATTCACAATTCTCCAAAAATATTTTTTAATTTAAGAAATTCCTAGATATAAACAACACAGATTTCGTTATATTATTCTTCTTTCGTGTTAACATAATTTTAAATAAAACGTTTTATAAATTATAAATCTGAAATAATATTATATTTTCTCTATACAATAATTTAAATAATAATTTAGCATTCTATCTTTCCATATTTGATCTTGAAAAAAAATTTCGCTTTCGCCAATGGCCTCCCTTGGGGACTGTCTGGATCCGCCAATGCTACTGCTCTCATATAGGCTACATCGAATATAGCGTGTCCAATATTATCTAAGACGTACTAGGCTCCGGACTTGCGTCGATGAAGTCGATGTCCGAGGACGTCGCGGCGCTCGCTCGGCGACCTTGTCTTGGTGACGCGCTTATGCGCGCTTTGACGCTCGTCGTCGAGACGCTCAGTCGGTTTCCGGTTCGCTGGGCTGGCAGATGTTGCTGCTTTGTTCTGTAATCAAAGGGTTCCGGCACGGATATATCGCTACGTGTGCGAGCGCTAAGGGAGAGACATGTCGCATCGCTCAGGAAAGATTAACGTACACGGTGTCATGCGGGATCTCAATTCCAGAACACAGGATTATTTGCGAGAACTGAGGACAATATCAGGAAATATTGAAAAAAACGAAATAGAGCACAGGATTATTCAATTTGAAACATTTATCTTGAACAATAGCTATCGACGAAACAGATTGGGATGAGAGGAGAAAAAAGAAAGAGAAAAATGTGTCAATAAGAGGAATGTCCCCGAGGAATTTTTTTACTCGAGCGTACTTGAGTCTTTCTTCGGCACCCTTCATGGCAGTGTTCAGTTCCTCCTCCCACTGTTTTTCCTTCTTCTCCCTTTCCTGTCTCTCGATTTCGCGCTCGCGATTGTACACCCGGTATTCCGGGATGTAAGCTAATCTCCGCGTGTCTACGCTCGATCCAGCCCCTTCGGCGAACCCACCGGCATCCTCCGCCGAGTGTTCAACCCTGAGCGACCTGCAACGGGATGTCGAGATATTGCTTCGACAATTAGCATATTAATTACCTCGGTAATATACAGGATCAGGAGAGAAGTACGTAAATTTCAAGATGTTCGGGCTCGCTAAGATTGCGTTGCACTATTCAGGATGCCATGGTAATTCTGGCGTGAAAATAATTTCGACTAGAGATTCTGCTACCATAGAAAGAAAAAATGTTAACGTGAAAGAACAATGTCTTTTTTTAAGAGAAATATTGATAGAAAAAGTATTGATATAAATATTTTCATATAAAAAAATACTTAATTATTTAATCTCTTTTATAATATGTGCGCACGCGTGTGTGTGTGTGTGTGTGTGTGTAAAAGAGATTAAATAATTTTACGGGTGTTGTGAATAGTGAGCTTAAGAATACAAAAAATATACTATGATTCTGAATATAGAGGAAAGCCCTCTATTATGAGATAGGCATCTAATTTTTGCTAAACTAATAAACGCTATCTATTGGTTCTACCATAAATTTATTGCTCTTGAATTGAAAACTATTTAGTAGAAAGTTCATTATTAAATCATGCCTGTAGTCATTGTAAAAAGATTTAAAAATTTGGATGTCTTCAAGTTTCATTGAGATGAGTCTTTAAACCTTGTTTATTATTTAATAAATAAATATTTGACAATAAATTCTTCATGTAGTGATAGAGTAAAATCGTACTAATAAAAAAATACGGGATATATTGAATTGTTTAATTGGAGAAGTTAGATTTGATGATCGTAAAACCGTATAAGGAAATCGTAATATGAGACCCCCAGGATATTTCTAATATGAAATAATCCATGTTCTCCTATGTTATAGTGAAAATCGTTGCTAAAGTATAAATGTTATTGTACAATAATAAAAAAACAACCAGAATGAATACCTATTTCTGTGATGTTTGACTCCAACTATCTGAAGACGAGTTCTAGGTATAATCTATCGCATGCTCATTTTTCGCGCACGCTGGCTGTGTTTGTTTATATTTTAGGAACATTAAATAAAATTTTTTAATTGCAATACTGATATACTTTTACTATCGATTTCTCGGGGCATCTCATATTAAGAGCATAACTTTTCGACTTTGCGATTTGCTCATTTTTTATATTTCTTTAATTAAAAAAAAAAATGAAATTTGAATTAAATTTTATATAACATTATCTTATAGCTTATTAAATCTCCTTCCAAATAATCTATTATTTTTTTTAATTCTGCCCATAGACTTCTAGCATTTACCGAAAATGAACTCGGTATCTCATAATAGGGGTCTTTCCTCTATAAGAATACTAGTCGACACGAACTTTGAAAAGGGTCTTTTCCCAGAAATATTATTTCAAAATGTAGAAAATTTTAAAATATCTTGCAGCACACTGCGATTATCACAGATTTTAAAAATCTTTCATTGGTCGAAATCCTCTGAGAACAGGTTTTCACTGAAAATTTGTATTTAATGTGTTATTAATGCGAACGTACTTACAATTTCTTTTTATATCTCTCTAGATGCAAACATTCTGAGTGTGTTTGTATTAAAAATAAATAAAATATTAATTTTGAGTGACAACCCGCTCGTGTTATTACAATATTTTCAGCGAAATTTTTCGCTCGATTTAACAATAAAAAAAATGATCGCGAAAAGCAACCAACCTCTGTTTAGCCAGGCGTTTCTTCTTCTTGTGCAGCGGTTTCGTCTCGATTATCATTTCCTCGAGCTCGAAAGTGGGATCACAATTCAGGTGATCCTTCGGCGGAGTGAAACGCGGCTTTATCTGCTTCTTCAGCACTTTGTCGAAATCCAAATCTCTCATCGCTTTCGCCTGCTTCAGTTCTTTCAAGCACGACACTCGGGCGCTCGGCGCAAGAGTTAACAAGCGATCCAGAAGATCGCGTATCGACGGGCTCCAATGTGAAAATATCGGCCTTTCCTCCTGAAAAATGAGGTTTTCTTATCATACAAGTACCTTCTCGTGTTCATCGTAAAAATAAAAGTGAGCATAACCAAATATTTGTTATGAAAGGAGGCAGTAGAATTCAAGACCTTAAAACATGTTTTTTTTTATTATATAAAACTGTTTCATAAAAAGAAGCATTATTAAATTTTTTTTTTTTTATAAACTATTAAGAGGTAATTCTTCAAGATTAATAATCCTAATTATCTTCAAATAAAAGGACCTAGATTAGTTTCATAATCACGAACGTAATTCCAAGATTCTATATACCGTGAAATACATCGTATTTCATGTTGTATATCCCATGTATTTACTTTCGGAATTATTCAGAACTAGAATGTTATATGTTAAAATGCTCGTGTTACGCAAGCGGATGGACGTACAGGGCAGAACACTGTAACACGTCATGGCACGTGTCGTTCCAACGGCGCGCTCATGACAAGTCCTTAATTAATGTTACAGCTGAGACATGATGTAATCTTAATTAACAGTTAGAACAACGTATTACATGTATTATTCAGAATGGTTAAAAAAATTTATTTGTACCTCATAACTTTGGACAAGGTGGAATGAAGAGTCACGCACTTTTTTTTATCTCACATCAATTAATTTTTTTTTATTTCTTTTGTTACACTTATATCTTACCTTCAAAATCCTCAGAGCCTCCCTGTTGGACGTTGTGGAGTGAAGTGGATATGGTCTCTCCATGGCTAGGGTCTCCCAAGCAAGAATGCCTAGGCTCCACCAATCCACCGCGAATCCGTAACCGAGGACACCGTATTCCTCACACGAACACATGTAAATCTCCGGGGCTGATCCGTGTTAAAAAGAAGAAATGCAAGAAAGCGTACCGGTCACATTATTCGCGAGAACGGCTCCGAGTTTAAAGTAGACACAAAAGATAGATTTGAATTGATGCATGAAAACAAGGAAAGCTCGTTATTCTTTTTGAAATGTGACCTTTTTTCTCTAGACATAAATCTAGAATAAATCTCTCTTGATACCGCGCAATATCTTGTTTGATGTAAAGACGCAGCTTTCACTTAAAGATCACGAACCTTTCTTTCGTAAAGTAAAAGCTACCGTATGAGATGAATAAAGAATCAGCAGAAAAAATTCATAAGAATAATAAAATTGACTGCAATTATAAATTATAAACCTGACATGCATTTGTATTAAATATGTATAGAGAGAAATGTGCGTGAAATAACAATTTAAATAATAATAAGATATATAGAAAACGATATTGATAATATGTTTTGAAATTAATGAAATATATTAAATATATTGTGAAAATAAAAATTAAAATATCGAAATTAAATAATGAAAATGATAAATTAAAATGACGTGAATAAAAATGTAACTATGTGGAATAAGATAAAATTATATGAGACTATTCGTTAACACATACCTATGTACGGTTTTGTCCCAGACATCGAAGTTGCCAACTGCCCGTTTTCGAGTACAGTAGCAATGTTGAAGTCTGTCACATGGGCGTGGCCTAGACAAGCAAATTATCTTTTGTAGTCCATCATAAGTTCATAATTAATTAAATGAAATATTTAAGCGCCTTGAAACATCCCTTTTAAGGAAAAAAACAGCAATTACACGTAATGACTATCGATTAATATTGAAAAGTAGCATTTTTACTTCGTGAGATAGGTTTAAAACTTTCCTTTCTTTCCTTTTAACAATATGAAAAGAGATATACAGCGCACAAAAAGAATCCAACTTTTATTCTGATTTTTAACTTGTAAAATATAAATTATAAATTTCCTTCAAAATTTTTGTAAGCGATATATTTTGTGATTTCATAATGAAACAGCGACATAACAAAATTCATTTGATATATTTATATAAAATGTATGGGAAGAGAATTCGTCATATTTAGAATTTTTGAAAAACAAAGTCAACAGAGGACACAAAATGCAGGTTTTATCAAAATCTTATTGATCAATGTTATTAGTAAAATTTAACTGACCAATCTTGCATTTATTGCAACCTAAAACTTAGACTAATATTCACATTTCGTTCTAATTTAAAGCCCGTCTTAAGCCAGATCGGACTATGTATTGAAGATTGAAATTAAAAAGTTAATATTTGACCAATCAAAATAAAATTTCTTTGTTCTTATTGGTCACATTTTAATCTTCAATCTTCAATCTCAATCTTCAAGTATCTTCAAGTAGTCTGATTTAGGAATTACGATGCTAATACGACTCTGTATTTAACTTATGACATCCTACTTAGAAAGTCTTAAATATAAAAACTGATTATGAATATAGTCCTTAACGTTTTAGATTACAGAGGTGGTAAAGCATATTTTTCTATATTTTCCAGCTCTCGTTTATTAAGGTATTATAAAAAGATACACGGGTATAATAATATAACAATTAATACGTGTGAATAATACACGTGTAAGTTCGCGATCTTTAGATGTTTCTTATAGAATGAACGCTTAACGGATCCTAACTATATACCCATAGATATATCATAGCTATATCTATGGGTCATCAGAGGACTATTAAGGGATGGATACTCACACCCAACGTACATACACACACACACACACACACACACACACACACACGCGCGCGTGATATTGGTTTTCCAACGCGATATGTCGAAGCTCTCTCGCGTGCACCACGTTATACCCGCAATATTTATCCGTTGCCATTTTCTAAACATCGTGTCTACCGCAATGTGGCTCGAGCAACGATGTAAACTGGAGAGAGAGAATGAACTCTGACGCACACATCATCGCAATAACACACAATCTCCCTATTGTAACTGAGTTCCGTGTTTAGTGCCAGGCACGTGGGTAGTTTGCGTATACATAGGGAAGAATAGTTTTTCACCTTGTATACGAAGGGATATAAAAATTGATGACCTCTTCTATGGAAAGCAGAATCTTTTCATCGAGGTAATCATTTATCATTCATTGCTCATCAATAGAAGTAAGAAACCGATATTTGTTGGCCGTATAACTTTTTGCAATCAATTACCCAATCAATATTTATAATTAAAAAGTAATAAAGCGTACAATGTTAATAAAATTGTTTAAAATTTGTAAAAGTGGAAGTTATTAGCCATTCAATTTGCTAGAGCGTATGTTCTAAAATTAAACGTTTATTTTCACAGCCACTTTTAAAAGTATAAGCTTTCGATAACAATTTCCGATGGAAATAATCAATACCTATTGCGTTCACCATTCAGTTTTGGTATCGACAGCCGTCTACGGAAATGAAAAAGAAGATATTATTTAAACAACTTGTTCATGAATAATGCGAGAGACACCCTTCATTGCAAAAACTCACTGACTCGTATATCTTCAAGATAGATTAGGGACGCTCCTTAAAATGCTTCCTTAACTTTGACTAGCTCATGAAATGTTTGATAGCTTCAATTTGCTAAATTGCTTCTTTCTACTGACATCTACTGATGTCTCATGATCTCGCGTGTGTGAAGTCGTGTCTAGGTAAAATTAACGGAATAAATTGCAACGACCGCACCGCAGATGCGGAAGGAAATGAGAAGTGGTTTATCATATCTTCACAATTTTGCGCTGTTCGCCATTGTAGTTACGCTTTAGACTTTAATGAAAGTAGTTTCTACGTGATTTCTCTTGGAAGAACGAAGTTTCATGCGCAAGATGCTAGACTGTAGATCAAACTACAGGTTGGCCCTCCAAAGTTCTTAACCGCACCTCATTTTGCCATATTATGGTAAATTACTTCGCTCCCTTAGCTTCCTCAACTACGCAGATATTCTAGATTTATAATTATTTTTAATGATATTGCGATAATGGAATTACGAGCGAGCGAGCAAGTAAAGTGACCTTTAAGAGAAGACTTCGAGAGACTATCGTAAAAGAAAGAGATTTACTCATTGGTTTACTTAATGGTTTTCTTTTTAAACAATTATTTAAGAATGCTATCAGGTGTATAGTTTCTGCAAAAAATGACAGGAAGGAATTGGAACCTTATAGTTTCCATATAAAAATGAAACAGTTCAATAAGGTTAATATTTATGTTTAATATTATATAATTTTACAGTTAAATTAAAATTTTCTCATTTTATTTTAATTATTTTTTTAAAATCATGTTTGCTTCTTATCGAAATAATTTTTTATTCAGTTCTAAATCGTCGCCAACTTTCCTAAATATAGAAAAATCTATAATGTTTTAATTTTTTGTTCAAAAATATGTGTAATACATGTTCAATAAATTCCCTGCACAAGGAAATTTCGAGGATATTTTGATCGCAATTCCAATTTCTAGGAAGCGTTTTTCACTTTTGATTAATTTCCGAAATCGATTTCTCTTCTCACATAAGTCAAATCGATTGAGACCCGCTCTGTCGTTCGTTATGTCGTCTGGCCTGAATCCACACACGGAACAGCTGTCTTTTGCATCGCTTGGTGTCCCTCGGGTGATATTTTCCCCGGCTGAATGGGTCCCACGCTATGCCAGATAGAATACGAAAGCCGGACGATAACACTAGGGACACCGGTGCGTAATTTTAAATGATGCAGAGGCAATCTCGGGATTCAAACAGCCGTCGACCAGGTGCAGGAGGAAATTAGGATAACCTCCTTCCTTGCGACCTCCATCCTGTTCCCTTCTACGGGATCGTAAATGTACGTATCTGCTTTTCACGTCCCTGAGGCACTTCCTGACGAAACAAGCCATCGCATTCTCCATCGCACCCTTGTCGACCTTTTCTATTAAAGAGGATCCAACCTTTGATACAACTCTTTTTGTTTCGTCATCCCCATTTGTTCATCTCCCTCTCGCTCTCGTAATTTTGCCAACATCAAAGATGATACAATGTATCCTTGCATTGTTTGCTATCATTACCGCTACAAGCTTAATTTTCGTTTAATAGAAAATCGATAAGGCAATCGCCCGGACGTAACCCCCGGACAAATATATCATTTTCTAATTACGCTTATGCTAATAGAATTTTCGCGGGTGCCCAAGCGGCCTTCGATCGCGCGGCAATCTAATCCGCCTTGCGGATTGGTTTTGCTCTTGCTCTTGGTTTCTTTGTATTTATTCGTTTCGCTCGACTAACAAATATAAATTCAAGGAGTCAAGATCTCAAGAGCCCGAGAAATGTCTGTATTATTTAGCGTCTTTCTCCAGATTTACTCGGCTTTTCCCTTTTACGGCAACTTATGGCGAAGTCTTCAATATTTTGACAATAAATCGATATCGGAGAGAAGCAAGGCGGAAAAAATGTCACCAATAATTTCTGAAAATTGGCTCGTGCGAGGGTGAGAGGCATTCCGCATTGATAAAACAAGAGAAGACATTTCATCGCACTTCGTCGTTCTCAAGAATCTCTGAGAACGAAATATTGGAGATACGCGAGAGAGTATCAATATCTAAAGTAAAAAGTACATAATAAGGCCTTTCCCTGCTTATTTCATCATAAGATTCTGTGAAATCCTGAAGAATCTTTAAAATCTTATTCCCTTGAAGATAACTTCCTAAAACATTAGATATTATTGGAAACATTTCAGGATTTAGAGAAGGCGGGAGGAGGGGAGGGAATTTATGAATTTCGTTAATTTCACATAAGCAATTTGTACATTAATGAATTGCTTTTTTAGAACTTAGGTCTTTTTCTCATTCCTCATTTTGAAAATGATTGTAATTTTTATATTTTCCTAAAAAAAATATTGAAAAAATACATACAGTTATTAAAAATGACATGTGTAGTTGTGAATGGAGCACCAATCAATGGCACACATTCTATTTTCTGGCTCGAAAACTTTGCGAAAACTTTTTTGATATATTGGACACTCTGTCAAAGCTCTAACTAATGGAAGTTCCAAAAACTACTTACATCATCGGAAAGAAAAAAATATTTGTAGCAATAAAAAGATATTCAGAATCAAAAGTAAAGCTGTATTTTTTTATAGTAAAAAATGAATAAATGAATATAAAAAATTTCGGGATAAATTCTCGAAACTTCCCCTGGATACACCCATAATCGGAAATGAAACTTCTGTAAGGTGTCGATTAGTTTCCGAGGTTCTAGTTGAGAGATAATACTTTAAAATTGTAATTTCAGAAGACATAATAGAAAATCTTTCCTCGCTTACGAAGCAAACGACGTTTGTTAAATCGTTACACTTAGCACGATGTACGACAATGCTGTTTCTCGCAGGTAATTTTCGCGCCGCACGCGTCGTTGTAGCATCTTATATCGTCACAATCTACTAAATCCACATTCAGGATATATATTAATCTCACAAGATTAAGGGTAAACGTGATGGGCGGATGAATGGCGCGAGAACGTAGGCGACGGTTAATCCCGCTAAAACCCGCCGATTGCAGCGGCTCGTATTCGCGAATAATCTCATTCGCTGTGCGAGATTCACTCGCCCGAAGGATAATCCGGTTTTTGCTTGGCATTTTGGAGTAACTGAATCATGGGCACGATTAGAAACGTTTGTCTGTGGTGTCACCGACATTGGTGACCGCCAGATCGGCGCTTGATATGCAAATGAGAGTCAGCGTTGGACAAGAGCTTAATTCTAGCTTAATGATAGCTATTTTGAAATTTGCGACGCACCAAACTTACTGACGAAGCCACAGAGGAGTCATGTGGAAGCCTAGCTTGAAATCTTCTTTTTTAAAAATATTTGTAACAAAAAGAATATATATTTTTAATATTTCTAAAATGCTTAATCACAATTTTGACATTCCAAAAATATTTTTTAATTTACGACACTCCTAGATACAGAAAATATTGATTTATTCTAAAGAAAATATTGATCTATTATATTATTCTTTTTCATGTTAATATAGTTTTGAATAAAAAGTTTTATGAATTTTACATTTAAATAATATTTTTTCAATGTAATCATTTAAATAATAATTTAATATTCTCTCTCTCTCTCTCTCTCTCTTTTCATATTTAAACAAAAATTCACTTGTGACCCTCTTTTGATAAATTTTTAAAATCGTCAATGCTAGTTTCGGGGATTTAAGTACAAAAATATAGTAAATATTGTAAATGCGGAGAAATAAATTTATCCTTTCTCCCGGGAAATCTCTCCTTTTCTATAAATATGTCGAAAAGATTTGCTCTTTCGTTCGATTTGTAAAGCGCACGTGCGAAAACTAACTGATCATTTAAAGTTTATTTACGTCCACATTCACCGCAGCGGTTACTCGAGTACTCATCGCATGTTTACATTGAGTGCAACTTTTGCATTGTGTTAAATGAAACTCGGGATTATGTGACCATTGTTAAAGCCATGACTTGAAATGGTGACGGGGGATGTCGAGTGATTTGCTCGCCGTACAGATTACGTCATGTCCTTTTAAATCCTTTCGCGATGATCCTTCCACTAAAATTCATAATAACTATACGGCTTTATTTAATGAACGCATCGATTTTATACGATATCATAATTAAATCGCAGTTAATTTTGTTAATAATTAATTTTAACAATTAATGCTCTCTCTCCTATGATAATACTTTTTATGTTATAAATGCAAATGCATATACACGCGGAAATCTCGGAGGTAAAACAATGAAATAATTTACGAATTAAACCTCTAAATTAAATCTACATAAAGTTACAAAGTAAGAGATATTTAGTGCATTGAACTTTATCACTATATAAAACTCACTATATAGATGTGTTGCATCACTGTCAGATTTTCGAGGTGTTTTTCCGACATTCCTAGCTGAATAAAAGCTTTCAGAAAATCCCATGGCACTTGCGGAATTAAGAAGTTACAGCATTTTAAAAGTTTGAAAAAAATCGAAAATTTTTTTTCGTTTAAAGTTTAGTAGTTTATACATATAAAAATATAACCCCATTTGAAATGGAAAATTCAAAGTATTTACAAAGTTAGCTGATCCTTTAAAGCGTGTCCCTTTACTTTTTCAAAACGGCATACATCATAACATCATAATAATTTTTATTCGATTTATTTGAAACTTTCAGAAATAACAATTTTACGATTAGTTATGAATTATTATTATTAACATTTTTGTGCAAAATTTTTTGATAATGATCGTTTTTTTTTCAAACGGTTCATAATTTTTATAAAAAAATATATTTCTGAAAACCTCTACGCACTTCTTTAATAAATGTTATGTAGAAAATAAAAATTCTTGATTTTTTATTCTAGATCAAATCGTTTCATAGTAATTATACGCCGATTGCGCGCTCGCTGAAAATCAATTTATTTCAATCAACTACAGTGCCGCCATTTTCTTTAAAAAAAATTTTTGTATTTCAATACATGTATAATGAATGTGTCTTTATAAACTTTTAATTTACTATATCCTTTTTGCACAAAAAATTCCCAAAAATAGCCTTCTTTTTGAAGGTTCAAAGTGTAATCCCTTAAGTTCTCTCGACGAGATTAATTATCTTTATCTGTATTATTCTCTTGCGACCGCGGTCGACTGCAGCTGGCGCGGACGAAGATAAGGGTTTGAGAGATCATCGACTCACCCTCTTCGTCCAGCAATATATTGTCCGGCTTGATATCTCGATGGATGATCCTATGAGTCTGCAAGTAATCGAGCGCCAATGCGATTTCTGCCACGAATCTGGATATGATATCTCAGATCGCCGCCCAAAAGTAGATCCGATACCATGAAGAGGTCCTCCTCGTCTGCAACAAGGTGTAACAGGCTTTTGATCTTCTTCTCCTACACATCCCAAAATTGTTCTTTTTTGTCACATTCACACGCTCGCGAGATGAGAGCGACGCGTGGTTCGTCGAACGGTTGACCGATCAATATTGGCCCAGTACAGTCAAGCACGGAGAGATGCGTTATTGTCCCGATATTTCACGTACGGAGCCATAAAACCGATTTCAAACAATACACAATATAAGTGGACCTTCAACAAATAGACGCGCCGCGAAACCGCACATGTAAATTTTATGACGCGACGTTTATTAAAAAACGTTCAAACAAAATTATCGGGATTGCTGTAATTTTCCTGATTTGCGTATAATATTGTTAATCGATACAGTTGTCGAATACATTTTCATCGAATCGAGTAATTTACATCGTTCACGTGAAATCGTTGTAACTTTATCTTGTTTACATAATTTGCTGTTTCTTTATTCAATAGCGTTATATTGCAAGTATTCACGGGGCTTTGATTAAAGTATAAATCGCAAAGATCAAAGTACAATTAAAAACACACTTAAAGCAATTAAGAGATTAAAATATATAGAGCTTCTGTTAAAAATTAAACTATGCGTTCAATTTGTATCCACGTGCTGGTTGGTTCGTTTTCCATATATTCCACGTATTGTTAAATGTGTCACAAAGCGATATCCTTCGAATAAAACAAATGAAAACAGAAAGCATGATGGGTCAATACGAGAAAACTTTTAACTTGATTATTCTGATAGACAGTATAGACACAAGGTATGTGAAATTGTAATCTCAGTAACAAAGATCGTAATCTGCTAATTGTCACACGGTGATATATTAATGTCTATAATTTATATCTATATTTTATGCAAAATACTAAGTATACCAGAAATCTCTCAAAATTTATATTATTTATAAAATAAATTATAATAAATTATTATTTATAAATTGTATTGTTTATCTAATTATGAACAAAGTGTGTAAATAATGTTTCAATATTGAATTCGGTTCGGAAAGCGTCAAAGATATTAAATTTATGACAAATATTTTTTTACATACAATTTCGTTATTTCGAGATTATTTCTTCTATTTGCTTCTTATTACTCAATTATTATCGGTTTATCACGAGGAAAATCCTAGTAATTTTTTTAGTGGTTACACTTCCGTTATCTAAAAATTAATTTGCGACTTATCCATCAAAACATTTAACAACGAAAAAAATTCGACAACATAGTTTTGTTTTTACAAGTGATATGCGCATTTCGTTTAGAATGTTTAATATTTGACCCACCTACAGAGTTGGCAGACTCTCATTAAAGTCTTCACGGCAACTGGGCGAGCTTTATATTGCTCGTTTTTGCATAAATATTTGTATGCACCGTCCGTATTCCCGACGTTGAAAGGACTCAGCTTCTTTCAATATAAAATGCTGTGTGTTTTTGCGAGATAAGCATAATCGTTTAATACGCGTTTGTCGACTGGGTAAAAGAATTAAAAAAAAAGACATCGTATCTATAGTTTCAAGATTTGATAACAAGAGTCGTTCATTGTTGTGATATATCCCTTCCCTTTTTGAATAAAAAGAAAACAAAATCCACTGAGATTGTAAAAATTAACATACAAGAAATATTATTTATTCAATTCTCACAGAAAAGAAAAATATTGTAATAAATAAATATCGCAGTATTAATAAAATAATTAGTAAATTAAAACTTTTTTAAAAAAAACGTGATGTGAAGAAAAAAATTCAGAATTTAATTATAAAGATATTAAGTCAAAGAGCAGCGAGAAAAATTATAGTGTTTATTAAAAAGTCAGTTTAAAGTGTTCAAAGACTCTTTATCCTTTTTATAAATATTTAAATTTATTAACTCCGTAAAAGATTTGCTGTCTTTGATCGTTTTCTCGTGAATTAGAATTTGCCCGATAATTATTTATCGTGTTAATTATCACGATTTTTATTAATTACAATGAAAAGCGATTGTTATACTATATACTATATTAATATATAACGGTCGAAATATTATAATTTCAGCATTCATTAAAATTCATAGTTATAAATACATACATTATAAATTGTTTTTTCAGTGTTCGCTTGTATCTATAAGCAATTTGTTGTTAATTTTTCGTTAAAAAGCTATTTTCATGAAAAAACCTATTTTAGTCTCAATTTTCATTATTTTTGATTATAATTCAAATTTTTTTTTAACAAAAATATTGTAATGTTATTATTTTTCAAATCGCCAACGAAACAGAGACGAAATGGTAGAATTAAGTAATACAGAATTTACGAAAAAATTCTTCCATGACTTTAAGAACATCTTTGTATATTTTATGCGTTTTCCATGAGATTAGAAAAATGACTGAGTGTGATCGATGTCTCAAAAACCTACTTACCTTGGAAGCTGAACCATAAATTCACCAAGCAAGGATGCTCTAACTTCGACAGGATCTCCACCTCCCTCGCCACATTCTTCAGGGCACCACGCTCCGCACATTCGTTCTTATGTACGTACTTCATGGCGTACATATTGCCAGTACTGTCACGTTTTTGAACAATGCAGACCTGTAGGCAGCAATTGTATCGAAACTTAATTTCTACAAATTCGTGGCTTCTACGTTAAAACTGTCTACAAGTTTTTTCGAATCGGTGAATTCGATATTCGCGGAATATTTAATTCTGCAGAATAATAACTGTAACGTTGATATTTACTATATTTCGTTCTTGCATCGCTACTGTGTTATTCGAAAGAAAACGTCCCGTATACTACAGTTTCTCTGTAAAAAAATCTGGTATAAATTAAAAACAATTTCAAGTAGCAAATGACTGCGATTGTCTATTATAAACATTTAATTCTTACATTTTTATGTTTATTCAAGAATGAGAAGCATCGCGTACTTGCTCTAGCCCATAAAAAGTGAGGGAACGAGTTTCGAAATTTTCGCAATGACCTTACTGATAGATATAAAAGCGACGTGGGACGCGCTTTTTTTTACGATCGAAAGCGTAACGCATTTTATAGCGGCATAAATGCAATTCGCGTTTGCCGTGCTCTACGTTACTGAACGATAAATGTGTGTCTGTTGGCCCACGTGCCGTTCTTCAAATAATATATTTACGAGTTCGAAAAGTAATTAATGGACTATGTACGATTCGCGCGACTCAAAAGAAACTGAACTTTGTTAATAATAAGAAGACAGAAATCCTACTATTCATTCCCGAAGTTTAAAATGCGGTTTCCGTGCGGCTGGAAAGCGACATGTAAATTACGAATTCACGATTCAATACATTAGTGAGACCGCAGAGAACAGTGTGCTTGTTACCATATATGTAAATACAAAAAAAATAATATGGACTGCAGGGATTCCTGCCAGGATAAACGGGAAACCGCAGTCTGGACCGACTCTAAAATCGTCGAACTCGCAAACAAGGGCCACGAAAATGTTCGCTTTATAACGGTATGTAAGCACCCCTTCGTGATTTGGCAAAATAACGACGTACCTTGCCGAAGCTGCCTTTCCCAATTGCGCGTAGGATTTGAAAATGATCGAAATTCACTGCAACAGAGAAATGTGAATCAATTGAGGTAATGCGAAATGACGAATTTAACGGTGGGTAACATATTGACTCCCCTTCTATCGAAGTGCGATTGGGATGAATAATCGTAATGGTTCGCAAAATTATTACGTATTCATATTTTTGTAAAACATTAACTCGAGATTAGTCATCTCATTTTTTAATAAATGATCTCTCTCTCATCTGAGGTGTTTTATATCCCAATTAAAATTACTATTATTAATAAGGTACTAAATATTATTGCTTGTTTTCCAATTTATTGGCATATGCTTGAAAACATTATGGATATGGATTTTCTCACAATTTCCTGAAAAAAATAGAAATTAAACAAATATTGTATATTATTGATTGTTTTTGATTTATTGACATTTGAGAACATTATGAATATGAATTTACTCAGAATTTTCTGAAAAAAAAATAAAAACCAAACAGATATTATATATTATTGATTGTTTTCCGCTTTATTGGCATTTGAAAACATTATGGACATAAATTTAATCAGAATTTTCTGAAAAAAGTAAGTAGAAATCAAACAAATACATTGAATGGAAGCATGTTAGCTTATTCCATTATGATAATGTTTTTATAAAATAATCATTTTATTAATATAATGCTTTTTTATTGCGAATTTTCGATGGAATTGCATATTTAAAGAATAATTTGTAAAGAATAATTATTAAAAAAAAGAGAGAATGTAAACAAAAACAAAACCATATCCATTTTATAACAATTCACATTTTATTCGCCATTACGGTACAAAAACACCCCAAGTGATTATTCCCGGATTAAACTCGGCGTTAATCGGGATTGATTCTCGTTAGTATTGACATTAGTTTCATCAGTAGTCAATTTCTAAATTGCTAGTGTTTGTTCTCTTTATACGAAACATAAAGGTGTTTTATCAGATAGTAACTCGTGATTGTAATTGTTAATTAAACTACCGCGATTGTGTGAAATGTGATTGTTAATTGAACTATCGCTTCAGTAAACGCGGAAATCGCAGTTTTTGGCAGAGATTTGTTTGGAAAATTTATCACTTCCGTGAAAAATTTCGGAGTATTTACAAACTACAGCATCAAAAGCATGCATAAACTACATATCCTCACAGGGATTGATCTCGATGAATGTATAAACACACAATTTATATTGCATGAATACGCAGTTCCGATTTTCCCGAAATAACCAAACCGCATAACCCGGAGAGGCTCAAACAACTTGAGAATTTCGAGTTTAATCTTCTCCAGATTTGTCTTGCGTGGGAATTATGTTCTCACCACGATAAAGTTAATCAAGTTTGAAGCAGGGTTCCTGCGAATCCCAACGCAAAAATAAGAATAGGGTCTTTTAACAGTACATCTTAATATTAATAAAGTTTTAAAGAAATTTAAAAATATTAGAGAGTTTTTGCAATATTGTTACCCAGATGAACGCTAAGATCAGGTTATCTCCTTCTTAACAATTAATTAAGAAAAAGATAATGTGATTTTAGCGTTCACTGTATCTGGATTCACATTATTGTAAAAACTCCCTAATAAGACAATATAATATTAATTCTCAATATACACAACCCAAACAAATCTCTATGTATACACAACGGTATTTTATACTCGGCATTTTCTTTTGCTTGTGTCTCGAGTTGTAATGCATCGATTTTAATTAATCTTTTTTTAAATCGACTGTTTAAAGACAGAAAAAAAATTTCTCAAACAAGAAAGTCAAGCAGTCGTAGCGTAAAAGATATTTTGCAATAAGTAAAAAGGGATCAGTAAAAAATATGCAGTTTTGAAAATAAATCGGATTATTAACTCGTATACTGATGATTAAATTATGTTTATTATAGAAGTTACAGAAATTATATTTATTTATAAGTAAGTATATATTAAAAAAAAAGCCGAATGCAATAAAATTGTATAAAACATATAAATAGAATTCCATAAAATATAAATATATTAAAAATAAAAATGAGACCTTGTTTGAAAGTTATTGACTGACTTGTTAGGTATGAGAAGATAAAATCTGTATTTTTAATATTCGTCACAGAAGTTAAATAGGAATCACGCAGAGAAAGAATTGTGGAGGAGGCACTTCTTTCTAGAAATTTAATTACAATAGGATTGAATATTGGATTTTTCCAGACGAAATTAAATATCCGTGGGACCGTCGATACAACCGACAGAAAAGATTTATTAATAGCTTCAGCAACAGCTCGATATTCTGTAATCGAATCGTAGGCGAACATTTCCACGCGACGTCACGCCGTATCGCGTATTTTGTGAGTTATACCGTGAGAGCTTACGATCTCAGCGAGGTATAAACATGATAGAATAAGGTGATCTCCCGTGAAACGATGCAAGTCGTCGATGCGTATCCGTTCGAGCAATAATTCAAGTTATGCGAATTATACGATGCCAAGCGGAGCGTTATAATTCGGAATGGCATCCCTTTCTAATATTTACGTATTTAATAATGTCTTAATAATAAATATAAATCAAGGACATTTTAATTCTTGCTATAAAAGTAATTCCCCCCCCCCCCCCAATCAGAATCAAGGTCTACAGAAAGTAATTTACTTCAACATATCTTTTTTTTTTATCTCTGTTATATAATTATTATTAATCCAGCTTCTACTCAGTTGCCTCGATCAGCAAACTGCTATTTTTAGCGTGAAAATTAATTTCTCCGTCAGTTAAATTTAGATAAATGCTATAAGGAGATCGCAATAAAAGAATAGTTTTATTGATAACTTAGTTACTTGAAAACTATGTTAACGTTACTTTGTATATTTTTCTTCACAGAAAGTAGAAAAAAAATTCTTCAAGAATAGAGAGCTAAATTATTCTTTGAACGTGTTTGAAGTCGAAAGTTGCGTCTATTCTTTCCGTTACTTCATAAAATATCGGATTCTACCGCATGGTGTGTGTGTGTGTGTGTGTGTGTGTGTGTGTGTGTAATGTACGTAACCGAGAGCCAATTCTCGGCATTTCCGCGTAACGTACCCAGTAGTTCATAAAAAATTCGCACGTTCTCCATCTCTCAACCCAGACGGTATTACCTTCTTCTCCGGGGGTGGGCGCGCTCCGGGTCGATTGATTGGCACCCATTTTTTCTCAATGGACGTCGGACGTATTCGTCGGCGACCGTTGTAAGTCGCATCGGTGCAAGCGTACTGCCGACGAAGACGACGGTGAGATCCGGTCGGCTCGGGAAGTCTCATATTTCCGCATTGTCACGGCGCCGCGACGCCTCATCAGGCGGTCCCACCTTCATCGGACGACGTGCATCATCTTCCACGATCGGTCTCGTTTAATCCGTCAGTCGCTGATCCAGGCGATGTCCTTCGGTCAGGTTGGGGGTGGCGGGATGAACACCGGCGTTAATTAGCAGCGGCCTGCCGCTGCTGATTCGAGCGGCTTAATTAACGGGTCGCGCTAACGTGCGGGATAATTGCAGGCACCGTCGATGATCCCTGAGACGACAATGCGTGACATTTGCTCGTAGCACATCGAGTCTTACGACGTGAACGTCAACGACTACTGATCCCTGTAACAGATGTATTCCTGTGATTAATCCTTGTCACTTTAATTGGTTTCGGGTGAAACAACAGAGTAATGAACTGTGATGCGATGGACGATATATACGAGGTGTTGTCAAATTAGTGGGTATGCTGGATTGATTGGAAGACGAGGCTTACCTAATTAAACCTGATTGTAGTTTTTAGAAACATGACCTTTAATATTAAATATGCCAACAAGAGCGATTTATGATTAGATATCAAAGGAGTAATGATAATCCAACCCTTTGAGTTAAATAAAAATAATATTTTGTTATTTTTAACTTCTATATGTGTAAATCGATCTATTTTTATAGTTAGTTTCAAGATAAATGACGTTCATATTATAACGGCACTTAGTAAATAATAAATTAAATTTGAATAAAATTTAATACATTTTTCTTGTTAAAATATTTAACTCTACTCTGTTTTTAGTAAAATTAATGACAGAAACGATCTATAGAATGAAATTAAATTAAATATAACTTAAATTAGGTATAATTCGACATTACAAATTTAATAGTGTAATAACACATGAGAATAAAAACCCATATTTTCTTATCATTTTTAAAAAGCATAAAAAAATGTTAAAAAACTTTTCATGCGTCATCGAAAATAAATGAAAGAAAGTATTTGCATACGGATAACAAAAAATGTAAAAATGAAGAAAAGGATCTACAGTAACGGCGATGCAGCCTGGTTTTCAAAATGCTGAAGCTATTCCTATCGAATGACAATGGAGGGCTCTTTCGTATGAATGAATTCTGGAGCATTCTCGTAAGTAGTTTCGATTGAGCACGAACAATCGCTTGTTTCTGTCTGTCAACGAGACAACGGGTCCTCTCTTCGTAACATTGTATTAATCTGCGGATTTCTGTGTGTGATTCAGCGAACGGAACGCGTAGCATCGGCGTCAATTAACAACGTTGATTAGTTAGCACGAGTAACAAACGTTGACGTATAGGTAACTGCCATCCGAAATTGCAGGCATTGCAGCACGAATGGAGGTCCATGTGTCATACGCACATGTTATACACGCGTACTTGATTATTTACATGCTCGATTATGGATCTTCATCTTCGACCCAGTTACAGCCACGCTCGAAACACGCTTCATTACCTTTTAATACAGAGCATGATTATTTTAACTGGGTAATATTAAATGCGATAATGAGCAACGCGTTCAATTGCGGATGCACTAAACAAGCCTGCTATAAAATCAGTTGCTTCGATGGAAGAATGGAAGAAGATAAAAGAAGTTCTCGCGTCAAAAAGAACAATATAATTATTCGGAAAGAATGAAATATATATACAATGCCAAGTAGCTTTTAAATTACTAATTTAATTATGTAATAACTAAAATATTATATAATATCTGCAATTATTGTATAATTTTAGATAATAATTAAATTTTAATTAATAGTTCTAGTTAAATAGTTAAATTAATAATCTATTAGTTATAAATTTGTAATATAGTTATATCATACGATTGTGTAATAATAAAATTTCAAATAACTATTAATAATACGAAGTCATGAATTTATATTATACTCGTCGTACTCGTATAAAGATCGTGTACCAAGGCAAAACTTTCTTTCCTTTTGGAAGGGTCCAGATATGATTATCGCTACAACGAAGAAATGTCATATTATATCCGCCGAAGATGAATCGAGCTTATTAGGATCGTCGTATACGGGAAAGGTACGCGAAAAAGTACTCGAGATCGAATTTAGCGACGAGTGCGAGGATATTAAATTTATATCGTAAGAGACATGTCGGAACGGGGAACGTGACGCCGTTCGCGCCATTACACATGGGTTCTTCGAGGTGTTATGTGTGATGCTGAAGCTTCGGTGTCGGCGTGTTTCATATTACTTGATGCATGCAGGGCCACTCATGTGTACTATGTCTTGCGAAGTATCCTTACCACAACCCGTCATTAGATAAACGAGTCGCGACAGAACCGTAATAGCTTTTTGAGATTAGGACATCGCCATCCATTCTCATTTCACTTTCCCTTTATTCGTCAGACAAACAGATATAATCTCGATATGATCAATATTGACAATAATAATACAGCGTATTAACGAAATTATTTCTTGGCCTCTTGATTTTAACATATGAAAATGCTAAAACGTCACTTACAAGCAGAATCACGTCATCATTTGTATTCATAATATGTTGCTATTCATAATTGGACTATAATTTCATCTGCAGAAGGAATTTGGATTATGAAAAAATGTAGAAAAAAATTAAAGTCTGATGGATATCGGAAAATTATTATCGTTTAATCCCCGCGACTGTAGACTGATTGCAGGTTTGCAACTGAGGATAAGTTTTTATTTTTTCTTTTATTTCAAGGAAACAAAAATTAACATTTAGAGCGTTCATAAAAGAATGTAAAAAGTTTTTCCGCAGCCTCCGAACAAAAACGCCGAAGAAAACTTTCCATTACAGATAGGCAAACTTCTCCCATGACAGAGTTTTCTTATCGTCGGCAACATCGAGGTTGTCGAATAAACGTTAGAGTGAATGAATCTTCCTCGTGTACATATCTCGACATTTTCGTTCAATCTCAACTGGTGATGTTAGTTCGGAATACACATTTGTCGAGACATACATCATCTATTCATCCATCATGCTTACTTTACCATCATGTTTTATCAATAAAAGGAACGTGGTGGCGTGTGTTTTAACAAAACATCGTCATGTTCGACGTTACATGTCAAATACAAGGGAAAAAACTCTTTAAGAGATAAACTCAAAACGAAGAAAAAATAGCTCTATTAAGAAATACTAATATCTGTCAGTAAAACATTGAAAAATATAAAAATGGAAATGACAATTCTATAAATTTCGAGAATATCACTTAGCGTCATTATCCGTAATTGGATATAATATCCAAAGCTCTCCGATTATCACTAAATTATTGTTAATTAAATGAGTTTTGAAATGTCAAAGGTTCACTCTTGTTACTCCATCCACTTTATTTAATTTGCATACTAATTTACAAGTAAGCTTTGCGAGAGTGAGTTCCGTTGTACTCACGTGACCTTTTAACATCAATAATCGCACAATATGGCTTGGAAACGCTGCAGTTTGAATAACAACTTTTGTGTTAAACGATATTTCCTTTAAAAAAGATATTTCCTTTTATTTGACAATATACATTTCGACGTTTAACGCGAGCTCGAGGCGAATTTTAACTGCTCCCGTTAAAAATTGAATAAAAAAATCCGCTAAACGATCTTTGATCTCCACTCGAACGACTTTCGACTTGTTATCTCCAAAGGTAGAGTCCGAACTTTACGAATAAGTGCCGATAAAAAAACGTGTATCATTTATTATCGTGTATGACGGAGAAAAGAACGACGGAAAAGGGAGAGATCCGTATTAATTGTTATATTATAATGTGCTTCGTGAACAAAAGTTTTACTTTCGGTACACCATAACTCAAGAACTATCTATCATCTGAGCCATATTATATATAACATTTTTGTCACATTTTCATCATATTTATAAATTATAACATATGAAGGGGTGAAAGAGATATAAGCCACTTTTTTGAAGCTATCGACTTGAGGTTATTGGTATAGTCTAATGAAGTAAATGTTGAAGAAACCTTTTGTTTCTCAAAATCATAATTAACTTGTATTACTATGGCTTTCAATCCTTCATATGTGAAAACTAATTTATTTCATCGTTCCATATAATCCAGTTTTCCATATAATTAGTGCGGGGTCCTTTGCTTATTCAACTCGTTGAACGTGAACGCCTTAATAAAGTTTCACGAATTACTTTGCAACTGACATCAAATCCGATTTACACGTCCATGTAATGCGGATTTGACAAACTTGTCTTCTAACGACACGAAGATGCCGAATTCAATTACGTGGCACACTGTATGTTAAACAGTACGTTTCGATGAGCAGGTATAAGCTCCGTGTGAACTGTATTCGTACGGTGAAAAGTAGATGCGCTATTTTACGCCCAGGAGAATTTCCTTCACGGAAAGAATTGCTATATAAAGATTTGCACGGAAAGAGTTACTATAATATTCTCTATGTTTGGAAAAGAAATTTATGTGAATTCAAATTACATTGATAGATGTGTCCACCTATACGGTTATCACAACGTAGTTTTATCGATAAGTAATGTTCGATTGGAATATCCGAATATATGGTTGACCCAACCGAATAATTATTGCTATCTCTGAATGTGGTTCCCAAAGCAAATAGTTTATTGAGAGATGTATAGGTATATGGTTACAATACAATAGATTAATGGTTGCTGTTCCCAACTTGTTATAATTAATATTATTGCCACCCACGCCAAAACTCGCGAAGACCTGTAAAAATCTTTTCATTATAAATAAAGTGTTTTATTGTGCATATCTTAAGGGCATGTTCAGACAGCCATCGTGCTAGTAATCGACAATTTCAGCTTGTTGTTGTGTATGCGCTCTAACTGAGGATATCAAACTCCTATCGTGAATGAAGTGAATGAATTTGCGAATTTTATCTTCAAAGTATTATATATATAGAATTTGAGGCTTAATTCCGATTTTCAAAAGTAAGATAACGTTCAAAAGCATTTTTAAGTTATGATTTATCAGGGTATCGATCATGTAACTTTTTCTTTAGAGCGGAAACGTGAAAAATGAAAATTTTTATATATATATGTATCTATGTACATATGACATAACATACAAAAAATTTTCACTTTTCAGATTTCCGCCCTAGAAAAAAAATTACACGATTAATAACCTGGTCGATAAAATGTTTGCAGTATATCGAAACTATAGCTAAACTATAGCTAATCATTACGATTATAACATCTATAACAAATATCATTGCTAAGGATGGATCAGATAAGTCATTTTCATAGCACTATAATCCCTGTAACTCTTTTGTATTGATGGGCGAAAATTATCACAATTATTCGATTGTAGTAGTAATCGTAACTTTTTCTCCGTATTGCATTGAAGAGTTTATCGTCCTAGGTAATTTCATAATGAAAGTTGTAATGTTTCCGCGTTAAAGGTGCAAATTGAGATCCATAAATAATACCTACGGATCTTCATTTCATATTCCACATCCAATCGGTCACATATTTTATGTGTTGCACATAGCACATGTATGAATGTATGTATCTATATAAAATATATGCATCTATATATAAAATATGTGTAGGTATCACAATTATTACATACATTAAAATACAAATATACATATTAAGTAATAATATTCACAAAATTTTATGCGATCTATAAAATTCGTATCAGATTTTAGGTTAGAGTATTATTTACATTTCGCATACGTTTATTTTAATAAATATTATACATGTATATACGCATATTTCTGATTTTTAAATATTTTTTGCGCTGCACGGCAGTCAGAATTATAAATAGAATTTTATTCCATGTTCTAATAGAAATTGTAGAGTTAAAGTAAACTTTGAGAAGAAATTATTAAATAAACTTTATATTTAACTTGTCAGTGGGTCTGTTAGACTCATTCAATTATAAATATCTTTGTTAAGAATGTCAAACAATTAAATTTTTTTTATGTTGCATTTGTAAATTTGGATTATTTTTAAAATGTATTTAATATTTTTAAAATATACTTAGTACTTTTAAAATATTCTTTATCATATCATTCTTTTTTATATGTCATGTTGATTCTTTGAAAATAATTAATACCTTTTAATTAATACAAATTGAAAGGATTTTATAGATCTAGCGTAACTGTGTTATAGATTTTGAAGAGTCAATTCTGAGAGGTTAAAAATGTTGATATCTGAAATTCTATTTTAATATCTCGAATAAAAAATTATTTTTATATATATATTAGGTGTTGGAATTAATTCGTAGCGTTTTTTAATGAAAGAATGTTATTTATTTCACATGAGCATTAAAAAATACATTAATGAAAGTACTTCCCATCACTTGTAAAACGCTACGAATTAATTCCAACACCTAATATATTATCCAATAGAAAGAGAAAAAGATCATTTCAAGTCTAACAACGCAATTTGCGAAAATATTCATAATTCAAAACTGAATCTGCAGAAACATCGAGAGAGGAACAATGAACACCAAATATTTTCATGTTGGATCTTCCATGGCTTAGATAAAATGCATAAATTACATATTACACAAATAAAACTAATATGTCACATGTCATATTGGCTTTTCACGAATGTACTATAACACACATTGTTGTGATCCATTTTAAAAATAAGAGATTTTTTTTTATGCCGTTTTTTGCAATGAGACATTGAAAACATCCAAAAGATGTTCTAATTTTTAGATGTCTTTTCTACGTTTCTAGATACCTTTTGTTTGTGCCGTTGGAAGCAATATTTTGTGAATGACATAGACGAAAGACGCGGGAAGCACACTTTCGTCCTTTATGCAACTCATGCTACGGTAAACATCGAAATCTATGAGACCAAAGTTAGGAAGGAGTGTTTATAACTTGCAAACAAGAGAGCGGGCACTTCCACATCGAAGTGGCTTGCCTCAATTACAATGCGCTCCATTCTCCGAAGCGGAATCGAGTCACAGAGTTGTACTTCAAACAGACGTTTCAAAGTCCGCTCAACAAATAAAATATTTCAAAGCATCCGGTTACGCAGCTCTATAACGCGTTCCTTTTTTTTTGATGTTTCGACTATTTCGGACAAAAGCCCTTCGACAAGGTATCGCAATAATAGTCTAGCATTCCGTTGTTGCAATTCCGGAATTGCGAATGAAACACGCACTTCGTAAATTCAATTTCTGTAATGTTAAATTTTGTATAAACTCTATATAAATAAGAAATATATATGTATTTTGACAACGAGAACGATTTAAATTACAAGAGATATGAAATATGTATGGCTATTTAATTTTGTATGAAATATGCACAGCTGCCTGTATTACTTTTCATAATTAATTTTCATAATTAATTGCAGTACCAATTGCCGAGAAAATCTATTACTTTAGGATTAAATTTTCGTATTGTGCGATTTAATCTTCCAGTTGGATAAATCTTGTTGACATAAATCTTGTACGACAAACAGACTCGCATCTTACGAGTATGTAACGTAATAGCGATTTTATTCCTTGATAGTAGTCTGTCTGCATTTCGATGTCAAACGGAACGTAATGGAAGCAAATTTACAGAACAAATATGTATATATTGAAATATACCAGTTCTATTTGTGCTACTATCTGCGATCTTTATACAAATATAATGACAATGATTTCTTTGTAAAGCAGTTAATTTTCCCTCGACTATAGCTTTAATTACTAAAACTACTTAAAATTATATGAAGCCTCAAAGTTTCTTATAGGAACGTTATTTTTAAACTTGGCTCGGACACAAAACTCTAGATAGAAATATAAAGTTTTTATATTTCTACAATATAAGGTAGAAATTTTTGATAGTATCAGCTGTTTAAAAATTAAAGAGACAACGAGAGATATTAAATTCCCATTAAATCTTTTGATACACAACTATCAATTCCTAATTTATTGAAACACCCATAAATTAACAGTGAAATTATCAATAACATCCCAGTTATAATATATCATCACTAAACATTTCCATGTAACATTCCCATGTTAACATCGACAGTGCTTCTAAATGAAATAGTAATGGAACTATTTTGGATCCTGCTAACGTAACACGTGCAACAAAGTCGCGAGCGATTTCCTAAACACATTAGTGCCGTTTGGTGCAACAACCATGCAACTCGCCTAATTAAAATCTATGCAGTATGAAACTATATGGAAACTTTCGCTTTTCAATTATTTAAACAGAACAACATAGGCAACTGTGATATAAAACAACCTTTTCGATGATATACACAACAACAGCAATTTCAAAGTAATCAATGCGAACTCAAACATAATAACATTATGACGATAAACTGAAGACAATAATAGAAACAGAAAAGACAATCGATACATCAAGTAGTTCAAGCGAATCGCTTAAAAAGACATCAACATTTTCTTAAACGGAATACCGATATGTCTTCTCCAGCATCGAACGAATTTCGGCCGCGTCGACACGACTACAACACTGAATATATTTCCCGCGTCCGATGTCGAGGTCGACCGAGTCTCGCCGCGTGATTGTTTCAGCCGCGATCCTCGTCGGCACCTCCTGGACACACCCGGGGCACACCGAAACGAGGGTGAGAAACCCTCCAATAACGCGTGCGGAAGCTGCGTGCGTTTTTCCGGAAGCACTCCGGAACGAAAGAGAGGAGAGGATCCCGGACGTACCGCGTTCGCGGTCGCGGTCGGCGCACGAGTGCGCCGCGGACGAGCGTCGAGCGTTCCGGTGCAGCCGGTTTCTCGACGGCGACGGCGACGGCGACGGCAACGGCGACGGCGACGGCGATGACGACGACCGCCCCGCGGCCGTCGCGCGTCTGCGCCCGAGCGGATCCGTCGCGATACCGCGTGCCATGTGCACGAGGGGATCCGGGTGGACGAGAAGAGGGACGAAGGGCGAGGAGTGGTAAAACGAGGGGCAAACACGTAGGGTGCCACACGACTCCACTGTTCCGAGTGTAATCCACTATTCCGAGACACGGAAGAAGTATAAGTATGTAAGAGGAATAAGAAACGGAATGTATATATAATAGTATAACGAATAACTTCAGCGCTTCCTGGAAGCGGATGGTGCGTGAGGATGAGGAAATGATGTAAAATGCGATAAATGATGTAAATATTCAGAATAACCGACGCTTTTGCCTTCTTTGCGAGATCTTTGAGAGATCGAGAGATGGATGCGAAGATACGTAGTGAAAGAGAAACGGGAGAAACGGAATAATTTAAATATTTAGAGCAGCCGGTGATTTGCATAATTCGCGCGGTGCTTACAGCGCTCGAGAAATTATTAATTGGATAAAAATATGATGTAAGGAAAGTATGAGGGACGGAGGCGAACCGGAATAATCGGAATAGCCATGATCTTTTGTGTATACGCGATACATGCTCGAAAGTCAAGTGAACGATACGTGAAATGAGACAATGAAGAAACGAAGAACAAGATGTAAATATTATAGTATACAGTGTACGGCACACACTTCATATAATTTATTTACTTTGCACGAAAACCGATGTGGAATATTATATGAGGGCGCAGAGGGATAAGAGATATGAGATAAACACTTGGACCCTTTTAGTCGACACATCTAAATGGCTTCCCGTCCGGCGAGCCAGGGGGGCTACCAGAAATCTTACTGCGTAAATTCTATCTACGTTCAGCATGGCGCACACTACAGTTGTTCTGTGCCCTCCGGAGATGCAGCTGTACAGTTCGTCGCAGCGAAGGGTGATGGACGGCCGAGCTGTTTTCTCAATGTCACTGAATTCGTACCATCTGCCTCCGGCGAAGTGCATGTCGTTCGCAATATAAGAGAATGTCGAGACACAAAGCTACAACTGACACCTTTCACTCTTTTCCCTGAAGTCTAAAGCGAGTTCTTTGCTATTGGACTGGACTACATTAAAACTTTTTATTTCGCTTACGTCAAACTTCAAGTATATGTCTATTTCATTTTAAGTACAACAAATATAAGTACTAATTCAGCCAATAAAGAATGGACTTCCATGGCCTGGTTTTTTTGTTATCTGGTTAACTTATGGTTAAGTTTAATCTGATGTTTCATCCAGTAGGCTTCATCCATGACATCATAAATAAAGCCTATTGGATAAAATTATTCGAATTCATTTTATATTTTTGTGACCTTCATGTCCAACGAAAATGATAACACCGTGATTAATCAGTAAATAGAGCGGATTGTCGTATCATTATTGCGGAATCGTTAATGTTATTTCATCTGGCTGAATAAACTTTGATTATCTGGTTTTATGGATCTCGCGAGCATTGTCATCGCTGCTTAATGTGCACGAATCAATGGTGATATGCTAATCATCTCGCGTTATAAATTTTATGTGGCACATTTACATTTCGCCTTGTACATCTACGTAACTCTGCATAGCAAGAAGTTTTAGTGGATATAAAATATGTCAGTAAATTGAGAAGAGGAAGGATAAAAGAGTCGTTTTTCCTGGCGTCACGTTGCGTAATAAGTGTATTGTTTCACAGTCTTTCAAGAGTTTTATAGCTATTTAAATTTTTCCTAGACAGACAAATTAAGTTGGATAAAATTTTATTTTCCATTTCCTTAATCAGCGTTTTTAATTTTTAATAAACGCGTTTGTTCAAATTTATTTCCGAAATCAGTACTTTTCAAAATAAATACATTTGTTTCAATTGATTAAATAAAATATATTGTAAAATTAGATAAAACGAGAAACAAGAAGGTACAAAAAATTATTAATAAAGTGTTTTATGAGACATTTTGTATTAATCGCAGTGTCGACTCACTGAAATCTATTTTAATATTCCAGACAGTTTTTTGTTCGTCGGACATTTACAGTCTCTGGACATTTCGCAATAAATTCACGACTGCACAGTTATTTCGAGTATTCTTTTTCACCAGCGCTTAGAATTTTTTCTCGGATTATTCCCGTCAAAATCTGGGGCTGTACGTACATACGTTGCGACGGAAAAATCACCCCGTTGTTATACCCTTCCACCCTTTTCTTCTACCGTGTTCGTTATCGTGTCCATTCGTTTTGTCCCTCGTCGTCACATGCTCGGGACTTTTCTTTTCACTTCTCGCTGAAAGACGATCTCGTTATTCCGCGCTGAGTATCTAAATAAAAAATGCTGCCTTTCTGCCGCCATGCCGCCGCGCCATCCTGCCGCCGACAGCCTCTTGAATTATGAGCGTGGATCCATAAGCGTCCACCTTCGATGACTGCCCTCGTGAAAATTCGATACGCCAAATACAAGCACGTCGCCAAGGTCGGAGTATTTAGAATTTATATCACCACAGCGGAGGAAATGTCACGTAAATGGAACGAGTTGCCGAGGGATTTGTCGGTATAATTTTGGTCGATCAAATCTTTCACACTTACGCCTGCTTCTAATGTAGCTTTAATTTTAATCTTGATTCAACTAATTCTCGATCTTTTTCTCTCTAATAATTAGAAAAAGATGAAGATCAAATTGAATCAAGATTAAAGTTAATCTACATTGGCAGAAACAGGCATTATTTTCGTTTTCATTGCAGAATTTTAATCTCGATTTTACTTACTTTACTTTCCTCATTTTTCACTTTTCTAGTTGTCTCATTATACCGTTATCCGATCTTTTTTATTTAACATATCATATATTATTAATTGTTTTTCAATTTATTAGTATTTGAGAACATTATGGATATAGATTTCACAATTTTCTGAAAAAAAAAGAAATCAAACAAAATATTAAATGAAATATAAGTATATTAAGTAGCTTATTATAACAATATTTAAAAGAAAATAAAGATTTTGATTAACACACCTTTTTTTATTACGGGTTTACGATGGAATTGCACGTTTAAAAGTTCGTACAGAATAATTATTAAAAAGAAAAGAAAATATACTAAACAATATTCATACAAAACAATATTTTACAACATTTTTTCACCGCTGTGATATAAAAACGCTCCAAGTTGATGACGCTTCTTATATTTCCTTCTTATATTTAATTATAAACTTTATAACGCATAATGTGAATAACGTAATAATATAAACATCATGGTAGATACGTCGAGCGATGTTGCACTTTCGTACGTTACAACACGGAGTCTGGAAGTCACCGAAGTTATATCGACTTTCCTTGACAGATACACCGCGTACACACAGATGCGGCTCAACTTCTCCTCTCTAGACTTCTCCGGGGTCTAAAATTAATTCATTCTGCATTGATCAAGGAACCGCGTGCACCACCGGCCACCTTTGTCCACTTTAGCAACGTTTCTGCGATACAAAGGGCACAACTTACAGGATCAATAACATGCAGCTCGGCCGGCTGAACTGCAATGTCCGGCTTTCGAGTTAACGGGGCTTTTTATGCCGTTTCGCGCTAATTTTAGCTGCGCCCGAAACAACTGTATGCAGTCGTAGTTCTTTCGATAATGCGAGTCCGCTTGAAGTTCCACTTTTCGAGTTACGCTTTGCCCATCTAATCAATAAATTGGGAACGGAATATTTTATCAAATGCGATACTCGTTTTTCTGATGCATTTTTGCATAAGTTTCCGCGCTTTAAGTTTCAAAGTTTATTTTGTGCAAAGATCCCAGTAATGCTACAGTTGTTTCAAGATACAGCTTCAAAAAGTATGGGGACTCGGATAACAAGAGCAGTAAGAGTTAGGAATTAAATCATAACATCAAATTATATGTAAACTGGTAAACGGGAGAGCGTTGGTAACTTCCAGAGAATTGTCTGTTTCAAACTTCGAGACGACAGAACATGCATTTGCATCCTGGAGTGCATTAACGAAAAACGAATTATTCCATTCTGCGTATCTATTTACAATTCTGCCTGATGGTGCAATTTTCTATCTTTTGGTCTGATTGTATCTACGAAATAAATAAGAATAATACCGAGAAATCATAATACGTTTTGTGAAAAAGTTTTCTTTGTAAAATCTTTTCTACTTTGAAAAAGTGATTAACGCAAAATAAAAGTATTACATAATTTTACAATACCCTTATCTTTATAATAAGCATAGCTTTTGCAATGTAAAAATAAGAAACCAAAAGAATGATAAAAAGTTTAATTAAAATCGAAGAGAGACACTTAATCGATACGTATTTGCGATATTTCTTTGACTCCATTTCAAGCCAAGCATCATTTGTTCTCTCCATTTCGTCGATGAGCAAATCCCTGATTAAAATCGTCAAAGGTTAAAGATAAAGAAATCTCGTTCGAACTCGCAGGCGAGTCTGAGAGGTCCATAATCGAATCAAGTTCTTCATAAATACCATATCTATATACTCAACTGTGGGACCATTCACCTGGGATGAGAATCACTGGCCACTACCTGGCTAGGAGAGCGGAGCGTGTCCTCGTAAAAGCGAGCGAGAGAGAGAGAGAGAGAGAGAGAGAGAGAGAGAAAGAGAGAACGAGAGAGAGAGAGAGAGAGACAGGCAGCCTCGTCGGCTTGAAGGGGATAGTTGAGGACGGAGGTAGGCGGTGTTTTAAAGAAGGACACCCGATATAGGAGGCATTGTACTCGGCGAACGAACCAACGCGGCGTCAGGCGCTTGGATCCCAGGTGCTGGAGGGCAGTCGAGGCAGTCTACTCGCCACGAGCCCAGGGCACAGCAGTAGTAAGTTGCCTGCGCTTCCTCTTTCGCAGTTGACCTGTTCAGGTGTCATCTCACGGCAGTGAACGGGTCGCGCGAGTGTGAACCGCGACGTATCGCGTCTCTCTTTCTCTCCGTCCGTCTACTTCGGCTTCCACGGAGGTTCTCCACAAGAGAACTCCGCGTGTGGGAGGCGAGGAGAAGAAGAAGGCCAACGAGAGACTGGCGAGAGGAGAGGGAAAGAAAGAGAGAAAGAAAGAACTTCCTCTTGGTGGGTACTCTCGCGTGTCATCATCTCCGCGCAGTGTCATAAACACCGTGGCAGTGCGACTCCGTCGTCAGTGGGTCGAGTCATCACGAGCGATCCGCTCGCCGTCGTCCTCGGGGATACCGCGGGGAGCGGAAAGTAAAGGAGCTGGACAAGCGCCGCCGAGAGGGAAACCTGTTTGCATGGACGATGTTCCGATCCTGACTGACGCGAAAGGATAGGCCGCAGCGGGTTCAGGTACGCGGAAAAAGAGCTGCTCGTATTCGGGCGCACGATTTGACGACAAAAAAAAAAGAAACGTGTCTACGCAATCGCCACGATGTGTAATAATGAAAAGATACAGGGAGGTCTACCGCCCAGGTGTTCTGGCGGCGGCGAAGGTAAAAGGTAGAAGAAGGACGTCTCTCTTTCTTAGTTAAAGTTGAAGATTTCCCCTGCGCCGATCTTTTCCCCAAGCTGATGGATATCCCGTGTTCCGTAGTAAAGCGATGGTGAAACGGACTTGTGTCTGTGTTAGTGCATGTGCAATGTGGTTCACGCAAGTCTCGCGTAAGAGTTAGTGAGGCGTGATTTGCCGTACCTACAGTTCAGAAATCCCATTTCCAAACCTCCAGGGTAGGACGATTTTCAGTATAAGCGGAGTTTTGACTCAGTGAGTCAGAGTCAATTCAAGTCATTCTGTACTACCTAAGGGAATGCACACTTTCGTTAAATATACGAGGTAATGAAGATGAATCATTGCGTCGTTAATTCAGCGAGATAAGTTATCGCGGTACAGTCATGTAATTTGGAAACAGTTGATGAAACGTAACATAACGCGTTCAAGTCTACTGTAAACATCGTATCACACTGTAGTGCTATTAGCAATTCTGTACTATATATAGACCGAAGAGCTGTCGCACTTTCTCTCTTGTGATTTGTAGATAGAGTAGAAATTAAAAAGAATAGCGATTATTTTTAAAATATTTCGAAATGATCGGAAATTGAATTATATTATTTACGTAAATAAATGGAAATTTTATTTTTCAATTGATTTAAAACAGCGAACTTTTTACATAAAAAAATGGACGCTGATTTAGCATAATGTAAATACATAAACATTTCTTTTTATTATATTCAGGTTTTTGATATATTCAGGTTTTTATGAAAAATATAACTTTCTCTCTATAAATTTTCAAAAATTGTTGGCCAATATTACACTTAAGCAATTCTTAAACACTCAATATTATTACACAAAGAAAAATATTTGAATTAATCGGAATTCTGGTGAAAAATAATTGATCTATATATAATTCTGGTTATAAGTATATTGGATTTCTGGTTAAAATCTACTAGAATAAATTTAACCAGAATTTCAATTAATTCAACCTGTTTGTTTTGATTTAAAGCTTTTATAATTAAAGAGAGCATCAATGATATTGTATTAAATAATTATATAATAATATTGAGCGTCTAGAAGCTTAAAGGATGCTACTTTTTAGTATTATTTGTATCCGCGCTCATTAAAAAAAATCTTTGTTTAGCTTTAGAAAATTTCGTAAAATATATTCTCTATATTCTGAATATACGTATAATTACACTGAGCGACTCTGTTAAATAAGAATAACGAAGATAGCGTGCAGAAAGCTAAACAAACCTATCAGTTGGCTAGCTTCACATGATATTTTATCTACCAGCAAAACCCGGTTGGTTATACTTGTAGTAAATTCGGTTGAATGCACTGATACGCACGCATACACACACACACACACACACACACACACACACACACACTGGTGAACTGTATAAGTTGTTCGTGCACAAATTTACCCAAGTACTCGAGTATTTAGGTAAACATGGTCTACGAGTGTTTTGATAGCTGGGACGGTCAGCAGAAATTTTGTCAAACGACAATGGCTTACGTTGGTAGTTGTATCAGTTGAATACCATTATATCAGTCGAATCATTTGTATTCTATCAGCGTACGGATTTAGTCAATTTGTGCGCACCAATGCACGCTTATTGCTTCCAATCAAATCCATCACGCGAGAGACGTAAAGGCAAGTTCGCCAATTTTTTCCGAGTTAACGACTTGAAACCAGTAGTCATTATTTCCCAATATTACGATTCCAAACAATAGAAACTCGGATCGAAAATTCCAATACTGTAGACACACGCTGTTGATTTGCATAACATGATTGACGTGAATAGGAAAAAAATCTCCGTTTTTCGTAATATTTGATGAACAATAAGGTTGAGGAAATTTCAACCGATGAAGTTTCTTTAACTTTTAAACAAGTATTAGGTGATTTAAAGCAAGTTGGTAGTATGCTCAGAACATCCCAAAAAATTTCTATTTTATAGTTGTTATATTTTTTACTACTATATTATATTATAGTTAAATCTGCATTACATAAATAATAAATTTTAAGCTTTTTTTCATTTCCGAGCATCTGGACAATAATTTATAGTTTCCTTTTTCGAAACTAGGTTTAAAGAAAACCAGTAGTGCTGTAGCCATCCCACTTAGGCTCTGGTTCCACTAATGTAAAATTAACTTTAATCTCAGTTCAAAATTTACTAAGCATTAGAAAAGAGTAAATTAGAATTAGAAAAAGATAAACGGTAATAATAAGTTAAACCGAGATTAAAGTTAACCTTCCGTTGGTGAAACCCAAAATTCTTAGAATTATATATATTTCTACCAATATATACAGATTAACTTTAATCTTACAGTCCAACTTACTTTTCATCTTTTTTTAGAACTAGGAAAAAATGAAGAGTTAGTTGAACCGAGATTAAAATTAAACCACATGGTAGACACGAGCAAAAAGATTGGAAAAAGACAGAGAATAAAGTGAATCGAGATTAACGTTAATCTTACACTGGTAGCATCGGGCCTTAAAAGTTGATTTCGCCGCTCGATCATTTTCCGCCTAATAACGCCACTCTTTTTCTCCGCCCTTTCGCACACCACATTCGCCGTCTGTCGCGCAGCAGGGCCTACATCGACATTGTTGGAAACAGAGGTCCCGAGTCCCGAGTGAAGAAACGCAAAGAGCGGAATCGGACGCGAGTGGGACGAGGACGGACGACGACAGATGCGGCAGGGCAGCGGGCTTCATCACCGTCGTCGTCGCCGTCGCCGTCGCCGACGTCGTCGCTGCAATGCGACATTCGACCATAATATACACGACACACACGCTTTCTCGGCCGCCACAAGCGTGCGGAACGCTCATCGTGAGCTCGTCTGTCGCGCCGCGCCGCGTCTCCCGTCTATCTCTTTGTTCCCGCCCGTCTCTTGCGTACGGTCGTTGTCTCTCGCTCGAATCGATACATATATATACACATATATATGTAATTCGATGTCGATCGACGAAGAAGTCGGCGACCGAGGAGACAGAAGGAGCGAATCGCGCCGGCAGTCAGCGAGCCGATACGATTCCGCCGTCGTCTCTGACCGTCTCTGTGGATCCCCTCTATCCGTCGGGAATTCGCCGGGGAATCCCCGCGGCAGTGGTCCCGAGTGCATTCCAGCAGGGGAAAATATTCCGAGGCGAAAGAAATTCGGCCGGTGAGGAATTCTTTGCGGGACGGATCGCTTCGTGCCTGCATCGAATATCCGATTGATTTCAGTGACAGCGATTGTCCTTCAGCGATTTCCGTTCGCGTAGCCGAGGGAGAAAAGCGGGTCGATTCATCGAATATTTCATGGAATGTCAATCACGCGGAGAATTCCGCTCGTGTCGACAAACACGTGGAAGATCTTCGAGGCGGCGTCGTTGCAATAAATACATGGGTGAGAGCAAAGGAGAAAGATCCAGAGAAGGGAACCGCAGTGAATATAACTACTTCAAGGGCTCGGTTCTATAAAAATCCAGCTGCATCGAGAAGCACGAGGAGAATCCTTCTAGGGGACAGCCGTGAGATAAAAAAAAAAAGAAAAGAAAAAAAAAGTACACTCTCAAAGAAGAACGAAGAAATGAAGGAGGGAATGCAGTGAACGTTCTTTGAAGTATTTGGTCCTGCATCCAAGGAGATTCGAGAACCAACCAACATCGTTTAAATTATTTACAACCTTCTTGAGAGACTTAATTTTCTTTTCGTAAATCACAAGTAGAGCAATTAAAGGATATTTAACCGTTGAGGATCTGACGATTGTTTAATTGAATTTATCTGAAAAATTGCTGCAGGTCTAATTACGTTGAGCATCTACGAAAATCCTTGAAAATCCGACTGCGTTTTGAAGACTCCGAAATCATTCGATTTACTTTGAGGAGAGGAGCTTATTCGAATGTATCTCGGAAAATTGTGTAGACACACAACTTTTTACCGAGAAACGTATCTTGAGAAAGACATATCTTGAGCCCTCCGTTTGATCGAGGAGGGAGATTGCACCGGATATTCGATGCATTACGTAACATCCACAACAAACAGCCGCGAAAACAAAGGAGCCGCGAGGAAACGAGCTTCGGGCTTCGATTGATCACTCTCCTGTCGTTCGTCGACGTGAGAAAGATCTTTCCGTTGCAGCGTCTCTCTCGGAGGAGAGGGCGAAGAGCGAAACGAGCGGCGGAAAGCGAAACGATCTGACACGGCAAGACACCAAGACAACACAACACTGACGACGACGAAGTCGAAGACGACAACACGCCGCGAAGGTCGAACCCACGTGACACGACGTTTAGCCGGCGCTACCAAATATTGTGGCTGCGCGATACAATTCGTGACGTTTGGAAGACGTCAGACTTGATACGTGAGACGCGTGGTCGCGTGTTGTGTCGAGGAACTCGAAGACGTAATCGCTGCAAGCTGCGATTCCTAATCTCTCCAATCGAACTTACGCGCGGAGGATGACAAGCGCTTGTGAAGCGAAAAAGTGAGTGTTTTATCACGAACGGGAGATACTTAAATGGTCCTCAAGTTTCTATCTCACGGATAAGGGACATAAGCGGAGGCCGACGAAAATGAAGTGAGTAAATTAAATACAACGGCGAATTACGTAATAAAGGGTAATGAAGATCTTCATTTATGGATCCTTTAACGAGTCTGATTTTATCTCATCGATGATTCGACTGAATTTCGCTTTTTACGTGGAATTTTGAACTTAAATGCATGTGAAAAATGTGGAAGCTTCGTTAATATTAGAATTACCAACGTTTCTTACTCATTAAAAGAGAGTGAATAAATTGTGAAAACAAAGAAAGTGATGGAAAAAAAAAATATATATTATATTTCGTCAATATAAAGGACAGAAAAGTCAGAGAATTTCAAAATACAGTTATATTTTACACGAGAAATATAATATTGATAAAAAAAAAAAAATAAAAAAAAATAAAAATAATGACTACTCGATACATGGGCGTAGCCTTTTATTTAGATACAGGATTTTACGTAGGATTTTATTTAGACACGGCAAATTAGAGTTGAGACTTTTTTTAGCTCAGAAGGAAGAGGATAATCGAGTAGTATGAATTATTGGATTTGTTTTATTTTAATTTATTATTATTAATTATTAGCAAGTAAAAATCATAAAATCACACATTTAATTTACTTTAGTTTTTTCTTAAAATTGTAAACTGATTTTTCAAACTGGAAAAACTTAAGCTGTCTTGAATTCTCAGAAAAAATATTTCCATAACTTTCAATTCTTTTTCATTTTCTAACATTAACTATGTTAAAGCGAGATTTGCTTAAAATAGTGAATGTGGAGTTCTTAAAATAAAAATTTTCAAACAAATGAAGCTTCAGTTATTGCTCCCGAAATGTAATCCCCGAGAGACTTGATTATTTTCAATAATTCGAAAATTGATGATTTTTACGAGAAGAAACTGACTTTACTAGATTGATTAATCGAAGAATGCAAGAGAATAAGTTTCACAATATACGCCGCGAAACATTGATTGAGAAGAACCGTCTCAATTTAGATAAGCAAATTTGATGAAGTGAACGCATCTTTGTCTCTATTAAAAGTTTTACAGCAAATTAGTGCAAACCTCCCGATGCTTTCGAAACGATGCGAAATTGGTACTGACAAACCTTGCTTAACTGTGTGGTGTGAGACAAATAACGGAATAGACATTGTTCTGCATGGCGTAACACATGTAGACTTTATCCAGCGTTCCCACCGAGAAAAAAACTATTTCTGTAAATTCCGATGAGAGGAGATCCCGCCGATTTACGGTGGCCTATTTTTATTACTTGAATTAGAATGTTTTTCTATATCATAGAATTAATACTCAATATAACATTTATTTCGTTTTACTAGACTATCTCAATTTTATAAAGCAAATAATATATTTATTGTTCAATAACTTAGAGGATGAAAAATATATAAAAATATTTACGCACTTGTTTTGTTTTGTTTTTTTTTTCTATCAAACTGGGATATATCATAAAATAAATGAAAAATACAATACAAAGTTAATCTATAAATATATATATATATATATATATATATATATATATATGTTCCAGAACAAAAAAAGTTAAAAAAAAGAGGTAAATTTTTATTCAGCATAGTAGCTTCTGACACATAACCGGCAACAAACAAATTATAATCTGATCCATGAGGGTCTTCCTGTGTCTTGAATCCTTAGGCGTGCATTCACTTGAACGTGACTGAAAAAATGCTGGTTAGAAAGTGCAGGGTGACTCATACCTGTATGCATGTCACGCGGCATTACAGGGTATCCCATCTGTTTGATTGCAGTTTCTTTTGTGGAACATCATTTCGAGATTAATATCTTCAAAGGAAATTTAGAAATCTTTTGTCTTTTGCAATTTTTAAATATTTTAAGATACATGGATAAATCTCAAGCTGTAAATTCCTCAAATTATATTCAGACGTATCAAAGGATTTATCGTCGTAATCCATTGCTAATGCCATTAACAATGGATTATGACACGACGATAATCCGCAAACTGAGCCGCAAACCCTTCGGTATCTCTAAAGAAAACACCCGTGAAATCCTCGAAATTATTAGCCTCAAATTATATATATAAATTCTTCTTTTATTGATTTTTACTTTCTGTTCCGTTAATTGTAAGAAAAGAGGTTTTATTGACATATATGCTCAATAAATATCCTTCCCACAATATCTTAGGGCCGGTTGTTTCATCTTTTGGGTAAATTTTACCTGTTGACTAGCAAGATTACCCAGTCACATATTTAACAAGTAAAATTTACCCAAAGGTGGAATAACCGGCCCTTAATCCTAAATGACACTTTTCATTCTTAATCTATATTTATTTAGATTAACTTGAGTTAATGGAAAAATTAGAAAAAAATTACGATCCACAATGGATGTTTGAAATTCTAATTAAGGGATTATAAAGGTGTTACGTGCCGCTGCCGAAATTCCGAGTTTTAAAAACACCTTTGAATAGAGTCGGGAATACGTGAAATGCGTCAATAAGCTGTCGAGACTGCAACTCGTCACGGATGTCTTTTCCGTGATTTGCATGCAGCACGTGTTTACACATTCGTTGTGTTTCCACAGAATGGCTCCCGCAGGGACACCTTCATCAAATGGAAGTTTGCCACCGCCTGTAGGGCCCACACTGACCGGCACGTCGTTTGCCAATTATAAAAGAACCTGGTGGAGGAGAGTAGCTCCCTGCTTGGCTTTTCTTGCCGCCTTTTCCACCGCCATGGTTCTGCTTCTTGTCTGGAGCGAGGCTGCGGCTTTGAGGTAAAAATTGTCGCTTTTTATTTTTTTACGTTAAATAAAAATTTTGTTTAGATAAAGGAAAATATGGATTTCTTAAAATTATTTTGATATTATTGTAAATCTTTTTAAACTTTTGACCAAGCTCATTCCTGATATTTAAAAAGCTGATGCTGATTCTCGTGATTATAAATTAATATAAGAGATATGTGTGGATTTAAGTTTTTATGAAATATTTGACACCATTATGCAGTCTCATTATTCAGTATTTTTAATTACTTCGAATCCTTCATTTATCTCGTACGTAAAATCCCACCGTTCTGCGTCGCAAAGCCTGCAGGCGACTCGCGATTCACTATAGAGAAGCGATCGGATTTCGGCAAGCTCGTGTGGAAATTTATACTCTTCGCTTCTTTTTTACTCTACTACGAGAGGGTTACACGATCGAGCTCCAGATTATGCAAGATTGAACACCACTGGTGTAGCTTAAAGTGGATGTTCCGTTACAGGAGACAGGCGTTCGACGCGAACATGACCAGAGATTACGTGCTGGACAGCGTTTCGATGGACAATCCGCAATTGGTGGCGTACATACGGCAAGTGCATCTGAAACCGACTACCCATCAGGACCCGTTGAATGCCAATCAGACGTCAGAGGAGAAGTACGTGGCCTCCTTGTCGCAGGGAAAACGCGAGGGTATCTACGCAGAGTACATCAGCAGGGTGAGGAATCTTTCGTTTCAACCCTCGGGAGTGTGATTAATGTCTCACGTGTCACCGTTGCGCACACTGAGAGTCTCATCCTTCTAATGTGACGGTGTAATATCTTTGTTCGTGAAACTTACGGTTTACGATGAAGGATGGTATTACGAGGGATGTTCTAAAATCCTTAATTACTCGATCAATTTCTGGATGATCTTTCATTAATTAAAAAGTCGGAGCATCAACAATTTTCCAAGTGTAAGTGGCTGAAAATGATGAGGTTTCAGTGAAGCAAAGTTTTCGTAATTAAATAACCGCGTTTTGCAAGTAATTTTTAGAAATTTCAATTTTAGTTTTAATGTAATATTACTGAGATATTATAAGTAATTATTGAAGAGTTATAATAAATGATGGTTCCCCATGAAATTTTTTTTTTTTTTAGGAAAATATAAACTCTCTTTTTTTCTCTTTCTCTTCTCTCGCTTTTTAAATTAAAATTGAAATTAAAACGAGCAATTTTGGTACATCCTATAAAGGCATTGCGAAAGCTTAAAATTACAATTTTCCAAATTAATTCATATGTTGGTGTTACGCTTACGTTATGTTGGTTTTATGAATTTTTGTGTGTGTAAAGTACGATATATAATATGAAAGTATCACGAGCATATTTTTCAAAAAATAAAATCCCCTTGGAATGAAAATTTACGTTCTCTTATATGCCGCCCTCTTTCTTGCATCTAATCAAGTTTTGGATTAAATTAGAGCCAAGTATACCGGTGCTTCAGCAGTCTTGAAAGTTCGTTTTAGATACCGCACGGCTGCGCTAACAATTCTTTATCGCCCGTGATAGTACACCGTAACATTAGCGAAACACGCAAAAGTAATGGATTGCCGTCAGCACGCAACCAGTTAAAAATAGATGAACGAGATAGATGAGCTGGCTATCTCTCCTCGCTCTTTCCAATTCATCTTATTCATTGGAAGCGGGAATTAGACCGGCGGGAATTAGGTCAATTTACCTCCTTGTCACGATTCAGGCCCGCAAATCCGTCATCGTCGGATGTCATCATTTTTTTTCAGATAGGTGCGATTTCCAGCACCGCTTGGTTGGAGTCTAATCTGAACTGGCGCGGTGTCTTGATACTTACCGAGCCCAAGAGCTTCTTCGAAGCGCAACGAAGTACCAGACACCCGCGATCGAGGGTCCTCCATGCCTGTCTCAGCACGGACACGGATACCAAAGAGGTGAGAAAACGGTGAAAGGTCATCATGAAGGAGGGTGATGATGAATCGAACGCAATAAGAATACATGTCTTATGCGCATGAATGGTATATTACAGATAAAGTACCATCAGGAATCGGAGGTCCAGGTCACCAAGCTAGGCGACGGTCCTAACAGCCTCGTGTCGTCGGACGACGGTTTTCCTACCACTAGACTCAAGTGCTTTCCTCTCTACAGCGTGCTGTTAGCGTACAATGCCACGATCTTGGATTACTTAAGTCTTGACAGTCCTGACGCTCCCGATGGTCAGGTAAACAACATAAATTTAATAATCTAGAGTCCTCGAAATATATAACTTTTACAATGTTTTTTCAATTGAAAATTTTTACATTTATTTTCTCGCGTCTAGAAAAGTATATATATATATAATATATAAAAGGATATTTATTTATTTCATTACGCATATTTATTACGTTTTCTTCATTAAAAAAATAGATGGAGTTTTACAACGATATCGAGATTTAGATTTAGAAATATTCAGAAATATTGTATTTTTTTTTTTATTGTAACATGATAATTTCGCGATTGAAAAGCAGAAAAGCATGTATGGGCTTTAGAATTGTGATCGATCGGAGAGTTATAAAAATACAAAGCCGGTAACAAGCGTTGTAAGGGCTTGTCGTAAGGGCAATTGAAAATTATCGCAGGTACTCGACACCATCCCGTGGGACATCATAAAAATATCGATATTGTCGATACGATGGAGTCCTCATCACAGCGAGGCGGAGACAAAGAGCTTCCTCGACAAGATGACCAGCCGGAGGTACAAGCTCGTACATACGACAGACACTGGAAAGTCGATTTTCTTGTACGACACTCTCCTTAAAATTTGACTCAGGTTATAGACTGGTCTGTATACATATATATATGTATAAAATAATTTCAGCGACTCGAGATAACCCACCTTACCTCTGATCCATTCTTAATATTTTATTTTACTGCCTGGAAATATTTCTTTCATTCGAAGCGCGATATCACGTAGAGGGATAACTCGTTGCGATATCAAGAATCCCAGATGTAATCAACCGCGAAATTCGTTCTGCGCCGAATTCCCCAGTTTGTTAGTCTCTTCCTGTCGCGAACATCATCAAGAATAAAACACGTCGCTTTCACAATTCATAGAACAATGTTTATCCGCGACTTCACTGATAACAATCGTCGATCGAATCTCGAGGGACTAATGAATTCAAGAACTATCGAAAGTACTACGATCGTATTTTGAGAATTTCAACTGTTTAAAGATGAGAGCCAAAACTAAGTAGTTGAAGATTTAGGACTTTGATTTTCAGACTATTCGAGAATTCCAAGTTCTAAATTGAAGTTAAGAACATTGGAATCAAATTTCGAACTGCCAACTTCAAGTGATTTGAACTTGAGATTTGAGCTTCAAAGTGTCTTAGATCGATCATGTAACTTTTTTTTTAGAGCTGTAACGTGAAATATTTTTAATATGTATGTATATATATATATATATATATATACATATATACACACACACACACACATATACATACAAAAAATTTCACTTTTTATTTTTCCGTTCTAGAGAAAAAGTTACATGCTTGACTCTCCGACTTCAATCACGCTCCAAATCACGTAAGATCTGAGAATATCCTCGAGTTTGTTACATATATGGTTTCTTTACGAGCTATTCTTATTTCTGAAGAACCAAATTGTAATTATGAATCCGAGAAACTTGAATTCCGCTGGACTCAAAGAATCGGAGATTCATATCAATCCTCGATATACATGCGTGTGAAAGATTAATAAGGGGTGTAAAGATTTCTCTTTTCAACCGCGAGCAAAATGGTATTCTAAGCGCGCGCGTATATTTTGCGGTCTTTTACGGCGGAAGCACAACATGAGCCATATGCGAGTCGTTAAACCTGCTCTGGATATATGTGATTCTCCGTGTCTTATATCTGTGTTTTATTGCGAGACGTGCCACGATTTCTCTCTCTTGTTTTTCAGTTTTCGTGTCGATGACTAGCCAGATAGAGTGTTCTTTTAATTTTTTCCTATTCGTGCAGACGACACAATAAAGACATCTCGCAGAAACGCAGAACCGTTTATTAGATATTCCTGTGACATCTCACTTTCTTCGCGACGATTTCAATTTCATCGTGCGACGTCGTTGCATAATACTCTGTTTATTTCGTATGTACCGTAGATACACGAATGATCAACGAATAATTCACACCGATGATTATTAGAAATAATTATGTTTTCACAATAAAAACAAAAATGTCCAGATCAAAAAGTAGTCGAGATTCAGAAACATGACAGTGTGTCAATTCCCGTTTGACTCCATACCGCAAACTGATATTCGTTGAAGAAAAATACTAAATTTTAATAAATATTTGTCTGGTATGGTTTCTGAGACTTCTAAGTAAATATTTATTAAATAAAACATATTTGTTCTAAAAACCATTTCATTCAACTATCGTTTAAATTTAATTATAATATTATTTTTTTATTCAGTAAATATTTATTTACTGTAAGCAAATGTTTGCTTAGTACTATGCAAAAAAATATTTATTAAGATTTGGTAAATTTTTTTTCGATGTGAAATATATACAATTTATATATTTCGTAGAATGATATATGATGGCGATATATGTTGGACAATATAGACTGCGTAATTGTCATTTCTTATCATTTCGCCCGTTTATCGTTTCTTTCCATTGCTATTATACCAATAGAAAATAATGTGATGCTAATTTAATATAGAAAATATTTGTTAAATAGATTGTCATACTGACATTTTCGCGCGATGAATATTCGAAGTTAATTTGTGCCTCCTGTCGCGGACGTTGAGTTTGTTCAGGTGACGTAAAAATTAATTTTACGTTAGAAGAAAGAAAAAATAGTGGTTGAAATCGTAGCGGAAAGCGAAAAACGAATTCCTCCATACTTGAGCTAAAAAAACGTTTCGTTTAATCTTGTCTATGTAATAACTCCTTTCCTCCCTTCCGTCCTCTTCGTAATGTTGCGAATACAGGAATCGCGTCGTTAATGCTCACGTTTAAAACTCCGAAGTCTCATGGATCTAGAGATTATAATGGAGGAATTTTTGCTGAGGGATGATTCTGAGACTCGATTGATTGATACGATAATTCAGAGGAGAACCGCGATCGTTTAATGATCCGAGAAAATCCACTCGAAAATCCGACTTCGATAAATCTCGTTTGGAGAATTCAGGTTGAGATTTTCAAGCGTCCGCGACGTTTAATCTTTCTTCTGGGAGAAAGACACACAAAAAAAAAATTACGAGAAAAAACTTCGCCTCCCGTACGATTTTACGGTAGCACGGTTTTTTTTTTTTTTTTTTAAATTAGAGTACAAGCTAGTAACTGTAACTGAGTGTTTTACACAGGATCCGACGATTTTACTTTTTAAGGGAACGCGGAAATCATCACCCCGCACACGCGCCGATGTGCGTTATCACATGTGATAAACGAGCAAGCTAATCCTAGGTATTTTCCAGGCTTCCGCATTCGTGCCGCGCAAATACTAATAATTTGTAACTAGAAGGAATGACCGTCCGAATCTCATCATGTATATTTGTATTACAAACGCTACTCCTTCTTGCGTGTTACCCATATTGAGTGGATCAAATTGCGGTAGATGGAACGGTAGATAATCCACAATTGTTTGATCCATGCATTGATCGCGGAACTCGAAACGACGACACCCGCTATTTAGTGCTACACGTGCGACGTAGAATGGAGACGTAATACTTAATGGACTTTTTACAATAAGCCATTATCTAAGCATTAAGTTTTAAGACGTGAGAAATTGATCAATCATACTCGATTATTCTTCATACATTTGACTGTGACTGGTTAATTCCTTCCAGCTTAAGATTTAAGCTTAAGTAATAGCTTATTGTAAAAAACTCATAAAATAGGCCTTATTAGCGCGTAAGGTGATATTTTCTTAAAACATTGTAGTGATAAGCACACAACATCAACCTGCGTTAGTGGTTCTCGCTTTAAATTAATAAGTTATATCTTCGTTCGCGGTGCAGAGATGTCTGTAGATTTGTTTTCTGTGGCTGAACTCGTGTACACTTTTGGGACTTAAACTGAGATAGGCACATGTTTGATATTTGGCAAAAGCAAGAAAGAGAGTTCGAGTATAGGAATAAAAAACAGACTTTGTATGTCAATTCTAGACGTATCTAATTAAATTCTTTTTCTTCTATTAAACCGTTACTTATAATCTCTAATATTTTGAATGAGAAATTAACTTATCTTTTTACTGATAATTACAGATTATCAGTAAAAAAAAAATCTGATGAATCTATTTTTGAGTGAGAATATTCTTCAAGAAGAAAATTATTTTGTCTTCTAAATATTATTATAAATTTCAGTCCCTAAAATTTTTCTTCAGCTTGTGAAAAATTTTCATCTATCAAAAATCACGAATTTTCATTTTATTCGATGTCCGAAGATATAACGTAAACTCGGGAATTATCGTGTAAAACGCGCATACGTGCAAAAAGATAAGAATACATAATCTAAATTAAGATATCGCCTTTGCATTATTTACATTTTAGTTACGTGATAATTCTGAGCAACGTGTGAGAACCACTTGTATTCGTGAGGCACGTTTAACGCTAAAATGATAATCTGTAATTATGATAATCTAAATAACAGCATAACTGTTCATTCTCTTAGCAAATTTAAATTGCACATTGATTATCTGCAACGAGAATGAGATGATCTTTAACATTAAACGTACACCACGGAAGCGGGACTTCTGACTTAAAATCCCATTAACACGTTATTGCTATTATATGATTCATTAGGAACATTCAGCACGACAGATACTTAATAATGCGATTTTCTTTGCATCGATCATAGCTTCGTTGCGATGATCATCCTATTATTTTCATTGTTAATCGCGCGAATGCACAGCATTTGAATTTTCACAAAGTGCATTATTCGCGAAGCAGACAGTTTGCCTTTTTCTGATCATCAAGGAATTCGGTTTCAAAATTTTATGATAAAAGATCTGGAGAAATCATGAATATCATGGGTTTATAAAAATCCAATGACTCAAGAGAATTCAAGATTTTAATCCAAGAGAAAATATTTTGGGATGAACAGTGAATTTATACATCTGGAATTGAAATTATAGTTTTGAACGTAGTTTGAATCTCACTCTCTTTGCTATTTATTTTTTTGTACAGATGGAACTTTATTATGTATAAAAAAGGTCACACATTAGCGTGATATATAATATGTATTTAGTTTTAATAATATGATTAATTAATTTAACGAAATAAGTATTAAAATAATAGATGTTCCTTCTTTATGAATAAGTAACAATATATAATATAATATAATATAGTTCAAGACACAATTTAATTCTGGAAACGAAAATTTCACTGTACTAAACGAATACGTGAGTATTTATTTAGTTCCACAATCTAAACATGTAAAGACATACAATCTCGTTTCATATTTCGCGAATAATTTTGGATTATAAGTACGTTATTATTCAATTGTTACGCACTCGCGAATATGCACTTAACATGAATTAGCGTGCAGTTATTCAGCTACGCGATTTCAGTTTGTAAATCCTTCATTTATTCGTAAGAATAATCCGCTTTCCTTGCCGCTTCACCGAAAATCATTCCATAACTATTAATTCGCATATTTCCCTTTTCCTCTCGCCAATGCCTGTACGCAGCGACTTCATTGTATTACCTATGCGTTTTTTCGGGAGATTTTTTCTACTTTTGTTTATACCTTTTTTTACAGCGTATTGTAACTCGTAGGTTTGACGTGAATAAAGCTGCTAGGATTTCTATCTTGCGAAGGGCAGCCAATCCCTTTCGAAAGCGCAATAAATTTGGATATTATATTTTGATGTAAGAGATTACTTATTGACCTTCATCCCTTGGAAGCTTTCTTGGAAACTGTCTATTTATTATTGTTCACTCTACTTTTCCCATATCTTTTAAGGCTCCTGAATCCTCATCTCAGCCATATTGAGCTGTGATAAGCGTGTATCATAAGCGAAAAATGTATCATAAGTGACACGTTGATTTTTCTCGCATGCCATTTATAAATAAAGACGATTTGGATAAAATGAAATAATGAGATCGCTGTAAAACACTTGTAAAAATGGATCGAGACTATCATTATTTTCCCTTGATAGTCAGTAAATAGTCATAAGAGGCACGTAAAGCGTTTTATACTATAAAAGGAAAATGTTTATTTGCTCTGGAAACTTTATTACGTGGTATTAAAGAAAGAAGATTTAAATCATTAAATATATAAATCCCGAAGTGTTTGCATTTCTTAAAAAATCGAGATAATATATATATATATATATATATAGCTTTTTCAATATCTATAATGCTCGTGCATTGATTTTTCACCATTTCTGTAAAGATAATAGATAAGACACAATTGCTCTTCGATATCGATCCATGATTAAATATATAACTGATTTACTAGCGTGATTTTATTGAATATGTCTTATCTAACTTGTTATCAAACATCTTGTTTAAAGTTGAAAATCCGTAGCGAGTTATTTTCTAAAATGAATATTTGTCACAAAAAGATGTATTTATTGCAATTTTAAATTTTAAAAACTTTGTATTAAGATCAAAATCTACTGATTTCTCTGTATCGTCGTGTTTTTTATGTATAGGATAAAATTACGTTAAAGTATGATAACGTGCTATTATTTAAATCCCGAAACGTTGTCGCTTGCGAGAAGTATGAAAGTGATGAATTACGTCTCATTCATTAGGTATTTCCATAATTAAATATAGCATGCAATTTATCAGAGAAACGCATGTCATGGAAAATTTATCGACAATACGATGCCGCATTTAATCCTGCTACGAATGACAGCGCAGCTACCGTTTATATGTTCTGTACCGGTTTAATTCACATTTATTAAATGACAAGCGGGCGTTTGTTTGACAGAAGTTATTGGCACAGATAATAATAATCGTGTACCGTATAAATTATTTAGTTAAATTGACCTCATTATGGCTGTTAAATTTATTACAAGATTTGCGATCACGTCAAAATTATGTTAAACGCGCTTTGACGATTTTATTTGACAAGAAAGTTTTCTTAAATCTTTCTCGAGATTTAGTAAAATTCTAAGAGTGTTCTTTTATAAAAAGAAGTGATATTTTTATTTCGCGTTGACTAGACATCGGATTTTTATGCATATATTTTTTGCAGCATGCATAAAATATGCAAATTGCACAAATATGTAAATGTGCACAATATGCACAAATAAATATGTATTTTTAGAATGCTTTTTTAATAAGACAAATTTTTATTTTGATATTTCCAATCTACTTTTTAAAAAAATATGAAATATGAAATAAGAATTCAATTCATGTCTAGTTATGACACATACGGATTAAAAATTTCTACATGCGGACAGAGATTGTAGCTGGGAAAAAGCGTAGAAGAGAGAAAAATGATGAAAATGTCTTGACAGTGGTCTCCATGAGGTGAAACGCGCGAAATGGTGCGAGAAAGTTCAACGAGTTACACAATGCGGTGTTCCTCAGATGCATCCGTTTGCTCTTCTCACGAGGGGAATGCAATAATCTACGTCAGCGAGCTGTTTCCGTTGGAAAACTCGAAGGAGAACATGTCGGGAAGGAAGAGATGGAGAACGCGCGTTAAACGAGAAATTCGACTCGACGGTGAGGAAAATTGAGAATTGCGCTCTGCAAGCGATTGAAATCGGATTGAAGTGTCTGTCATATGACTAGAAGCAAGACTCGCAGTTAAAGGTAAGTGGCCGCGTTTGGCGGGACTTTTATTCTTCTCTTGTAAATCCGTGGGGTATTTTCGCGTCGGAATGTTCCGTTGATGAAAATCGGACAATTCACATGTTGCACGTTCGTTGGCACAATTGTATATTTGCTTTTCTTTTATTAAATATTCCGTAAAGTCGACTCATGTACGTACGTAACAAATTTTGCTACATTGTCGCAAAAATAATTATCATTCGCAGTTTGTTTATACGTATCCTTCTGTTTTTTATTCAAAAGTACGCACGTTCTCTCGCGTAATTTTCGATTCGCGTTGCGCAAATTAATCCATCGTTATTCCTACAAATTATTTTAACGAGTACAATTTCGCGCGCAAAAATATTGTCTACGTTATTAAAATTGTGTAAGTATAAAATATTTTCATAGTATAAAATAATTTAATAGTATGAACAATAATTTAAAATATTTTTGAGGCAAACATTAAAGTTGAGGTTAGAAGAAAAGATTATTTTTGAAAAACTCTTTATATTTGTTTCTCTATCACTCTTTCTATTTAAATTTTGCTATATTAATATCAGAAAAATATAATTTTATGAGCATAAAGAGAAATTATTACTATATTTTTCTTATTATAAAAATTGTGTTTTTCTTCGATAAATATTCTTGAATATATGCATAATTACCGCAATTCAGTTTCTCTTACTCTTATTGGGATATTATAAAGACGGAGATATTTAATGACAATTTTTAATCTATTTCTTTTAAAAATAAAAATCCTAACATGACGAGAACCATGAAATCGAAATGGAGCACTGATTTTATACGAAAGTGCATCGCTTAATTTTAGATTTTCAACTCTGCTTATATTCGTTCATTTCAGTGATTATCGTGATTTTTAAATCATTTTGCTGTTTCGATCGAATCAGATAAGCGAAAGATTAGTGATAATGGCTAGATAGTGATAATGGTTAGTAGTGATATATGATGGCTTCGATGTCGCACCGTCCATTTGGTGCGTACCGCGCGTTTTACATCACGCCGAAACGTAATTTGCATCTTTCATTTATCTCCTGTGAATTTTGTGTGATTCGCGGTGAAAAATCGGAAGAGACGAGCCAGCGTTAATTAAAGAACGACGAGACTAAGTCGCATCGGATACAAAGTTGTACTTTTTCGATACCCTTTGAAGAAGCACCTAACTTATCGGAGAGAATGGAGGACACGGGGATGATTACCGGAGTTCCTGTGCGTCAGGAAGGCAGGAAGCTGTGGCAGTATCTTGCAGCCATTTCCGGTATTTAAGGGTGTTTATTAGCGCTCGTGATACATTACTCCTTTCGCGATACTTTATGAGTTTATACAAGGCAGATCGAAGGAAACGTTGAATCCGCATTGAGAGTGATGAAGTGAAGATTGTGAGATCTTATTCTGATAATTATTTCTGTTTATGACCGATTATGTAATTTTTTGAAATGCAATGCGTATACGTGTCTGAATTTATAACGCATAGCAATAATTCAATAAACAACCGGCTATATCGAGAGTGTATTTAAATATAATTTATACTGTTTACTCGTGAGCTAACTGCGCTGCTCGAAAAGAGTATACAATATGTTATTTCAAGTTGTGTGCAATAAATATTGCAAATGTATAACTGACTTGGAAATATCATTAATAATATTTAGCATTCATCCCTGCAGTTAGGCAATTTATTTTTTAATCTATACGTTTTAAACGTCAATATTGAAATATCTTATATTACTTATATTTAATATAATAAAATATTTAATATCATTTAATATTTGATATTGATATTGATATTGATATTTGATATACATATTTGATATACATGATGTCACTTGTAATGCGTATTTTATAATTTTACCAGATGATTAGTTTAAAAAGTATAAATTTTTAAATAAAGATGAGTAAAAATTGCCTTGAAGTGATTACCAGAAATATAGATCACAATACTTGTCTTTCTTGAACATTAAAAGATAATAAATAAAAATAATGCCATGTTAATTCTGCATTAAAAAAATAAAACTTTTTTTTACTTTATCCCCTTTGTTTCTAAGTGTGTCAGAAAAGTAAAAATTTAATTAAGAACTGTGACTTATTATTTATATCACAAAATGATTGTTCACTTAGATAATATTAATTTACTATGGTACATTTATTAAGCTTAATCGTACTTGCAATGTCATTATCATACATTATCAATTGATGTGACCGAGAGAAACTTCAATAATCATATATAAGTGTACTTAAATATTTAAATACTTAAATATTTAATTCTAATTGACGAAAGTCATTTCCTTCTTGGAGGCTTTATACATATCTCCTGAAGATTAAATTATTGTAGATAATATATAGATTTCTTGTATCGCTTCTTTTTGTTGTTTATGATATTCATGTATTGCAATTAGAGATAAAATGATCATTAGATCACAATTTAATTAAATTGTTAAAGATATAATCAGACATATATCTCAATATAGATTAACACAGCTCGCTAAAGTCATTATCCGCAAAATTTGTTAAGAAATTACATTCTCCTGTTAATAAAAGTACTCGAACTCCACGATCGAGAAAGGCGATAATAATATTAATGACAAAGTCTACTTTCATATTTTTGTTCTTTTAACGAAATTATCTTGTAGCAATGTTTACGGTTTTTATTTACAATTAAAATTTTACTTACTTTTTATCTAATAGATAATTAAATTTGTATCTTATCTGGTAAATAATCTTATTAGGTAAATTGATATTCCAAACAGCTGAAGCCACATAAAACCATGTAATTTATGTATGTTTATCAAAGAATTCAGGATGTTTCTTAAATAGCGGACACTAATCATATTGTATTATTCCTGATTAAAAATTGAATCGAAAAGTCTTCTACCATTTTCGCAATGATCGATGAAACATTAATTTCTAAAGATTGCCGAGTAAGCGATTGCCGAATCACGTAATGCTATTCCTGATAAAAAATTGAATCAAAAAGTCCTCTCCATTTTGCAATTTTATGATACTTAATGGTTGGGTAATCAAATACACGCTTACTTGGCAATATTTAGATATTAATATTTCGTCAATCATTGCGAAAATTGTAAAATTGTAAAGGATTTTTCGACTCAATTTTTAATTAGAAATAATGCTATTAACGTCCACTATTTAAGAAACATCCGTATACAACCTATTAAAAATCTTTTATAAATAAAGTGCTATTAATAAAAACATTTTAAAATGACATTAATTAGTGCAATTTCACTGAATCGAAGTAAAATCTACAATTTGATTTTGAATTAAGTTTTAACTAATTGAACAAAGTGGATTTAACTGGACACAATAAGTTCGTTACGCTACTCAGTCAGTCGGATTGAGCTTATTATATTGATTAAATTCCATATAGATACATCGCTAAAAGGAAGAGGATATTACGTTTGCAGAATGTCTCCCAAGTTTCTTAATTTTCCTGCAAAATTAGATATAACGAGGTCGCAGTTCCACCAACCGTGGAATAGTCAGACCGTCCGTTATTGCGAAATCTCGCCGAATAAGCTCATATTATATTTCGCTTATATAAAGTCCTGGCTGCGATATTTTATTGAAACAGCGTCGTGCTTTGAGAAACGGAGATGTCCGCTACGCCAGTAAAATCCGACGATATTTGTAAGCGCTTGAGACTGACGGCCGGCGACATTTCAAAGAACAATAGATTCCTTGTCCCGCGCAATTTCACGAATCGACTCAATTTATTCCCGACGTATTATAATGCACTACTGTCTATTTTCGACGGTAGTTATTATCGTCTGGAGTATATTCGATGCCGGATAAAATATTTCCGACTGCCTTATCGCGTGCGTTACAATCATTTCTGAGTGCCAACAGCGGATTACGTACGATATGAAAAGGATTTAGCTTACAATTATCGCATTAATATTTTCACATATACCATTTGGCGCCGGCGATATGATAGATCGTCGTAAGAAAGGAACTATTCACTGAGAGAATGTAGCGGCAAGTTGTTTTGATAAATTCATAAAATTTGACATGTTTTTTTATCAAAAAGATAAATTATTTCTGAAAAGATGATAATTTATATTTCGTTAATGATGTAATGAGATTGTAGAGCTCCATTGATAACAATGGAGCTAAATGTTTGGACCAAAATGCGACAAAAAACACGTGCGGTAAATTTTCCAAGAAATAAGACAAATGTAATATCAGTTCTTAAACTCATAATGTTAAGTATTCAGTTTTTAGTATTCAATGTAAAATATTCAATTTTTAATATTAAAATAAGCACAAGTTTCTTTGCTTGAAAAAGTTAATTCACAAGCGTAATTCAACGTGAGTCTAATAAAATCGGTTAAAAAAATAATTAAAGATAATCATTCGCGATACCTATTAACGTTTTCAAACTTAATTAATTAAAAGATTTAATTTTAAATGTTAAGTAAAATACTTGCTCAGTAAAGCTCTTTAAGTTCTCTTAAATGCTCTTCAGCCTGCTTGTTGGCGCTCGCCGTTGGCACCGCTCTGGCTTGGACGTCTCCCGTTCTACCTCAGCTATACAAGGAGAACTCCTGGTTAGTTATCACCAAAGAACAAGGTTCCTGGGTGAGCTCGTTGCTGGCTTTGGGCGCGATACTGGGCGCTGTTCCATCAGGACCGATGGCCGACAAACTCGGCCGGAAGAAAACACTTCTTTTGCTGGCTGCTCCGTTTCTCCTGTCCTGGGTGATCATTATATTCGCCTACAAATTATGGCTGATTTACCTGGCTAGATTCATAATTGGTGCCGCTGTAGGAGCAGCCTGCGTCGTTGTGCCAACTTACATCTCCGAAATTGCGGAAACTTCAACTCGAGGCTCTCTTGGTGCCATGTTTCAGTTGTTTATCACAGTTGGGATCTTGCTGGCTTTTATATTCGGTGCCGTAATGAACTATACGACGTTCGCTATAGTCTGCGCCCTCATAGAAGTCGGTTTCTTGGGCTCTTTTTTATTCATGCCGGAATCGCCTATTTGGCTGGTGGTAGGTCTAATCGACATCTTTCCCGATTTGCGGGATTTTTTTATTAGCGAATTTTTGCAACAACGTGAATCCAGTTAAAATCATGTTATCCTTTTCTTAATTAGTTGTTAAGAAGAAGGTAACCTGATTTTAGCGTTCATCGTATTTGGATAAACGGTATTGCAAAAACTCCCTATTATCTTTCCATGTATATCTGTTATTTTTAATTATATTATAAAATAATTTTACAACAGTTAATAACTGTTTAATTGAAAGAAATATTTAAACTATGATGATCGAACTTATTCACGAAGAAAAATTTGGATAAAATTTTGAATCTTTATAGAACCAAGGACGGAAACCGGAAGCCACGATAGCGATGTCAGTCCTCCGAGGAGATTCTTATGATCCATCGGAGGAACTCGCGGAAGCACAGCGAGAAGCCGAACAAGCAGCATTGAGAAAGTCGACCATATTCGATCTCGTACGAACCCCGGCAGCCAGGAAAGCTTTGCTTGCTTCGCTGGGCGGCATGTTCTTTCAGCAATTGTCCGGCATAAATGCAGTGATCTTCTATACTGTTACTATATTCCAGGCATCCGGAAGCTCAATGCCACCGGATGTAGCTTCTATAATCGTGGCGATTGTTCAGGTACGATATAGCTTACACAAAAGCTTGTATACTTTCATAGAATTTTATAGAATATTTTTATACAATTCCATAGAAAACGAATTGTGTAACGTTTCTATGTATAACGATATTTTCTATTCAGATAATAAATATGATCTAAAGAATCTTTTCCTGGGAAAATTTAATTATCTTACTAAAAAGTATAATTAAAGTTTTTAAAATATTTGCGAGTTAATTGTGCCGAACATGCTTTTATGTGAATATAATTCATTGTAGGTTTTTTCTGTTTTCCGCAGTTGAATTTTATATAGAAAAGACAGTTTTGCTGAAGTATCTAAAAATTAGATACAGACCTGAAAATAATTTTATTGGACATCAAAATAATTATGTAGAATGCTCAAACTAGTTGCTGAAATATCAAAACTTTGCAACATTTCATTATGTTTGAGATTTCTAATTATTTTAATGCGCGCGCACACTGTGTGTGTGTGTGTGTGTGTGTATATATATATAATATATAAAACATCTCATATATTAAAAATATATCTATCGCAATATCTGTCCCTTGCAATTATCATTAACTAATCGTCGTAAACGATGATATTTACCTGAGACTATCGTTTCTGGCAGATGATTACAACAGTTGTAGCAGCAATGATCGTAGATCGTGCCGGAAGGAAACCGCTACTAATATTTTCCTCGAGTGTCATGCTGATCAGTCTCGTGGCCCTCGGTTTGTATTTCAATACTAAGATGACAGGAAGTGATGTCAGTAATCTCGGCTGGCTACCACTCACATCTCTAACGTTATTCATGATCTCCTTTTCCGTTGGGTGAGTATTGCAACTAAATTGCATTCAGATTTTTTTGAAATAATCTGGAATAACATATTCATATTCTATTCATAGACTATTTCAGAAAATCATTTGCTATATTAAATATTTCAGATATAATTCAGGAATTATCACCATCCATAATATAAATAATAATAAATTTCTAAATTTTTTCTAAATTTGTAATATATATTTTTTTATTGTAATATAAATAAATAAAAAAAAAAGATTTTACTGAGTTTCCAGCAAAACAAACTAATTTGTCGTCATTTTGACTGAAGTATTTGATATAGCAATTAGTCTAAATTGTCTAAAAAGAACGAGAAGAACATCAACTGTATGTCTTACATTTTATGTGTAGAATGGGTCCGATACCATGGATGCTGATGGGTGAATTGTTCCCCGCGGAGACCAAGGCGGTAGCTTCCGGTATTGCCGTGATGCTGAACTGGTTCTTAGTGTTCTTAGTGACGAAGACCTTCCCCGCAATGAACGAAGGCTTGGGCGCGGACGTTACTTTTTGGATCTTTGCTACAATCATGGCGCTCGGCACTGTATTTACGTACTTTTACGTACCGGAAACCAAAGGCAAAACCTCCCAGGAGATTCAAGAGGAATTGCAGGGCAACGTACGATCGAAGAGGACAAACATTTAAATTGTATTAATGAAATTTTGACCTGCTTGTAAAGTGACATATGGACAAACAATAAAAAAAATTTTTTTGTTAGCGATACATTAGGAAAAGAACTGCCTAAAGAGAATATAAACTCTCTCTCTCTGCCAAAAATTGAAAAGAAAATTAAATCTAACGAAAGACTTATTATTCTTTCTTATTCTCGTTCGTAAATTTTCTCATGTTTGAATATATTGTTAGTGTTCTCCTGTAATATGTAATTTTTGTTCACGTAGATTTATCGATGTGTACACAACACATGAGATTTTTATCAGTTGTGTACATTTTTATACGTTTACGATTACTTTGTAAACATATGCGTATTATCATACGAGAAAATAATAAGAAATAATATTTCAATTTTAAATACTATCCCATCATTTTATTTTGGGGTTTCATTTCATAATTAATACTAAATGTGTGATTAATCATCTTTACGACATTGCACTCACGCATAAGAAAATATATGCATTTAGTCATGCAATTTTTTACATTATAGTCAGAAATAGAATTAATTGCGATAATAAATATATATTTAAAATAAATTTTTAGTTTATTATAAATGTTGAAAAATATTTTGAAAATAAAAATAGCTATTAATATATTATTATAAACTCCATGATATATTACTTTAAGTTAATATAAAGACGCGAATGTAATATATTATTCAAGTTCAGATAGAATATATAAATCAAATTTTACACAAAAGATGATTTAATTAGTAAATAAATTTTTTAATAATAAATAAATACTGATTTTTATTTTATTTTTCTTTTTCGTGCAATCTTATTTTTTCTGCAACCGCGGAAGATAAGCGCAACCCTGAAAAATATATTTCCTAAAACGGTTAAAGCGATTTCCATTAACTGCATTTTTCCAGAAAATTACGTGATAAAGAGTGACATTATCTTTCTGCTCTATACGATAAACATAAAGCGCTACTACGTAGTTTTGGAGAATAAAAAAATGTCAACGTCAGTATACATAGGTGCGTCTTACTTCTATTATCTTCTTTTTACGTTGGCATAAAAACGACATTTTCATGATGAGTGCAGTATCTTACGGTAAGATAACACAGATTATGATTGAGGCTATCAAAGACCTGTTCAATTGCAATCAATTGATTAAAGTCGTAAACAATTTGACGTGAATTGAGTGATGAAATTTAATTTACAATAACTTCCTTTCCATAATTTTATGTTTTCATTCACTTAACATCTAAATTTTAGAATTGCTTAGTCGAAAATTTGATCTAAGGCTATAAATGATATAAATGGCTATAAATGATATAAATAATGATTCAAAAAATATTCTATGCGTCAATATTAAAAAATAACTGAAAGTTTTATTAAATATTATTTATATATTATATCTATATTATATCTATATTTAGATATAATTCATAATATATTTTGAGAAAGAGAAAAAGAGGGGAAAGATTCATATAATATATAAACAATATATAAACAAAATATTCTTTTCAAATATTTTAAAACAAGCCAAAATTATTTGTAAAAATTTATCTCAATGAATTTTACTGTCTTTTATATACTAAACTTTTACATTCTCTCTCTCTCTTTCTCTCTCTCTCTCTCGCTCTTTCTCCCTCTCTTTCTGTATATTATTTAAAAGTAATTTATTTTCAATAGATTTGTAGAAAATTTGCAATAGAAAAGATTTTTGCAACATGCGCACTTATTTAGTGTTATATTCTTATTTTCCTGCTTTATGCTTGATAATCTTGTGAATACATAATTGGAAGTGTTCGTTCTCTCAAATGGATGTCACAAACTGTCTTACAGATGTTTAAAACGACTTTTTATGACATAGCTAAAACCTGAATGGAAAATTATTATATACATTTTTCTATGTGCATGTAACTTACTTTGTGTAACGTAATCGTAACCTTGACTTTGTGATATTGCACATACTTACTATGGAAATTCCCCCTACGGTAAAACGTATTGATAAAATAGCGATTGTTGAATTGATAGATATTCAATTTTTTATTGCTCCATGGTTATCGTATAAAAAGTGCAAAGTTATCATCTTTTCGTGAAATCTACGAACAAGATTAGAAAGGAATGCAAGTACTATTAACTCTTTCATATGCATATAGATACATGTAAGAGAGATATGTGTAAGAGAGATTCTAAATTTAAAACTATAGTAATTAATACATAATTAAGAAATAAAATACAAGATAATTTTTCTCATAAAATGCTTTCATAAAACAAAGATTATTTAAGATTCAATTTTGTAAAAAAAAACTTCAATATAAAATTCATGGAAAATAAAAATAAAAATAAATTCTATTTTATTTTCATATCTTAAAAGTTTAATTTAAATCAAATAAGTATACTTGAATATTTTGCTAGAATTTTTTATAAAAAACCATTTTCTAAAAAATTTTTAAATAAGAAATGATTCAGAAATGTATTAATAAACTGAGAAATACTTGTAATAAAAAAAAAATATATTTTTATTGAATAAAAACGAAACGATAATAGTCATTACAATAAAATGATTCTTCTACGATATGTCATAGTATGACGTATTAAGGTTTTTTTCTCATAACTAGGAAATTTATCAAAGACACTCGAGACAATTATGCAGTAAAATCATATCATCCTCGTCCGGTGATAAGAGATTATTAACAGAACCTTATTAATGTAACATCATTTTCTTAGAAAACTCAAACAAAACTTTCCAGAAGATTTAAGACTTGCAAGAAGGAAAATTTCAGATTTACACAATTTGTGCAAGATGATACCTATTTATTATAATAAAAGCAATACTAGCACACGTCAATCACTTATTCAATACCTCCGCACGCATATGGCGAGTATAATTTATCGTTGTATTAGGTGTATTATTAGAAAGTTCCGTCCGTTTTTATGTAAAAAGTATGATTATATTTAAGAAACAAGATGAAAACGTACATCAATCAAAATATTGTCCATCGTTAGCGATGACTTTGTCCCATCTTTCGGGCAGTAAGCGAATTCCGCGGCGAAAGAATGACTCATCTTTGGAGGCTATCCACTCAGAGACCCATTTTTGACATCTTCATAAGAATTGAAGTGTTTCTCTGCAAATGTGTGTCATCGATCGTCCTCAAAACAAGTGATAGTCGGAAAGGGCACAGTCTGGTGAATAAGCCGTATGGGGTAGCACTTCCCAGCGAAGTGCTCCTAACGTTTCCTTAACGAGTTTTGTGACGTGAGGTCGAGCGTTATCGAGAAGCAAGATCACTTTATGCTGTCTCGTTTCATATTCTGGTCGTTTTTCTTGCAATGCTCGGCTCAAACGGATAATTTATTTTCGGCAGAGATCCCTTGTAACTGTTTGACCAGATTTCATGGTACACTACACCCTGTTGATCCCACCAAATACAGCATTGCCTTCTTTCCGTGGATATTCCGCTTTGGCGTCGATGTTGATGGTTGGCCTGGATCGCAAATGGTTTTTCGGCGTTTCGAAGTAGATTCACTTTTCATCACCAGTCACAATTCGGTGCAAAAATCCCTTTCTTTGTTGCCTAGCAAGCAGAATTTCGCAGGTGGTTTTTCGTCTTTCAATATCTCTTGGCTTCAGTTCATATGGGACCCATTTTCCTTCCTTGTAGAACTTTCCTAAGGCTTTCAAACGATTGGAAATAACAGATTGAGTACAATTTAATATTTCTGCAAGTTGTTTTTGCATTTGACATGGGTTTTCATCCAATAATGCCTGCAATTCTTCGTCTTCAAATGCTTTTGGTCTAGAACGCTCTTTGTCCTCCACATCAAAATCACCACTTTTAAAGCGTCGAAACCATTCTCTGCATGTTTTATCGGAAGGAGCACTATCACCATAAACTTCTACAAGCATTCGATGAGCTTCAGCTGCAGTTTCTTCCATTTGAAGCAAAAAATTAACACTTCGCGCAAATGACGCTTATTTGACTCAAATGTCGACATTTTCGATGCGGTAAAAAACAATGTTATTGTTGCAAACGTATACTTTTATATACTGAATTTTATTGACAGATAGTAAAACTAAAAAATTAAGCTTGGTTTAGACATTAGAGTTATGGACTATTCTAGCTATAGTTACTCGTCGCTAGATCGCCGGAACTTTCTAATACACCTAATATAATTAATAGATGCAGATATTAAACGTCCGCGTCGATTAATATTGTGGGATCAGTACCGTATATAGAATATAGGAAGATTAATATTTAATGCTGAAAATTTCCACGCGAAATAACGCGGATTTTGCATTCTTAAAGTAATATCCAAGTCATCTTTTATGATTAAAATGAGCTTTACGCAGTGAATAAATGTTCAGCTGTCGCTAAAAAACGTTTCTTAAATATCACAGTTCTCAAGTCTGAAGTTAATGTGAATATATTTTCTGCGGTTAAAATTTACAGATATTTATCGATATTTAATTTTTTAACAACGTTAAAAAATGTATGGCTCGTGTTACATGATATGTTATACAAAGTGCTGGAATTCATAAAATATTAATCAAGTTTCTGGAAACTGCATTAAATTTTATGAATTGTTAAATTAAAAAAGAATATTAAAACAAGAAAATATTCTCATATAAAAAAAATTGTGATAAAATGAGGCAAAAGTATTATTACACGTCATGAATGAAAAATGCATGCTGGAGAATCAGTCCTCAACGTGAAAAATATTTTCCAATATTAAACATAATTCGTTTTTAAGATTTTAAAAAATATTTTAACTTTTTTGTAATTAAAAGATGCGTGTTTTTTCTCTGATGCGTTTTCTCCTTTTGAGGCGCTTCGATTAATTTTTTCTCACATAAGATAGTAAAGTGTTATCTCAATTCGTTTTTTAACGTGGAATAGTACTATGACGAATCATTCTTCGATTGTTATTTATCGTTTATAGAATGGTATGTCTCAATAACGCACATATGCACTTGCAAAATACTGTAAGTGATAAACATAAGTGCATTCCGACATGAACGCTCTTTATCACGTCTTGCAGTGACGCTTTTCTCGTATCCTCCCATTTTGCGTTTTTTATTAATCCTCTTACTTGTAGTTGTTTTTATTAATCCTCTTACTAGTTTAATGCTTTTTTTTTATATGCAATGCATTTTTTCAATTAGATTATGCAACGTAATTTCGCGAAAATTGAGTGTCAATGATTACATTCCGAGTTCTCGTTATCATCGCACTTGGGAGTGATACGTGAACGATATTGATGATCGATTTCGTTGTTGATCAAGTTGAAGCACCATTTCAAATTTAGCATTGTGATAATAAGATTTTCCTACTGATTTCTTCATAATGGCATTTGATTATTCGCACTACATGATATATAATAAAATCAATATAAAATAATGATCTTTTACCTCTGCGAATAAAATCTGAGTTTCCTTCCTAGAAATATTCACCGAAACTAAATTAATAATAAAAAATAATAGATTCTTATTTCATATTTATATTTTTTCTATTATTAAAATTTTATAAATAGAAATATTTTAACATCCTTTAAAGAAATATTGACTTCTATTTTATAAATTGTATTGGATATTTTTCCGCACAAGCACATTCTTCTCCTATTCTTCAATTAATTTACAATTAGATTCAATCTCCAAATCTGTTTTAATAAAAAATTGCAGGCACATTAATTTTATTTTTCTAAATCACCCAGATTCTAGTATTTATAATTAAAATAATTATATAATATTTCACAGAGAGAGAATTAATATATTATTTTTAGAACAAAATTTAAATTAAAAATTCAATTTTTATGTTAATTCAAAGAAAAGATGTCGTTTTCGTTAAATGCCGCATCTTAAGTACAAAACAAATTTTCTTAATCTTTCCGACATTCTACTTGTTAGAAAAGAAAAAATATAACTGATTTCTCGAAACAGTCGCAAACTGACAATACAATGAATACACAGCTATGACGTAGCTACCGCAATATGTGTCTTTAGCATTGGAGACGTACGCCAGAAATCCCATTGGCGAGGACTTCTTGTTCATACAGAGAAAAACTGAGGTCAGGCAAAGATAATATCTTCTTCATATCTCAAGGAAAGATAATATCTCTTACCGAAACTAAATTGTAGCTTCTTCGTTAACATCTGGACCAACTAGTTACGCGCATTGCAGCAACTATACTATATAAAACCAGGAAATCGTAAGAACTTTAATTGTCAGTTTGCATCATGTCATTTTATTCAATAAATTAAAGTAAATCTTTTTTTTTTTCGACGAGTCTCTAAAGTTTCCAGATACTACCCGGTTAATTAAGCGAGTACTTTTGAAATATATGAGCTGTAATTTGATATTTTTCAATGAATATGTTAAAAACTTTAGATAGTATATTACGCCATTTCAAATAAATATTCTGTAACATTGAAATAATGACACAGATTTTCTATAAATTTTTTTTTAACTTTTCTATCTGGTGCTGTTTTCTTTTGTGGAACAATGCAAATAATGTAAAACAAAGAGAGAAGAATTTTTATATTTTGAATTAATCCATCATTAATTAATTTTCACAACTTTTTTAAAAATAAAGCAAAGTTTTTGTATTTTTAGTCTTTAAATAGTATAACACAGACTGTGATTAATAAAAGTAAACTGTTGCGTCGTAAATTAAAGAGAATTGTGAAGATAAGTTTGATAACGATAAGTTATATGATTTACAAATACAAAACGAATTAAGACTATATCCAAACGATTCGCCGTTCTATAATGAACTTCAAGCTTCTGTCGACACTGTTGACGTATATACAAACATAGTCACATAAAAATAACTGACGTAGAGGACTATTTTCATAATCTCCCTCATTATGATGGCTTCTCTATAATGTCACTTTATACGTCAGTAATATCTTGTGATTATATTTGCTTAGTTGCTAGTTGTGTCAATAGAAACTCGGCGTTTCCAATCGCACTTAATCCAATTTGTTTGCTAATCATCACGAGTTGTGTCTCTGGTGATTATTTTTAATTCGCGTACACTCTAATTTATAGACTTATAACAACCACTGGACATATTAAGCAAACGTAATCATATTAAAACAATAAATCACTTCGTTCACTATACATTGTCTCGTTGTTTCATCAGAGACAGTTTCAGCTGTAGCTTCAAATCATCAACGTTAACGATTACGATTTCATTTAAATTATAGCTCGTGGCATATGGATAGAGTTAGAAAATTAAATTTATCAGAATTAATGTTACTCGATATTATATTGGTGCAATACATCTCTGAAATCATTAGTGTTGTATATGACAATTCTAATGACTGATTTCACTCGGCGAGCTGTCTGTTTCCAGATCATATAGCAATATAAATAAGTAAGAATTTTATTAATCATCGTTAATTCTAATCGGTATTTGTACAAGCTCGTAATTCTTCTTAGAAATGTGTGCAATCGATACCAATCGATTTATTTATTCCGATTAGTTCAGCTCTTTTTTCTCACACAGAAAGATTAAAAAAATAGATTGTATATATATATATATATATATATATATATATATATATATATATATATATATATATATATATATATATATATATATATATATATGCAAAAACGTAAATTTCATAAAATCGAAGGAAAATGAAGGAAATCTTTGGTAAATGCAACAGAATTTTATCATGTCAATTAAAAATTTAATTAACACGAACATAGTAAATAGTAAATCGCGTATTTGCGATTTGTAATACTATTCCGTAAAATTTGTAATACTATTCCGTATATATAAATATATATATATATATATTTTATGACTAATTTACGTGTAATTGTGAGGCGCCGCTATATAGTTTAGCTTGTTTATCGTTATCAAGGACTACCGGTAAGGTAACAAAGATATCAAACAATCAACACGACATCGACAAGGGGCACGATTCATCGTCAGTGATATGGATTCCCGATAATTTATCGTCGTTATATAAGAAAATAATCAGAGATTTATAACACGGCTCTCACTTAACGAAAAGATCATTTTAAGACAGTGATTGTGCGACATCGGTAAGTCCGTTCTTTTAGCTGTAGCGTTCTAATTTACTTTTAACTGCTATCAATCGAAAGTTAATACAGTTTTCCCTTTGATACATACTCATCCGGTCGCTGTGAGATTAATCGCAGCTCATTGTTTCAAATCACCCGCGAAGCTGTTGCGACTATCATTGATAAACAATAAATCGTAATTTGATCTCATCGATACGTAACTTGTTTTTCGCCGCGCGTGAAAAACTGTAGCGGGGGGGGGGGGGGAAACAATTATCGATCCTCGTAATGAAAACAATCAAACAAGTGTGAAGAACGGAATTTTTCGTTGAGTAATAATATTTATTTCACTCGCATTAAATTGTTTTGCGGACATTCTAATCCACCATTGTTCGCGAAAGAGGTAACGGACACTAAAGTGCACCGAGTTCATCAAATTTGTAAGGATCTTTTATTAAAACAAGTGTACGAACATTTATTATATTTTTATATACAAAAATCTAATATTGGTCAATTTGATGGTAAGTAATTACTGTCAAAAGACAGTAATTACTTATTTTAAATATAATTAAAAGGATTGTTGTTTAGTGCTTTTAGCGTTAAATAAGTAATCGATTATTATCTTTTATAATATAATAAAGAGTGCCTTAAGAATCGGTCAAAGTTGGAAGTTTCGAATAATATAATATTCTAAGTTCATGAATTTAATTAATCTCAAATGTGACTGTGCGACGAAACGTCTTTTAGCAATAAATTGGCCAGTATTAGCTAGATTTCTGTAAAGATATTGATCAATGTACCTATATATCTTCATTTGATTATAATCAGCTTCATAAATCAGATTGTGCTTTGTAAACCATTTATTTCATAAGTTATTTATCTTCGTTCGAAGTTTTAATCGAAACAGTGTTGTCCTTCCATTTCCTCGAAGTTTTACACCAATAAGCGCGTAACGTAATAGCATTTAAAACTAAAAGGACTCCTTCGCCAAGCGTGATTTACGGAGCGTATTCTATCGTGAAATTGAATTTTCGTTATATTATTTTCGTATTTTCTCGATTTTACAAGCAACGCAATCATTTGTATCCGCGCAAAGCTATCGTCGTCGATTCGCAATCGGGACGCAGCACGCATGTGCGTAACGTGATTATCGGTCACGGGTCGACGACGCAGGATGCGGAGTAAATCTCGTCCTGGATTTTATTGATTTTTCCATTGATACAAGCAAGCAGGCTGAGTTAGAAAAACTTCTTCGAATTACTTTATTCCGCATGATTTAATCAGTGGAAAGAAATATTATATACGACATTCTCTCGGCACGTTCTCGACAAATACCGGTCGATATACACTCATTACACTCATTACACAGGATGTTCACAGTATGAGACTGATGTCCGAAATACGGGTACATTAATTAGTAGAATGTCCAGCAGAATTCAGCAGAATGTTGCCAAATAAAAACGCGGGCAAATTGTTTCTTCATTGTCAGATAAATATCTTCATTTATTTGGATACTCACGCAAATTGAAAGATATAAGTGGGCGCATTTATCGTATAGTATTTCGCAGCTTTTTCCACAGAAAATTCTCTGAAACTGCATTCAAATTAGACTTAATAGATGAGTTTAATATCAGAATTTCGCATTCTCTTTCTTCTTCTACAAAACAAAAGTACAGATAACTTATAAATTTAATTTCACCGCTATTATATGTGCTATCATTTTCTTATTTATTATAAAGCTGAATTTCTTTTTTGATAAAAAGAAGATATCACAAATACATATGTGAATACATCGGAAAAGATACGTTATCTCATATATTATTTTGAAGTAAACATTCTTCTTCCATAAACATTTTATGAATCAAAATCATATGAATTGGATCTTGATGAGATTTCTCACAATTTCAAAATTCTCCTCTATCATCTCGTTCTCCTACTCGATGCTTTTCTCGACAAGGGTCCCTTTCGATGGAGCTAATTCTTATGGAGACCATTCTGTGTGCGGCGAGGCCGCGCAACCTTGACCAAGGCACCTCGTTTCAGGGTCTAGGTCTCGAGACGTATCGTCGCAACGACCGCGATCGACCCGCGATCGAGATCGCGCTTCGCGAGGAACAGCCAAAGAAAAGAGTGGGAGAGAGAGGTGGAGACCGATCAGAGGAAGCCGAGCGAGAAAGAGAGATCGAGAAAATGACCCCCACTCGCGGCAATGAGGAAATAGAGGGGCGCTCTTATAAAGACTATGCCTACAGCCCTGTATCAGTGAGTTCCCCTTCGACGGTGAATGATACACCCCCAGTTAGAGAATCAGTGGAATTGGACATACAGAGGACGTCATTACGCACCAACGATCGTAGTGGTCCCGAAGACATGACGGAGAAGGGTTCCAAACACATCCAGTTCCTGGCTGCTGCGACAGGTAAGTTCAAGTAAATAAAAGATTAAATGTCAAAGAGGGAGATAAATTAAATTAATTAAAAGATCAATTAATTATTAAAACATTGTTTTTTTTTTCATGGAAGTTTTGGGTTACTTGAAATTAATTTTTTCATACATTTCTTCAAAACAAATTAATTTTAAAAAATTTGATTGCAAAAATTAGAAAGACTTTCTAAATTATTTTTTGAAGGTGAGATCGATACTTCATGGATTAATTTTTTAAATCATGTATTTATTTAATTTATTTATTTAAAAACGTCATGTATTACTTCTACTTGTACTGAATAGACGAATTTATTGACTGTATTAAGATGAATAATCACGTGTTACAAATACAATTCGATTGATCGATTCGACGCTTGAGGAAGAATTTATTTCTCGCGTTGGCTTCATATTTCAGTATTTTCGAAACTCGAGAAAAATCAAAAGCCAAATTGAAATATATTGATACAATGTAACATAAGATTTGATTTCATTCTTTTTACGCGGTATTGTTTTTTAATCCTCCTTTAAAAGAAGAATAGAATTACATTATACATTCATCGACATAGTTCAGTTCAGAGGGTTTGAAACGAGCAGATTGGATAATTGACAATAAATCGTACTATTTGCTTTTTACTGGTGTAGTTACTCTTTTGATGCGTGTGACATTAATTGAAGAAAATGAAGAGGCACAATACACGGTTGCTCGCTCTCACGTGTAGAGCACAGTGCAGCTGCACTTTGCAGGTGCGTGACGCGACTGTTAGTGTCCGCGAGAATCGAAACTATTCTTATAAGTATATTTTTATAAAAATATGTATTTAATTAAACAATGAAGGTCCGAAATAATACTCGAGTTGACTATTAACAATTCGGTTGAAAATTTATTTGAGAGTTAATACTCAATTTGAATGTCATTCATTTTGAATTTTGGACCGTCAATGTCTAGTTTGATGTATTTTTTTATAAGGATATTTTCCGTCCTTGTTTTATTTTAGCTATAAATAATAAAATATTTCTATACTTGTAATCTTAAGGGAAATCAATAAACATACTAATAAATATTTTTAATTGTGTTCTCTTGATCGCGGCAAGTAATTTATTAAAACTAGTCAAAGACATAATGCAAGTACGTGAAGCAGAATTGTTCAATCCTAACTATATTGTTCAATCCTAACTATATTATGTTACACATAATTTTTGGGGGGCATCGCGAAGATATTATTAATAATGTTACTTTATCAAAATTTTATGAAAGTACATGCAATAATATGATAATATAATGATAATGGAAATATTATTTTAGATGACCGCAAAATATTGTGACCAAATATTATACAAATATTATCACAATATAATATGAGTATTTATTATATTTCCAATAATTCAATTTACATTTCTAAAGTTAATAATAAACACAACAGTCATAATCAATAATAAAAGACAATGACGTAAATCTTTATAGCTTAATAAAATAACAAATAGAAATAAATTTACTCAAGCAAATTTTTATTATTTAGTAACTATTTATTATAAACTTTATCCTGTCATTTTTCTTTTTAAAATCATTTTTAAAGAAATGAAATTAAGAGCTCATTACAAAGATAAAAAAATTCCATACGATGCTTTTAAAATGTTTTTTCCCTAATGTATATAAATGATGAGAATCGAAGACTCACAATTTAGCAGGAAAAAATGTATAAACGACGAGAAGCAAAGAATCGCGATTTAGCAAGAAAATAAGCGTGTATCTCATCTATTAAATTTACATGATACGATTTTAACGCGAAAGAAAGAAGAAATCAAGATAATTATTCGGCTGGATAATTTCGATTGACCGAATCAAGATTAGCTCAGCTTGAGATATTAGCATCGAAAACCCACTCAGAGAAAGAACGATGCCCCGCACTACGTGATTCATGTTCACCGGTGAGTCCTTCGTGTACTTGGATGACGGGAATATTAAACGATTCACATCCGGCGCTCGACCGAATTCAATCTTAACCGACAAAGATCGCAATCGGTTTAAACTACTTCCTCATTACCGGTGCAAGCGGTAGCCAGTCAAACGAGACCTCGAAGTGAGAATCCCGAGTTGAATGGAGAGGGTCTCTCTTACAATGCAAGTCAATCGAATTCGTAATGAGACTAGCGGCGAACCCGCAATTGTTCAGTAATGATCATCGGTTGGATTGAGAACAATCTGATTCTCGATGGAAATCAGCGTTCGATTCCCTAACAATGTGAGTTTCTTATCAAAACAGAAATAAAATGATTGAGTAATTTTTACCTTACAAGGAACATTAAAAATGTTCTGTTTATTTTTGCCGAATTTATGCTTTAAGCTTTACTTGTCTGAAAGTAAAAATATCGAAGATATAAAGTACAAGATACATTGTAATTATAGTAAATTCATTCAAATAATTATTATTTTATAATAAAATAAATCATACTCAAGGCTGTAAGCATGAACAATTCTCAGGACTTCATTACTGTGCAGTAAAGTTTTATCAGTGATAAGGCAAAAAATACTTATCGATAAAGTAAATTCTATTAAGATGATAATTTATACATTTATTTTATGAAATGTAAAAAGTATCTTACAGTATGGCTATGCTCGTTCATTTACCAGAAAATTAAAGTAAATTTTACACACGATCTGTCCCTATATGGATTTGCCAATTCCATAAAATTTACTAGATTTTATTGCATATTTACATTTTTCTCCGTGACGAGAGTAATAAAAAGGAATAAAATTAGATACTTCTTTATTGTATAATTAAATAAGAATAATCCACGTTTTTCCGTGATTAAATTGTGCGCTCGGAAAAAATCATGTAGAGCTGAATTATATTTAGGTAATATAATTTAGGTAATAATCTTTACGCGTATATTTAGCAGGTATATAAAAATTCAGATCAGCTTTGATTAGCTCAGCAATTTGCGCGAAATCAGAAATCACGAGAGCAGCGTGAGAATGAGAATCCTTGAATAGAGAAACGGTAATCCCCGCAACTTAACCACCAATTATTTATATATGCGGAAATCAACGGATTTGATTTTACTATTTTTGTTATAAACTAGCATGATAACTCGTATTTATAGTATCGATTTGTCCTCGTGATGTCAAAGTTTCCGTGACAAAAAGCCGAAGTACTTCATGGTCATGTGCACGTAATATTGTACTAAAATATGTATATTAGATATATTACAACTGCAACATATATTGTATTATCTATTCAACGAATGAGCATCTGAAGGCACTTATTAAGTTGCTTAACAAAAGTCAGTTTAATTCTCAGTCAGTTCGAATAAATTCGATTCTTGTGAAAGTAAAAGTCACTTGAATATTCATTGAAATTTCTGTATTGGCGATTTTGCACATAAAAATGCATTTGTCAGCTTTCTCTCTTGAAGATAAATTAATTTATTCCATCGTAAGTAAAAGTTTTAATGTAGAACTGTACATGAATAATGTAGGTTAATCTCGATGTAACAGTGTCATAAGAGATAATAACGCATCTTAATTTGTACCTGTCACTTTTAAAAATCTAATATATCAATCTTGTTTATCAAACTTCATACAATTTCTTGGATAAGATGCAATTTTAAGATTAACTGGAATTAATTTAAAATATAAAATTTTATTATCTCTTGATGGACGATAAACAAATTAAAACTACTTTTAATGTACGCTAAGTGTACGTTGAGCAGATTCTCGTTAAAATGTCGATTAAGATGAAATGAGTTTGATTCTTTTCATAAACAAAAAGAATTCCGTAAAAAAGAGAGTTTATATTTTTGGCAATGTTGTGTTCAAAATGATTGAGTGTTCGCATACTTTTTTACTGTATCCAGAATAAAATTCTGTGATTCATTCTGTGTCTTTTGTGGTGAGTTGTTTATCCAATTATTTATCTTTATCAATCTTTGATGACGAACTCTTGCGTATGTAAAAATGCAGCTTCACTATTTTATTCGGTATCGATAGTGATAGATATTTCATTGTCGTGATATTTTTATATTTCAATCGGAATTTTTCCGAATATTGTTATCCGTGGTAACGCCTCTTTCGCACTCTCGTCATTAACTATCGATTACGTTATCCTATCCTATCGTGGTTGCCTTCATTTTTTAATTCATTGTAATTTTATGTGTGTGTCCGATACAGTTCAATGTTTCATCGCGCGGACGTCAATGTTTGTTGATTGACAGTGGTGCAACGTCAACGATTTTGCAAGTATGATGGTGACAATATTTTAAAATCACGCATGGAAATATACGCGATGATGTCCAGACTTTTTTTATATCGAACTGTAAACATGCGCTAATCTTTTAAAATGTAATCGTATTTCGTCACATGTTCCATTATTTTGTAATTCATTAGGCAATTTATTGTTATGATATTGTTCGGCGATAGGAAGAAGCTTGCTTTTATTGTATAAAAATGTGATTATATTTTCTGTTAACTGTAATCTGCGTTAACGATAAAAGTGAATTTTATAATCGCGTTTCTCTCGGTATGATTTTTCAATATTATATGCTATCACGATTTTTTAGAACACAATATCTTATATACAATGTATACACATAAGATGATATTGTGGCCCTTGTATTGTATAATGATCTCTCTTAATATCTTTGATAGACAGTAAATTCTAATAATAATTTACGAAATCATGTATTCAGTAATCCATTATATGATGGCGCTAATATGTCATAAAATAGCCGATATTTATTATATAATACATTTTTTATTTTTACGTTCAAGCATTTTCAAGTTATAGAATTTAATTGTTATACATACTTATTTTTTGCGTACTATCGAACGTATGTACACTTAAGTGTGCTGTTCGTTATTTTACATTTTATTTAGCTGTATACATTTCGAGTTATATAAAGTTAAATAATAGCAGGGAAATTTTGTTAATGTAACCCCCCTAAATTGACTGATGACCTTTTTCGAATTTATCAATATAAATATAATCATTCGATAAGTCGCAGCTCTATTGCTAATCTATAGTTTATTTATATTACGATCTGACGCAACTCGCCGATTCGCGTAAAGGAGGCACGGCAGTGTCTCGCGCTATGCTTAGCGCCGAGCCACTATTGTCTTCAGATACGTATTATCTATAAATTTTTACTGAACAGACTATAATATGTGCGAGAAGTTATGTGTGTGTGTGTATATATATATATACAGGATGTCTGGAAATAATCGCCAAATATTTCATGGGCAGATAGAGAGGACTAAACTGAATCGAAAAGTCCTCTACCATTTTGCAATTTTCGCAATAGTTAACAAGATATTAATTACTAAAAATTGTCAAATATTGATCTTGAATAATTTTTTACTCAAATACTATCAACTTTATAGAAAAGCTGTAAAAGACAAAAATCATTTATTTTCTTCTCATAAAGTTCTAAGAATTTTTTTAGAATTTTTCATGTTGATAAAAATGAGAAAATGCAGTACTAAAAAGTTGATGCAGTACTAAAAAATTCTGAAAAAATTCTTAGAACTTTATGAGAAGAAAATAAATGATTTTTATCTCTTGCAGTTTTTTTGTAAAGTTGATAGTATTTGAGTAAAAAATTATTCAAAACCAATAAGAAAAAAATAAAATTGCAGAATGCATGCAAATACACACACGTGTATATAATTCTGCAACCCATATATTTCTCCATATATTTTAAATATCATATTTTTAATAAAGAAAACTAATTTTTTTTGTGAAAAAAAATTTATTTTTGTGGAAGACAGTGTCATCAAATTTTTATAAATAATGTCCTAAATAATAAATATTTCATAACTTTGAGTTTATTATAGAATTGATTGAGCAATACTTTAACAAATGTACCGTTACATTCTAAATTTAACAAAGTTATTGTATAAAATAGGAGGCTATGATATTATTATCTCTTCTAGTATTTCAATATATATGATAACATTATATAATCCATCAAAACGGAATAAATATTTCATAACTTTGAGAATCATTTTAAATTAACTTTTATATTATAAATATTTAAAAGTGTTAGTAAATTAAATTTCCTAACTGCTTAAATTGAATATCCTTTGGATTGTTTAAAATTAATAACTTTATAAATAAGTACTCTTGAGAGACACTTTCTCATATTTTGAGATATAATTTTTTAATACTTAATCAATGTTTGACTTTCACTCTACAATTTACGATGTATCACGCAGTGTTTCGTAAGCGTATTTAACTGCGTTATTTATCGATTTTTATCGTTCAGGCCATTTTGTTGCTCATTTTACGTATTTCTGTCTCGCGATAATCCGGTACGAGCCCGTACCATGTCATATGCATGAACGCGTAAACAAAGAGGTAAATTGTCACGTTAAAATTCGTAATAAAAAAACGTTCTACTGGTACGAATGCAGCTTCAATGAGTCGACAAATAAAAAAATAAGAAAATTAAGAAGAATTATGTGCTAGTTAAGTAATGATGGATCATCGTCAAACTCTGATTACTTGATGCAACATCGGCACTGACTATCTCATTCAGGGGCAAAGATACATCCTTATATTTTCAGCAGCACATCTTTGATATTGGCATTTTTGTTTTGAAAGTTTCGCCAGATTATGCAACTCATTTAAAAATATTTAATCTTTATTTAATCGTGAAAACTCATTTAAAAATATTCAATTTTTATTCAATCGTAAAAAAAGTTTTAAATCTATTTGAAGAGTGACAAAGAAATTATCTCATAACCAGATATAATATATAAACGAGCTTGTTATCTCGATAAAAATGTCAATATGAAATATCATTTAACATTGATATGTTATTTTATGGATTACATTATATAATCGAATTATATGTGGGTCAATAAGATAACCTTAATATGAATTATCTTGATTTTTTGAGGGCAAAATTAAGGTTACTTATTGATTCACCTATTGTATATTATTTTAATAATCACTATTGATATATATAATTTTTAATTGCTTTTTAAAAACTTCGTCGAAAGTTGAAAGCCGTTATTTTAAATCGCAACTTTAATTATCTGATATTTAAATTTCTGTTTGGAATAGGATAGAATAGATAATTAATCCTATAAATTTCGCTATATATAGATTTATAATGTGATTTAAAATTATAAGATAAATCTTATCATGGTTTGTTAAATGATAAGAGGAATATCAAATCATTCGGCAAGTGCATGGTGTAATCGATGGATCATGTTATGGAAATATCAGTTATTATGGAAAAATAATTATCAACATGGAACATGTTTTTCATCGAAAACGAGAGACATATCAAACGACCTTTCTGTTTATCTAACGCGATCGTATTTGACATCATGAATTGATGAATGCCTATCTATATTTGGATCTATACATTCACGGATTACTTCGCACGGATTTATTGCATTGTGATCAATAATCGCTACCTCGTGTCAAGTCAATGAAAAAATAATTTACTAAATTCAGTAAAATTAATAAGTAGTAAAGCACGACATTCGCGTATTATTGCGCACAAAAAAATCAAGAGGAAACGGAGAGGTGATAGCCCCACGCAATGATGACGATTAGGAGGACCATGAGTGTGAACTCTATTTTCCTTGTGTTTGCTTATCAAAAAAGGACGTTGACTCTTTTTGATACGCAAACAAATTAATTGTGCTCTCTTCAGACAATATCGATTGTTTTACAAGACATCTATCTTAAAATTCTTAAGACTTGTTTGAAAAGTTTGTCAGAATGATATCTTTATAACAAAATTAAGACATCTCGATTTATGACATCTTTGTATCAAGACGTTTCAGACATGCATGTGTCTGAATTTTAAATTATAATTGGGAAGTTTCATGTCAAATTGTTTGAGGAAAAACAATACTTGTTGAAGATAATTTACGGCCTCAAAGATAATATTTTTGCTTGCAAATAAAAAAAATAATTACCGAATATCTCGGTAATTAATAATTTGGAATTGATATAACTGCAGATTAATTAATTCATTATTATTATATAAATAATTACATAAATTTTGCTTGCAGTTATATAATACCATTATTTTTCTTTATACAATTCTTTTTCTCTAATTTTGTATATTGTTAGTAATCATCTGGTAATATCGCAATTTAAACGCTTGACTAATCACGTATTCATTAAATATTACACATTTATAGTATTTCATAACAGTAGCAAATAAAAGCAACGCTAATGAAATTCAATAAAATAGAGCTTGCGCGCACGTTCGCTGCTTTCTGCGTGACTAGCTTATTGTTGTCAAAGCTATCTCTCTTTTCCCATAAAAATGCGAAGTGCAATCCTGTATTCGTGTCGATAATTTAACATTAAGTCATGACAATACTAGCGAGATTGTATCTTTTCGATGTCAAGTGCGCGTGCGATACACATTTATACTAGTTCAATACCATGACGTACAATCGACGACGCAATCACGTAACGCATTACGTCGAGAAATTACGTAAGTGAAATACGTAAATTGCGATAATACCGCGTATATCACAATAACCGTTTAGTAGTTGATTTTTTCTGCGGTTCCGCTTAGACTATTTGTAATGAAGTAACAAATCAGCGTAATTTGATTTATGCTTATGCACTGAGATACAAATTAAATCATCCTTTCCTTCTTTTTTAATACTAAATATAAATTAAGATTCCTTACTCGTTAAGGTAAAATTATCATCGGTCAATGACATGCCAAAACACGAAGTTTTCTTTTACATAAATACGCGAAATATATAGATGATCAGCTAGACACCATCTCTTCTATTCGTAATATAAAATATAAATTAAAACTTCTCGTTTAATGAAAAAGAGATAAAATATTATTAAATAATGATATACTGATATTATATAATAAGTATATACGAATTTTTTTTATAATACGAATATAAATGCTTATTTTGTTTAATAGATAATAAAAAAATTATTATTTATAATTGCAGATTTTGCACAGTAGATTGAATAAATTTTTTTTACCTTGCAAACGTATATTAAATTCAGCTGCAACAGCTGGATATCCTCTGCTGCAGTTTAAATCTCTGCTTTGTAAGCTTCGAACGTGTACCAATCGCTCCGTAAAACCGGAAACATCGCGGGCCTTGAATCTTACCGCATTACCTGAAATACACAATTATGTAAAACCTCTTTATCTCCGGAAAAGCCTTCAAAGCACGCTTTGACTCGAGTTTCATCAGTGGAGCATTGCCTACAAGTTATCTCGAATGTTAACACGATTGAATTGCTAATCTAGAAACAAAAACATCTTCGGAAAGTCAATTTTTCGTTGGTGATAAAAATATAATTTGGGATTTTGTACAAAACACATAAATATATCTTCCTAATATAATGTTTCTTTACTGACAAAACAAAATGTTCAGCTTTAATAATTAAACATTTAAATGATAATTAAATATTTAAATAATAATTAAATATTTAATAATTAAACATTTAAATAATAATTAACCTTTTGAATTTGTAAAAAGAAAAAGATATAGATAAAAACATATACATTATAAAATTTTTGCAAATAACTGTCTAAAATAAAATAGATAAAGTTTTGATATTCAATCATTTGTTATATTTCTCCATTTTTATATAATTACAATAAGAAAAATGATTTACTAATAAAAAAATATAATAAAAGAAATGATTTATTATTTTTTTCATTAGAATTTGACTTAGTAATTTATCATTACATGAATTTTAGGAACAATAATAGAACAAAAAGAATTCTAAAGAGATAGCTTCTCAGCAATTAAATATGCAGCAAATAATAATGCGATAATGACTGATACTAGCGACAGGCGTGGACGCGTATAATCATAGTTTATCTTCGCATTTATTTTCATATTCATCTACAGTTTAATATAAATCCATTTGTGGGTTGATAAATGTATTATTAAGTCTCATTTAAGTGATAAAATAGCGATCAGAAGATCTTACCTTTAAAAAGCTGTAGATTAAGGCGCTCAATTATAAAGTCATCGTTAAATATCCAAGGAATTAACATTGAGCGTGCAAAGAAGTTACACGAATATTCCTGCACTTGTTTATTTTCTATTTGTATAATATATACATCTCGGAATTTTACAATTACAGCTAGTCTATCCGTCGCCGCGACTGGCGCGATGATGGGATGGACGAGTCCAGTTCTTCCTAATTTGGAGAAGAATGGTGGACCTTTGGGATCGCCGATCAGTAGTGAACAGAGTTCCTGGATAGGATCTCTGATGGCCCTCGGTGCTATTTTCGGCAGCTTCGTAGCGGGATACCTCGGAGAAAAGTATTACTTATAATATAAATTAAAGACCCTAAGAATCTGATCACGTACATTTTTTTATAAGAAAATATGGCAATCGTTAGATTGCAGAGTATATACTGTGAATCGTATAAAGCTTATAGAATCCTATATATTTTGTAGAATCAAATATTGCCATGTTTCTTACATGACTAGATTTTTATTTGAGAGTCTCAAGTATAAATTAGTCATTCAATTGCACAAGTAATTTTGTAATATGTAAGTAATTTACGTAATTACGTTCTACTTCTCGAAACTGTAAGTTAAAAACTAGAGCCAATCTTCGTCAAGAGATAAAGGGTGTTTCCCAACAAGAGACACAGATGACACAATATAACACAGTAAATCTTGCTTGTATCTGTTGTTTGTTAATGTTAAACGAAGATATGGTCACTGTATCGCACTGTATTTAATGAAAAGCACCAAAAGCGTGTATCAAATTCAAATATTTAATAGCTGAATCAGAAATAACGAGAACTGATTTTTTTCATTCATATTCTATAGATTGGGTCCCAAACGAGCGTTGTTATCTTGCGTGGTGCCGTATTTAATTGGATGGATACTTGTCGCCTCTGCAGGTCACGTGGCTCAGCTTTATGTTGCTCGATTAGTGCTTGGATTGGCTCTGTCTATCGTATTCACGATCATCCCTATGTATAATGGGGAAATAGCCGAGGTAAAATTTATTTTGCACACATATACAATATATATATATTATATATACAAGTAGCACAATTACTTATACACAATTTTCTAGGATTTTCGCATTTTGCCTAAATTTTTATATTATTTAGGCACTTTTTGCTGATATTAAAGATTTATCCATACTTCTCAGAATCTATGAACACAACTAGAATAAATAAAATAATTATTTAAGCAATAAAAATTATTTGTTTGTTAAATAATATTAAAAAATAAAGTAAAGTAATGAAATTTAAATTAATTTGAATTTAAATTTGAATTAAGTAAAATTCTGAAAGACTTTTGAAATTATTAAAAATTAAAGCATGAATCAATGAGAGTTAGAGCGCGGTGTAATTGAAGCGCTAATTAATTGTATAAAAATGTTCTTTATTCTAATTACTTGGTTGAACATTTCAACTCCGCTCTGAGCTATCTATACAGCAACAAATTAAAAGATCAAACGTTCTCAGAGTTCTAGAAATAAGTATCTCCCTAGTTATGTTTTTGACGCATTGTTGATTGTTGACACATGTCAATCAAGTACAAAACGAAAAACGATGAGAGGTTTGTCAATATTCTATACAATCCAATGGATCCGAAAAGCGAAATCAGACATTTAATCAAGTAATATAAATAAAAAACATTTGTATACAAATTAATTAATATTCATATCATCGCGCTTTAAGTCTCATTAGTCTCGTTTTAATTTTTAATAATTAAATTGGTCATTATACATATAATAACTTTAATTTATGTAACTTTTCAGGTGTCTATCAGGGGAGCATTGGGCTCTTTTCTTCAACTCTTTATCACGATCGGTTTTTTATATGCCTACGCTATTGGGCCATTTGTTAGTTACACAGTTTTTTGGATTCTCTGTGCCATCTTACCGATAATCTTCTTCATCTCCTTTTTTTTTATGCCGGAGTCTCCGTACTTCCTCCTCCGTCGGGGCCGCAGAGATGAAGCAATTGCATCTCTGGCGAAACTCCGAAGCAAATCCGAAGCTGCCGTTCAGAAGGAAGCCGATGAAATACAGGTAAGCCATTGTGCATAACATAACTTTCTTTTAAAATTGTCTGCTCTAAAAGAATCCCAGAATTTTCAAATTTGTTAAAGTCAGGTGAATCAATTTGATTCTTAACTTTGTATTAATTTTTTGTCAGAGAAATTCAAATTGTTGGCATATTTAATTTTATAAAAAATTCTGTCAAGAAAATTATGCGGTTAGTATATAGTATTGTAATAAAAAATGCTAATTCGATTCGCGGTCGTTTATGGCTTCGTTGATTTCTCAACGGGTCGCTCAACTAGACAAGATGATCGCGAATGCACCGTTACAAGCACGTACTCAATTATTACTAGACACATGTCCGAGTATACATTGTCCGTCAGATCGCTTTAGACAAACAAGGTTGTGGCTAAGGCCGTTCCTTGATCCTAAACGACAATGTCGTGAGGAACAATTATGACTGGCTTGCAAACAACATTCCTTCCTACAATGTAGAGTCTCTCAGAATCAAGTATTCCTTTAGTCAGCTATACGTAACTATACATTAAAGTTATTGTTCGAGCGTTGAAACAGTCGCAAAATGTAATTGCAAAAATAAATATTAAGAGCTGAGGAACATAGAGGCTCAGATTGTAAATGGATAGCAAATTTGCTTCAGCATTATTTGAAATTCTTTTAATAGCATACACATAATTTAATTTTTTTATTTCAGAACATTCTATGTAGATTGTTGTGCTTCAGTTTTAATATTTATTGTTTAATAAATTCGTCTCGGTTTCAATTTTTCAGGTAATACTTGACGAGGCTTTCAAGACTCAAATTAGCATCTTAGACCTGTTCAAGGTGAAGGTGAACATCAAGGCACTGGGCCATACTTGTGCTTTGGCTTCCTTTCAACAGTTTACCGGTATCAATGTCGTGCTGTTCTATCTACAAAATATTTTCATTGCTGCTGGAGGCAGCATCTCAACAGATGTAGCACCGATTATCATCGGAGTGGTGCAAATATTAGCGTCAGCAGTGACACCCGTAGTTGTCGATAGATCAGGTAGAAGGATGCTCCTCGTCATCTCCGGCATCGGAGAGACAGTCAGTTTGGTGAGTAATTGCTTCCATTTTCAGATTTGATCTCAAATTAATCAATTGTGAATTTAAAAAATACATAGTTGTAAAAATAAATAAAAAAAAAATTTGTTTAAATCTGGAATATAATTTATAATAATTCAGTTATGAGAATTAATAAAAATAATTTAAGACCTGATTAGTAAAGACTTTGAATAGCTAGATCAAATCTTTTCTTGTGTCTTTGATGGTATATATTGTCATTAATTGAAGATCAAAATTAGTAGTAGAAATCAATTAAAATAGTGTTAAAGTTTTACACATTATAAATAAGCACAACAATTAACAATATTTCAGTTAGAAGATATTAGGCTACAAAAATTATTATATAAAATAAAACATTCTTGTTTTATCTTTTCTCGTGTTTTAAAAGAACCGGTTGCAGTCATTCATAAAACGTTGCAATTGAAAATTATTATTAATCGTATATACTTACAATTAGACATGATTTAAAGACATGATAGTTCATGGAGAATTAATAATGCGGGACCTAAAATTTAATATTGCATTGAAACCCTTACAAAATTTTCATACTACTCTCTTTTGATGAACACCAGATTGATTTGAAAATTTGCATGAAAAGCGTGTCCAAAATTAGCGTATTCATGAAGCGATAGACGCGGTTTCCCATAAAGTTTACTTCCTGTTTTATGGAATGAATTTTAATTTTGTCGCCCTGCGATGACGAACCTAAGTTTATTAGAATGAGCATACATTTTGCAGTTGATTAAAATTTCAAAGGAACCTCAAGGAATTTAGATTAGAATCGTTAGAAGCATAAAGATAAATTTTCTACCAAGAAACACAATTATCTTTTGAATCATATTTAATCAGTGAACTGCATTTAAATCAGACATAAATTAATATTACAAAACAAAATTATTATTTTTATCAATTTTCTCATTTTAATTTTATTAAATACAAAGCTACTCTCTTTTTGTAAACACACAATTGTGACGTTAAATGAGATGAATTAAAACAGAATGTTACTATATATGTTTGTTTTAATTCATCTTATTTAATGCCATAATCACGATGCATATAAAAAGGAGTATTATATAAGAAAATTCAAATAAGAAGATTGATAAAAATGGGAATTTTGTTTGGTGACATTGTGTATTAATTTAGTATTGACAGCTCCATTCCACAAATATTTTTTGTCGACAATAATTTGTAGATGATTGACACGAATTATCGCGCGTTGATTCATTTTCATATTATATAGATTACACGGTCAAATCATTAAATGCATTTTCCGATCGTGAGCGTGCACGATCAGCATGCATAATTATACTCGTTGTGGATTTAACTTCTTTTATCACGCATCTCGCCTTCAGGCAAATTCATGGAGCGAACGACTTAATTGAGATGCTACTTGTTATCGTCATTTGGAGCTTATATAATTCTCTTTGTAGATCAGATAAAGATACGGCCATAAAGTCCTCGCGTTTCGGTAAAGTCCGGCGCAGGAAATACAACAATAAATCGCGAGGATGTATAACAATGTCCTCGAGAAGAGGAAGGTTGAGCATTATTATACATACATACGTCATTATGCATTCCAATGAAATACGATGGAATGTATCGGATTCAGTGCACACAAAGCGCAAGGACTTCCACGTGACTGTATGTGCATCGATTACATAATTGCGATAAGAGGCAGACACGCGTACGATAACACATCGACTAAAATGAATTGAAAAAATTATAATTTTTGTATTTTAAGAATTTTTTTAAACACGAGTTTCTTTTTTTCGTTTTGCCATTGTGAGTCTACTTAAATTTAGAAGGCAGTTATTCTGTGGGAGATTAATATAGTAAAAATTGTCAGAAACAACCAAAACATCTTGTAACGACGCGCCACTATACACATGTAGATAAAAATTTTTCAAACACCGAATATGTTTATATAGCAGCATTGAATTTTTTATCACACAAATTTTAACTTTTGTTCTCTTTTGTATGTGCTTATAATGTAATCATTTGTTCTGCAGTGTGCCATGGGCTTATATTTCTACCTGAAGGAAGTACAGCAAGCGGATGACGTAGTGGATCAGATATCCTGGTTGCCGATAGTCTCACTAGTCATCTTTATCGCCACATACTGCGTGGGCTGGGGTCCTCTTCCGTGGGCGGTGATGGGCGAAATGTTCGATCCGAATGTCAAGGCCAAGGCTTCCGGTATAACAGTTTCCGTCTGCTGGTTCCTGGCCTTCCTCCTTACCAAGTTCGTTAGTAACATCGAGCAGGCATTAGGCAATTACGCGTCCTTCTGGATGTTCGCAGGATTCTGCTTAGTTAGTGTCCTTTACACGATATTTTTGCTGCCCGAAACGAAAGGTAAGACTCTTCAACAAATCCAGGATGAGCTCAATGGAGTAACTTCGACCGCAAGCGTCGAGAATGGGATGAAAAAGTGAGACGGGAGTGCTCAGGTTCGATTATCTTGATGATATATGCTGAACTCGACGAATTCTTCAACACTTTTAAGAGATTAAATATTTTTAAAAAATATGTAAAGTTTTACATTTTTATGACATCTATAGGAATTGGATATATTTTATAAAGAAGGAGATTCAAGTAGATCATCAGAAATGCGGATAGTATATGTACCTCATCTACTGCCAAATTTACACAGATATAGATAATACGGGCGAAAAAGAAATATTTTTAAGTTACCACCATTCAGTCTTTTGTCTTAATGTCGTTTGAATCATAAAGAAAAATGGAAAATTATCGACAAACGAATGATGGTCTAATAATTTAAATGTTCAGGTATCTATAGAGGGAGAGAGTAAAACGAGAATAGACTCTATTTTTGCTCACATATACGCAGATACTATTTTGTTATTTTCTGCAACAGAGAACCAAAAATACTTTGTTTTCCAAGCACATTTACGTAACATAGCACAATAATTATATATGTACATAATGGAAGTCATATCATGCATATTTATAAGTACGCTAGCATTAATGATATACTTCGATATGTATATCATTGCTTATAAACTTCGTTTTTCTAAGCATGAAGGAATTTGTAATATGTCAATAAATGTTTCTACGTTTTTAAGTTCCTGTCAGATCCGTGATTAAGAAACGCAGTGAAGCAACAATATGACTCTCCTATTTATAATATATCGTGGGATTTTCTTAGTATTACACATTATTGTGGACATAGTAAGCGAACGAAAAACCAAAAATATTAATTTCGCGGCGTATTTCTCGTTCACGGATGAGAGACTAGTCATTTTATAATGCGTCTACATAGAGAACGTAAATATTAATGATCAGAGAGATATAAAAAATTTAAAAGGAAATTTCACATCGATTATCATTGAAACTTGAAATCATTAAAATTGTCAATAAATCGATGAATTTATATGACGCGAAGAGAAATAGGTATGAGCTAACTTGTTTTTTATAAATATTGACAATAATAAAGCCGTGCTATATTTAGTTATTTACAAAATACCCATAATTTATGTACAATGAATATTAATATATTTACGCGAACAAAATAATTTTGGGAGTAATATCCATTGTATTATTAGTTGATTTGCATTAAATTATTATAAAAAAAAATCATAATATTATCTTAATGAGAGTACTATTCTTAAGTGCACAATGCATTTTTTATTCTTAATGATTTAAAGAGAAATATGAAAATTTTTATTTAATATTGTCTCAATATACGATTCAAAATTTTAATATAAAAATAATATAATATTTTAATGTAAAATTATAAAAAATAATTTTTTACTCTTTGTCATATTGCTTTCAAAATTTAGCAAACGGAATTAAAATAATGGAAATTATAATTATATAAAAGTGATTCAATTTAATAATTAATCATGCATCGTTGCACATGTATGTTGATCAACAAATAAGAATTTAATGAACAATTTATAGTGTGTGTGTGTGTGTATATATATATATATATATATTGATTAGACGTGTTGAAATAATCTGTTATAAAGTACACACATACATATATATATATATATGTACACTATAAAAGCGCTCTATTATGTTACTAAATGATGAATGGCAATGTCTATAAGGTTTCTTTTGCCCTTCGCATTAAAATGTTCGAATTTATGCGAATGACAAATCAATTTTGAAAATAACAAAATTTATTCGAGAGCAGTGCTCTCTAATCTGTTACATATCAACTATTTTTGGCCATGTTATATATATTTTAATACTAAGACATATTTTGTACATAATTATTATAATTAAAAATAAATGATAATTATATTTTAAAATAATTTAATATATTTATTGCAATTTTATGACAAGCAATAAATATTAGGTGTTGGAATTAATTCGTAGCGTTTTTTAATGAAAGAATGTTATTTATTTCACATGAGCATTAAAAAATACATTAATGAAAGTACTTCCCATCACTTGTAAAACGCTACGAATTAATTCCAACACCTAATAAAAACCTTTCTTTCCCTTTTTCCCAAATTATCAATTACATAATAATATTATATTAATATATCTTCTTAATAATAAAATCTCTATATAAAATAAAGAATATAACTTTAAGAAAATAATATGTATTCATATATTAAGAATTTTAAGCACAACCGTATATGTGAATACATCAAATACGATAAAGAACGCCAAGAACGGTCAAATGTTTTGGATGTTACAATTAATACATTATATATTCTTTTTATTAAATCCAATTTTATTAAATCAATTTATTCCAGATATAAATGCGAGCCGATAACGTTCGGTTTCAATACAATCATTCTGAAACGCTAATAATCCTCCCTAAATTAAATTAGAAAGAAAGAAAGAAAGTAAGTAAGTGGGGCACTTCAGAATGATTGTGTTAAACCGAATGTTATCGGCTCACAATTATATCTATAAATTGATTTAATAAAAAGAATATATAATGTATTAATTGTAACATCCAAAATTTGACCGTTCTTGGCGTTCTTTATTGTATATTTAATATGTATTCATTTGAAAAATATTTTTTCAAGATATTAACAATATAAAAGGAAATTTTATTTCTTTCAAAAAGAAATTTCTACTTAAGTGTTAGGCGAGTTTTTTAATTCATTGATTGATTAATCGTATTATGTACAAATGCAGCTTTTACGGAACAAAGTTGCATTTACGTATAATACGATTAATTAATTAAAAACTCGTCTATTTAGCATAAAGTTTAATACAAAGATATTATAAGAAATAGAACTTCATAAGAAATAAAAGAATATCAATAAAATAAAGTTGCTTTCGATCTGCTTTTAATTAATAGATAATTATAAGATGATCTTTCAAGACAAACATCATCTAACTTTTTAATTGTGTTACGATTAAAAATACGACGAATACGTCATGAATAAAGAATTAATTCTCGGTATACGCTTGAATCACATCACGTCTTAAAACAGATTTTAACCAAATTCTTCAATAGAAATAGCAGCGGCTGTAATAAACACAAACTTTAATAAATATTTAATCGTCACCATATATGTTGGTTCCCGAAAAATAATGAAACAAAAGCCGTATGCTGCGTATGACATATAATACGAAAATTTATTTGACAATATATTAATTAAAACTTTCTGAATCGTTCAATTCAATGTTATTGAATCGTGGCAAAATATTTGTTTGACATAAAGAGAATGCATGTAAAAACGATGAATAAACGTAATCAAGATAAGGAAAGTGATATGGTAAGCGTATAATATTGGCTAAAAATTGCAAGAAATGTTAAAATATCAATTTAAAAGAATATTATTTGTGAATTTAAATATTAGTCTGTATTAAAAATAGAATATGTATCAACATCATTTTGCATTTTTTATATAGAGTGAAGAAGATAAGAAATTACAGGAAGAATTGTTACAAGCAGTTGATGTATTACAAGTAAATAAATTTTGACAGTTTCATTTTTGAAACAGTTTTGACTTAGAATAAAATGTATCTAAAATTCAACTCTTTCTTTACTAATTAAAAAACTGCTATCTTAGAAAAGAAATTGTATGTATATGTATGTAATTTTCAGGGTAAAGATGAAATAGCTATGTTGCTGTCATTGAATCATCTGAGAATGTTGATACGTACATCCACGACTTCGATGACATCTGTTCCGAAGCCTCTCAAATATTTGAGAAATTTTTATCCGAACTTGCGCAATACATACGAAAGACTCAAAAGGGAAGAGGCAAAGATACGTTTTGCAGAAATCCTGAGTGTACTCGCTCTCGCTGGAGCTACTCCAGAATCCAGAGACTGTCTGGATTTTTGTATCAAAGGAGCTGTGGATAATCCCGGGGAATGGGGCCATGAATACGTGCGACAACTCGAGGCACAGATCGTCGATGAATGGACGAATGCACCGATCAAAGAGGAGCGTGAGATTCGGTAAAATATATTATTTAAGTATAAAGTATATATTATCAAAAAATATACGATAATACAAATAAAATGTTTTATGATGACGCAATCTGTAGCAGAAATTTAGATATCATTTCCTTATTACATATTCCTATGCTCAGTTTTATATTTACATCAACACCGAGAGGTAATGAAAACAATATAAAATACATATTCACACAGTATATTTCTTGTATTAGAAAGCGTCTTATACCTTTGATCAAGAGCATCATAGCGTTCGACACAAGACACAATGCGGAAATACAAGCATGCGATTTATGCTTGGAAATTGACGAGCTGAATTTTCTCGCGGAATATCTGGAGCCTACAAATTTTGCGCGTGTGTGCTATTATTTAATTAGTTGCGCGACTTACAGGTAATGTTTACTGGATATTATTACTATAATTAAAAGCACTGGTCTTATTTTTTTTAAATAAAAGCAAATCTAATAGATTTTATAAAATAAATTATTCTTGTGTATTGAACACAATTTGAAACATAAATTCATTTATGAACGAAGTGTAATCTTTTTAAGCTGTATAATTTGATGTTTAAAATATAAATATAGCTTCATATTTTAATAAAATATATTAAAAATATTAAGCTATTCACTATTCAATAAATTCTAATCCACTTCGCGTGTTTGTACGATTAAATTACTTGTTAAACTACATGTATTTTTAATTCAGTGAAGAGACAGAAAGAAGACAAATATTAGAATTTGCTACGGAGCAATACCTAAAGTTTAACGAGTACACGAGAGCAATTTTGGTAGCGCTGCAACTTGTAAATTCGGAACTTGTTTTCAAGTGCTTCACCGCTTGTCCCGATTCTTTGACGAGAAATCAACTAGCCTTTATCCTCTCCCGTCTGCAAGTAACTCCTTGCATAATATCTGCATAGCATTTGACTTTATTTCATAAGATCAGAGAAGCAGTACAATGCATAAGACAATGTTAATAGCAATTCAGAAATGCTCTACATTCCATTAATTTCATATACAGAAATATGTAAATGTATAAATAGCTAAACTTCCTTCTGTAGAAAATAAATTACTTTAAACAAATTAAATGATAAACAATAATTACACAATTTGCAAGTGTCTTTCTACTTCTTCCTTTTAATCCAATGATAAGTATATCTTTCAGTTATCCTTTACAAGAATTTAATAGGAATCAACTAAATTAAAAAAAGGGATATAATTGTAAAGATAACGATTTTGATTTTGAAGAAATTAATAATTAAAAGAAAATTAATTTACTTAATAAATTGACAATAAGATGAAATTGATAGTAATCTGTTTGTTAAATAGGATCAACCCTTGAGGTCAGAATATCACGGAGACGATGCTAAGAACATCGAGGCGATCCTCAGCAATGGTCACATAAACACCCATTTCCAAATTCTTGCCAGAGAGCTTGATATACTCGAGCCAAAGCTCCCAGAAGATATCTACAAGAGCTGGTTGGTAAGCGGATTTAGGCAAATGGAACATGATTCGGCTAGAGCGAATTTAGCGGCAAGTTTCGTTTCTGGTTTCGTGCACGCGGGTTTCGGCCAGGACAAGCTGATGGCAAACACGTCGGATTGTTGGGTGTATAAAAATAAGGTTTGACTCAATAATTTAAGAAGAGTATCTTAGTTAATGCCAATTAATTTTCCAGAATTTTAATATTAAATAATTATATAGTTAATTAATCTTTGATCAACATTCATAACCGATTCTTATTTCAAGACTATCTTAAATAATGTCTTAAGATGCTGATACACACACAGCTTTGTGATTGATTCAAGACATCTTAAGACTGTACTTAAGAGAATCTTAAATATAAATACTGGTCTATTTCTAGTGTAATAGAAAATATGAATAATTATTTATCATACTTTATAGAAAGAAGGATTGAGAGATATGTATATAAATATTAAATATATATCTTTTGATTAAAAAGTTATATAATATAAAAATATTGCAATGCAAATGAAAACATGTGGTTTTTTTTTTCAGGAACATGGAATGTTATCAGCTACTGCTTCTCTGGGTTTGATACATATGTGGGATGTCGACGGCGGATTAATTCCCATCGACAAGTTAATATAAATTCCAAGCAAAAATATATTAATCTTTATTGTGAATTAATTCTAACTTTTTCAAACATTTCTTTGGAAAAAGATATAATAAGTCATTATGATAAGTCATTAATAGAATTAAAAAAAAACTGTTATTTTTGAGCTTACTTACTGATGGTTCTATTATCCGCTTAGGTATCTTTATACGAACGAAGACTACGTGAAATCCGGTGCCTTGCTAGCAATCGGACTGGTGAATTGCGGAATTCGTAATGAATGCGATCCGGCTTTGGCACTTCTCAGCGAGTACGTAAAATCAAACAGCCAAATCCTTCGCATAGGAGCCATCCTGGGATTAGGTCTGGCTTACGCTGGGTCCAGAAGAAAAGATGTCACCGAACTTCTTTCTGGAGCTTTAGCCAATGAGCAAAGTAATGTAATTTTATGCACATAATCTTCATTTTTTTCATTCCAGTTTGCTTAAAAAAATAAAAGAATGAACTCTTCTTTAATGATAAAAAAAATTAAAGATAATTTTGACATTTTTAAAATTGTACGAGATTTCTTTCTCTCGTATATTTTATTATATTTTATATTTATACAATTAAAAATAATTAATCGTCACATATATATAACTACAACTTTTTTCAGATAATATACAAGTGTTATCGCTGATTGCCATTTCTTTGGGTCTTGTAAATGTAGGCTCGGGAGATTCCGATGTATCTTCGGCAATCCTATTGAAATTATTGGGACTATCTATGAAGGAACTTGTTATTACACATTCCAGGTATAATTATATTACAAATTATATTTATGGATAATGTAAAAGTCATACATAAATAATATTATAAATATTATACATAAATAATGTGTAGGTATAACATAGGAATCATTTTTATCGCGCAGATTTTTGGCGTTAGCTTTAGGAATGATTTATATGGGAACCCGAGACGCTATAGAAACACCATCCGCAGCCCTGGAGGCTTTGCCGGAACCATATAACTTTGCTTCGCAAACTATGCTACAAGTAAAATTAAATTATTATGATTTTCTAAAAAATTATCTCGTGAGAAAATCTTTTATAATCTAAATAATAAAAGATTGTTATAATTGCGTATTCTTCTTCGAAAAGTATCGTATACAATTCAAATCTGATAAAATTGTTAGATTTGCGCATACGCGGGCACTGGTGATGTATTGATAGTGCAGGAATTATTAAGGATCTGTTCGGAAACAATCGAGGAAGTAATGAGCACAAAAACAACTCCTGAGAGTACTCCGATATCAAGTTGTTGCGATCAAAGAAGACCTGCACAAAGCTCTGCCAAATTAGAAAAGAATAAAAAGGACGATAATCAAATCGAAGAATCTGTTAAGTAAGTGTATCATTAAAAGTAAAAAATATAAAATGTTAAATAAGACATTAATAAATAGTAATTTAGAATAGCAATATAAATAAGTAACTTTTTCATGGATATAATTTGAAGAAAAAAAATTAATTTTTTACTTCCGCATATTTAATGCTAAATAATTATAATTAAAAAATAATCAATGTTTGTATTAATTTCAGAGACATTGGAGTTTCACAGGCTATAGCATCCCTTGGGGTAGGTGTAGTTGGGCTTGGAGAGGGAAAAGAAAATTCGAGGATCTTTGGTCAGGTAAGAAGAGTTAAGTCCATATGAGACCTCAATAAACTGTAATGAATATGAGGACGCTCTTATAGATACCTAAGACGGAAGGAGACAAAGAAACATTTAAATCTCAATTCACCTTAATTAACATTTATGGGTTCCTATAATTCATTTGCAGCGATTTAACTCTCTTTCTTTTCGTAATGTAGAACTAGAAGTGGAAGATCAGTTAGAAGTGTAATCGATTTTAATTAATATTTATTTTGGAAATGATTCTTGTGATCCCTTGAATCCTCGCTACGATTACGATTGCTTAACAAATCATAGGTTGGAAGATATGGGCCAACGCCAGCGCGACGCGCTATGCCTCTCGCATTGGCCTTATCCTCTTTGTCGAATGCTGACCCAGCTGTCGTAGACGTGCTGAACAAATACAGCCACGACAATGACGCCGATGTCGCTCTAAATGCGATCTTCGCCCTCGGTCTGGTAGGCGCAGGTACCAACAATGCGCGATTAGCGACGATGTTGAGACAGCTGGCGGCTTATTACGCGAAGAATCCGTCTCACCTGTTTCTTGTGCGTATTTCTCAGGGTTTGGTGCACCTCGGCAAGGTAAAGGCCTCGATAAAGTCGGACCAATAAAAATGTTTATACTTAGATAATAACAGATAACAATATTAATAAATAATTTCTTTCTGATGAATCGATTCGTTTCTCTTTAATACAAAATGAAAATTTATTAATGATCGTTTTTTTTTTAAAAAGTTGCATCCTTATGTATTATATTTTTTCTTTTAGGGCACTTTATCTTTATCGCCTTTGCGGTACTCTTCAAAAATTTTGGACTATACCGCCTTAGCTGGTTTAATGGTCGTTCTCGTTGCGTGTTTAGATTGCAGAAATCTCATATTATCTCAATCTCATTATTTAATGTACTGCTTGGCAATAGCGATGGAACCAAGATGGCTGGTCACTGTGAATGAAAATCTTACGGTATGCAAAAGGATTGTAGGATGTAAATATTCCAGATTTAGAAACGATATTATCAATACTTTGCAGAATTTACCGGTATCGGTAAGAATCGGTCAAACCGTGGATGTTGTGGGGAAAGCAGGTAATCCGAAATCTATTGTTGGCGGTCATGTACAAACCACACCAGTGTTGCTGTGCACGGGCGAAAAGGCGGAATTAGTGTCGGATCAATACGAGCCGCTTTCCAGTGTGCTGGAGGGTTTCGTAATCCTTCGTGAAAAAGTAATTTCGTATTAGTCTTACATTCTGCAACACTTCTATCTAACGTGTGAATTTTTTATAGCAGACTGCAGCGAGTTAGAAAAGCTCCGAGTTCGAAGTTCTGCAGTGGTTCTTTTGAATTGCCTTTTGGTTTAGATGAGTTTTTTGTCAAAGCAAGGCAATACCAGCAAACGTCTGCGAGCGGGACGTGACAGGAATTAAAAGGCTTTTCTCTGTGGATCTACATGAAACAGGTCAGGAAATGAATCTTGTGCGTGTAGCCTTTATTATAGGATATAAGCTGTTTGATAATTAACGCAATAGTGATAGTAACTTCGTTAGCTTGTTCGTATGTTTTGCATTTATTTAACTTTAGGGACTAGCGGAAGCAATGTGCTCTATACAACAGAAACATACATTGGTTCGCATTGCACAGTGGGAACAATAACATTGCGCCATGATCAGGAATACCGATCGTATACAAAATCAATAAAACGTGAAATTTATTTATAATAAGAACAAATCAAAAGGGGATTACACGAATGTTTTTATGCGAGTAAAACCATAAGAAAAAAAAAGAAAAGGAAAATTACAGTCGTGTTGATCTTAAATGACATTGAAGTTGTATGTTAGCGATCATGGAGCAAGTCAGATTTTCTTCGTGATGAAATTGTTACACTCAAGGCAATACAAAGATCTAAAGACGTCTGAAAGATCGTCGCTTCAAAAGAATCTAGGATGCCTTGGTAGGAATTGTAAGTCTTATATAAAGTGTGTGTGGGACGCTTTATAAGATTAACAATTCCTCTCTTTCTCGCATGAAATGTCCCACGACATTTATTTGTTAGGCACATGACTTAAGATAAGGGGGCGAAATGTGTGAATAATAAAACGCAGCTGATTTGATAAAACATCGCACCCGCGCATGTAGTAAAGTATAGTTCGGTGACTTCGTTCGAACGAAGCGTGTCAATTTTATTGCACGCATGCTTATTCGAATACGTAGTAAACTCATCTACATATAATAATCATACGGCGTAACAGTCAAAACTTCGATACATCGCACCTATATATGAAAATTCAACTTTATTCGCTTTGCATAAATCGGCTCTATTTATTGGACACGTGTACGCCCGATATTAGCTTAACTGCTTCGGCTATTACTTCGAAACTTTTTTAATTCTGTGCAGGACCTAATTTAAGGGTGGAGGATAATCACTGCAGTATCCATAAAATTAAAAGTTTTACTTGATCAGTAATCACTGGTGAAATTCTCGCGTTGTATCCTGAAAATAGCATGAAATAACTTTTGAAATATGATAAGATATACGATGAAAGTGATTTATACGTTTCACACACAAAATACATCTTTTCTTTAAATGTAAAATATTATAAATTTTTATATCTAATATTTATAAAATGTCTTATAAATATGAGTATAATATTTAAAAAAATTTAATATATTTATAAATATTTAAATTTTTATAAATATATAATATAATAAATATTATAAGTATGCAGCATATATTATAATATTTATATATTATATAATATTATACATATAATATTCTTTTATGAGTTTTTTAAGAAATTTTCCTTTTTAAAATACTATACAAGCTCTTTCCTTTAGAAAATTTTAAAAATCATTACTCAAATAGATGCTATAAATATTCGATTTGAACATTTTCAAAACTTGTTTTATGCTACTTCCAAAATATTGCAAAAATTGCTATGAATTGGATATGATAATTCATATATGGTTAAACATATTTCCTGTTATTGCTAAATCCACCACACTATAAATTTGGTCCTGATTCTCTTATTCATACTCTAATGTAGAGTGATCGAGTAATTATAGAAGTCTATCGCAATCCGCACCGCAGAGCGTTTCTTTAGTTAATACATCAAGGATAATTAAAAGGATAAAGACAACTTGATATCTTCTCACACAAGGACATCGTATTTGCGCGTAAACTACTTTATAAAATAATCCTTGTCGTAGAGTAAGTTAAAAAGTGACAAATCACACGCAACTCGTTCGATTAATCCAGTGCAATCGCACATTCAGCAAGCTGGGCTCACCTACTCCTAACTCTTCATGTTGCACATAGTAAAATATAATAGTAATTAAAAACTAATAATAATGATAAATCCTACATAGTAGCGTTTGTTTCCTTGCGTCATAATCTTCCACAAAGATTAATATATATGTATGCGATTTAGCAAATACGCGGTTATGTACTTTGAAATATCCTAGCTGCTCCTCCACGCCGCTTTTTCGACTTCTTGATTAACTTCTTATTTACAATAGCAAATTGTATTAAGAGTTTTAATCGTAACTTTTTTCTATTTGATTATCTTCTCCCCTACATTAATATCAGCCCTATTCATCAATGTGTATGAGTGAAAGTTGCGATATAGAGTTCCAAGATGGAACCTGAAGACGACTACGTCGCTAAATAAATCGGATCATAGGTAAAGCTGCTTGTGGATTCGTTGCTGCGAGAAAAAAATTGACGACAAGTGGCAGTGCTTTCGCATCATTATATTGTGTTTGTGTGCGTATGCGTCTGCGTATGTTTGCATGCGCCCCAGTCTAAAGTTCATTTTGACGAACGCATGTCAATCGGCAGAATGGTCGAAATGGTTGTCGAACACATTTTTTTCTCCGCGATGCATCTCCCCACGCAGTAGGAATGTACGGTCCGTACCGCAGTAATGCAATCGCGACACGACGCGATGAGTGTTAAGCAAAAGATGTGACATGAATTAAAAGAGACGGGCACGTCTTTTGATTTCATTGCGACGCCACTGTGGCAGTCTGTAGAATTCCGATCGAGAGCACTGTAGAACAGCTTCAAATTCTGCATCGGAAAGGTGTCGCTAAAAAAAGTCCGAATTATTCATGTTATTGTAATCACGATGATTAATGTATCACACAATTAAATTCAATAAATAACGCAATGAGAAGAAATAACAAAGAATATTATTCATAAAAATAAAAGATTATTATATGACAGTGTATAATTTCATAATTTATAAATGAAGCGATTAAACAATTAATGTTAGTACTCACCTCGAGATTGCAACGATCCACGTCAGCTGGCAGCCTGTAGTTGGTGATAACAAGTAAATGATAGGGATAAAGTTTGGGCGGTTCGGTTGGTGCCGCCCCCATGTCCGGCAGCGATCTTCTTACGTGATGACCCCCGTGGCCCCCAACAACCGAACCTAGGCCACCCGTATACGTGGTGGATGATGGAAGGATTCCACCATCATTCTGCGCCACAATCATACAAAATCATGAGTCACAATAGCAGAAACAGAATGTGAATAATACGACAATGACATGGACGATGCGAGAAAGATGTAAGGGGTTGCATTCTTCGAATTCTTAGAAAAGCAAAACAAATTTGAATGAGGAAAGATTCGCCAGATGATATTTTTAGAGAGTAATCCGATATCAAATATAAGTTTGATAATAAACTCGTAAAATGCAATAAGATTTTTTCAAATGTACATATTTCAATTAAAAATTTCCAGTGTCATGCATCCCCCAAAAATATTCTTGTCCACGCCTTTTTCAGTAACACATTTTTTACACACTACAAGACTGTTATACTCTCGTTACATAATAATAGAATAATATAATTAACAAATTCTTATATACACGTACGAATTCGTATGACTCAATAGACTGCTTCAATATCAATTAATCAATTTCTAATAGTTACTAAAAGTATACTAATTGGGATTTTAAACATTTTCGTTCCTATAATATTTAGTACATTGATTTAATCAAAATAGATTGAAGCATCCTACGTGCAAACACTTTAATTTTTTTTTCCAAATTTACGCACTATATACAATTTTTTACTTCTATAAACAATGCTGTACAGCTGTCTTTCAAATGCGAATAATGTATATACCATACATGCAGTCTCTTGAAAAATCGTTTGTATAAAAAAAAAGTTTTTTTTATTAAAAATATTATATATACAAATTTAATACATAAAATATTTAAATAGCTATTTTATAATATTTTAAACAAATTATTATTAACGACATGTTTAATGTTAAATAATCTGTTTTCATAAAAAAATAATCATTTCATAGTAATATAATAATAATGCATTAAATTGCTAAAATTATAGTATCCATTTCCTGTTATCTTCGAAAGTTATTATATAATTTACTCGAAGCTCCATTACAAAAATTTCAATTATCTCTATTTTATAAAATTAAAATTTTCTGCAAAATAAATTACATTATATTACAACAAGAAAAAGACAAAATAACACATTTCGCTCATAAAGCTAATTAGTGCAAATTGGATATAAAAATATAGTTCGATTAATTAATTAACTTAATTAAAAGATGAAGAACTCTTACGATAAACTGAATATGCAACATAGAGCAAATTAAAAGTAAATACAGTTGATAAAAAAATGCAAAACTCAAAATAATAGCAAAATGTACAGCATGCATGCATACTCATTATACAGTATTATATACACAATATCTTATCATGATAGGGACAAGAGCAAATCAAACATAATCATACAAATAAATACAAATAAGTATGAATAATATGCATATACACATCATAAATTTTTCAAACGTACGAACTGTATATTGTCTTGTTTCTCTAGACGAATGTGTGCATTTAATGCAACACATCTGCAATTATAGACGTGCTAGAACGTTAAATAAAATGACATTTGCATAAACTCCATTTATTAGAGTAATCAAATTGAATACATATAATTAAAAAAAAGTTATTCGATGAATCTTTTTGCCATTAAAATTTTAGAAAGAAATTATTCTTCTTTCAACACATTTTTTAAAAAACATTATAATTCATATTAAAATAATGTTAAATTTAATATTAAAAGGAGATATATTTAAATGCAATATAATCGAAATCATTCCGATAAATGGAGTTTTATTATGATACAGATGCAAAAACAAGCTACAAACCATGCTAATTCGCCGGGAGTAGTATGGGGCTGTGGTACATACCAATGCCCGTCGATCCACATCCGTGATGCTGCCTGTTGATACTAAAATTGGGGAAAATGTGAAAGAAAACCATATCAAACCATGTTGCACAAACCATTTCCTATGCTAACTACAATTTGTTTTTCATCAATCGTGTTTCCTTTTTTCATTACCTGCCTATGCATTTTATAATTTATGAAAAAATTGCGTAGAGCCACACAAACACGACTGTTTGATTAAAAATAGATATAATAAAGGTAATGCCGGAGACATGATTGTTTTATAATTCAATAATACTGCAAAATTCCAAATTTACAAAAGGCTTGTCTGTAAGAATGTATTAAAGATCATAATTTTTTTCATTTGGGGGATATACTATTGTAATTATAATTCTTATTTCTAGTCAAACACAAAACATAATAATTGACATCTCCATTTCTGACACTTTCTTTGATATTTCTTGGATTAATATAATTTATCTTATCGCTCTCCCATTACTTTAGCATGATTATTGAGAGAAAATTGATATGTAAATGATTATTAATTTCATAATTCATAATCAAATAAGTGTCATTATTACAGTTCTTTAAATAAACAATATTGTATGATGATGTACAACAGGCCAATGTACGACGTACAATGTTTCACAGTGCGATAGCTCGCAGGGATGTTAGTAAAGCATGCGAGTACAAGGCAAAAACGTAGTGTATGAAGAAAATGATAACGTGGCAATGACGCGCTCGCAAAAATCGCTAGCAGTTCCATCATGAATTATGCGTGACGAGACAATGCGTAAAATCTTGAAATATCTCAGAAACCATGCATCTTTTCCAAAATATAGACGCGTGTAAAAACTTCGTTACAAAAATGATCAAAATAGTAATTTCTGAGTTAAAGATAATTCTTCGTAAACTAAATTTCAGTTAATTTTGAGCAAGCTCTATTAGAATATTAGTTTCTCAAATTAGAGACCAAAAGATTTAATATAAAAAACAAAGAAACGCTAAATAAAATTTTTGTTATCAAGATAACTGCAGTAAATCTACAAAGTCTGTCACCAGACGTGCTAAAACGTCTTAAATCAATGCTGTTAGTGTAATCTTAAGTTTAAAGCTGATAGAAATTCTCGGTAGATTCACGATAGCACTGCAGAAACTCCATCTAATTTGCGAGCGCGTCAAGCTTGAGAAGCGTGATGTAAAAAGGTGAGATGGCTAATGTGTGTGCAGGGGACCGGCGTAGGTCGGTCCCTCTCGTTTTACTCACTGTCCGACTTGCCAGACGAGAAATCAGTGCTGTGCGTCTTGTCGCCCATCCCGCTGAACGAATAGTCGCCCTAGACGACAGAAAAGCGTTATCTTAGAGAGGCGTATTCCGCTCGGTTGCCGCGGAGTTGACTCTATGTATACTCTCTTCTATATACGTATTATTGCACTATCAGCGCGGTGCACGTCGCATCGCCGACTGTGACTTGCGGTGCAAGACTTACAGGGAGAGCAGACACGGAACCGCCGGTCGAGGAGAAGGTGTGACTTCGCGGTGCCAGACCGTACCCCGGCTTCGGGATGTGCCGAAGGGAGCTCACAACTGGTTTGCAAATCAGTCAATCGACAGGTGTTACTGATTAGTTTCAGCGGTGATTTCAATTTGTTCAATCTCCCATACGAATGCCCAACGTTCGCTTGCCAAATTTTTGTATTCGTTAACTCTACCCGGAGCCATGTCGCTCCCTTATATGTCCCCAAGATTAACCACTGTTAAGGGATTTCCCCCTACTTCTTTACGCCTCAACAATGATATACTTGGTACATCCCATTTTTTACAATGTTTCTCATGGATCCGAATAGATTTAAAAAGACAGATATCCATCGATATACATGCGATATAATTTTATTAAAGTGCTCAATTCTTCTGTATTGGTATTTTATATACATAATCTTTTATACAATTAGTAATAAAATTAAGAATATACATCTTTGGAGTAAATATCTGGAATATCTTTGGAGAAATAATTGAAAAAAGCATGCATCAATCGTGTCATTAAATCTATCCTACAAAATCTAATTATCTTAAACTTCATCGCGTGTAACAAAGGATATCTGTAATGATAATTTTAAATATATCGCATTCCCATCGGCAAACGGCGCTTAAAGATATCCGATAATTTCGAGTGCACAAAGCGTTCACTCTCATTAAGTAGAGTGTACGAGACAATTCGCGATTAAAAAAAAAACAGATACATAAAAAGCCAGCACCTGCGTGTTACAATAGACTCTTCTCGTAAGCGCGCCCGCCGTGATGACAAGTCAAAAGCTTTCCTTTCTTACTGAAAATGCAGACAAAAATATATGTGGTTCAATATATTACAATGTATGGGATGCATCTAAAATGATAGATGACAAAATCGCAAATAAACTATTCTTATGTTATCAAAAATCTCAATTTAAAGTGATTGTTGTTTCAATATCAAGACAGCAATGACTAAATTCTTATTTCTTCATCAGCAAATAACATTTTACATGCCTATTTTACACGTGCACAACTTGTAATTTTTAATCGCGTAAAAATAATTAATAAGGTGAAATATTATAACACTAAAATTTTTAAAAATATGTAGAAAAATTGAACTGGTGAGTGGGAAAATTAAAAAATGGATTTGATTTGACTTGGGACCAACGGCGGGCGAATTGGAAAGTTTTCGGACTCACCGAATGATAGTGTCTAGTGGCGTTTGGAAGAGTGAAGGCGCGTTGAGTACCAAGGGGTGGATAGTTTCTGGGAGCCGGGGAGCGCGCCGATGACCTCCCAACTGCCGCCCACGCAAACACAACACAAACACAAAAACACAAATAGAGACACAATGATAGTAGACGACGGGTAATAGCATCGTGTGACTAACATACTGTGTCCTATTAAATTTAGAACGCTAACTTGAAATTAACGATTTTAACGAAAGACAGATTTCTTCATAACTTTTACAAAGATATGATCAGAAAGACTTCTGTTGTTAAATTTTTCATAACGTGATTATTAAAAGCTGTAAGAATTAGCCAGTTAATTTAAATAATTGATTAAAATTCTCTCAACTGCCTTTTCAATGCTTTATTTCTTAATTATGCAATCTTTTAATATTGCACAAAATTGGATTAGTTGACAAACGTATTAACGTTCTAAAATTAACTAGTGACCCAACATTGGAAGATACCGCAAAGCAAAATTCTGTATCTGTCAGAAAGCAAAGATGTGCGGTGCATACAAGAAATAATTATCATGCGTAATAAAGTAAAATTATTATTCGCGTTGCCAAATTATCTTCCAATATTGTAAATAAGATTTAAAAAATATCTAAAAACTAAAAAAAACATTTTAATATAAAAATTTTTCATTAATAAAATTCAGTCAATTATCAAATCAAATCAGAAATTAGTTTTGGATCTATATTTGTTGGTCTTAATAAAACAAAACGCAAAATATTATAGATAATAGATATAATTCTTGTAATATAAAGAAATATTAAAAAAAAATATATTTAAAAAAAAGAAATTAGAAATAATTATCTATAATAAATGTCTATATACATTTTGTAATAATTTTAATTCAATTTAGATAGAATGATTACGAAAACGATTTAAATCTTACTAAAGCAGAAAAGAGATGAAAAACGATAATAAATAGACTTTTTAGTCAATTTGAAGTTCAGTTTAAATTCTATCTAAAAGTACTATTGTGCCGCAGAAATGAGAGTGATGTGCATTGGAACAATATGTGTCCGTGTATAATGAATTTCGTGGTCCCAAGTATCATGCAAGATATAGAACAGGATCAATTACCTCGAGAAACGATTTCCAGGACTAAAGATCGCAATGGCGATTTAATTACCCGTTATTTCGAGGTATTGGTTGATGCACCGTTCGCAGTTCGAAAAAAAATGATAAGGCAAGCACATTGAGGTAAGGGACGACAACATGCATAGGCAGAATACATCACCTGTTGTATTAATTGGGCGTCCAGTGTATGGTTTTTTGGTGCTACACACGCCTCTTAAAGTCCTGCTTTCAAGTGTTACGTACTGTTATCATCGTTTTTGTTAATTAGCGTAAAACCCTCCCATGTCTTGGCTTGCATTGGCCGATTTGGTCGTACTCCAAAAAGCAAACGTTTCTTTTTTATCGACAAAATGGGACCATTTACAATCGCCCGCCCTGGGAAACCCCGCTCTATCGAGAGACAGTGTTCTCTAATCCATGTTACTTTAACGGTAGAGTGGTATGTTAGTGTCATGTGCGAACGTGTGGACATGTATGAGATGATCGTTACTTATGTTAATGAGACAAATACGTGGTGTTGCGTGACAGTTAAAAACTTACCGTTGTAGCTAGGCCCACTGGATCTGTAGCTGAAGCCATCGTCATCCTCCCAAGGCCGTGCATGATCGATATTTCGCGAAGGTGCTGCACAAAATGTTCTTCGAATTATCTTTTACATAAATGTTAAATGATATTGTTCATAGGCTTTCAAATTTAAATCTAAGAACAATAGGTTCCCTTCTCAAAATTAAATAGAATTAGACAAGCTAAATAATTAAAGTCTATATCTAAATATTAAAAATATGAAATTAAATTATTGTAACTTACATGCACCAACAGGACTTTCATAGCGCAATCGATACGTTGGCTCTCTGGCGGCAGACGGTGTCCTCGAGGCATTTCTAGGATCAACGTTCGCAGCTCTATGTCTCAAATTCTCCCGATCTTTTTCGCGATCTTGCAGGAATACTTTAGCTATTCCCGTGTCGATCTTGCTCAATTCGTCCTGTTCCTTTTTCAATTTTTGCTCCGCTTCCTTGATGTACGTTTTATTATCCACGTCATCCTCGTCATCAGATGCAGGTACTCCCTGAATTAAAAAGGATCGGAACGTCAATTCACTGATCAGCATCATTAAAAAATTAATGGAAAAAGTAGCATTATATTATTTTGAAGATTAAATATAAGATAATAATACCTTATAGGTGTCGGACCATCGTCTACGTCTTTCAGGATCAGTGTAAGGATACGGCGGAGCGGGAAAATCGTCTCTCTCGATTGGTGGTTGAGCTCCCGGGGGTGGTTTCATGGCGTCTGGATAATGCGCTAATTCTATCGGTTCGTCATTATCCACTTGGCTTGCTGGCGATTTCGGTCGAGTGTCACTCAACGCGTCGACCAAAGCTCTCATTCCCGATCTGCTGCTGCGTCCACCGCTGCTTCTTATCGAACGAGATGCTGTGCAACAAAATAAATGCGTTTTCATAAAGGCTAATTGACAAATTAATTTTAGAGAACATAGATAACTCGAAACCAAATAAACGACATAGAATTAAAAGTTAAAAATAAAAGTTTCAATTTCAAACAAATTATTTCTTTTAAATATTTAAAAAATTCAATATTTTGTTACGTTTAATTTAGAAACTAAATAGAAAATTTCTGTTCTTGATACTTAAGATATTAAAGGAATGATTATACAATATTTAATTGTAACAGAATTGCATAACCATTTTAGAATTTCATTAAAATCTAATAATTTAAATAATATATAGAGAAAACTTACAGCTAGGTCTATGAAAATGCGGGCTAGTGGGGGGTTTATCGTACGGCTGTATCGGACGTCTCAGATATCCTTGACTGGGTGTTTCAGTCAAATACGAGTAAGTATAAATCCTAGATACATCTTCCGCCGGTCGTCCGTATTCTCGCAGGATCAGGCCGGGGCTTCCAGTTCGTGCGGGATAATACTGAGGCAATCAATGTATTTTATCACGCATGTGGTGTAAATTGCATTTTACATCTGATTATTACTATCAATTATACGAAGTGCGTAAGAAATTAGATAAATCTCTAAATCTCTTTTAAAGTAAATTAATTCAAAATTTAGTCTCTATAAAAGGAATTAATTTCTTATGTATTCGAATTATTGACGCACTTTGTATAAAAAAAAAAAATCGTGCAAAGCGAGTAATGCTCTGTCAAGAAAGCATTTATATATTAACATATTTGAGAATTCCCAAAAATTTTTTTAAATATATTAAATTTCATTCTTTGTTTACATTATATTTACGTTCTAAAAAACAACAGACAATAACTAAATTAAAATAAATGATGCAATTAGATTTTTAAAATCAACGACAGATAATCACTAAATTAAAATGATAAGTAATGCAATTCAATTTTTAAAATTATTGTGTTTTACTAGTAAAAATGATATCTTATATTAATTTAACAAAAGTATACAATCCGAACAATGTCTCGATAGTCTCATTTTTCTATTTAATGGATTGAAAAATCGAAATAGAATCGTAAGTGCCTAACAGAGCGAAAGCACGCGTCGCCGAGAAGTGGTAATAAGAGAAGTGATACCAGAAATACTTGTCGAGAATGCTGTGCTAAGTGACATATGGCATACCTTGCGACTTAGGCTGCTGTAAGGGCTGCACAGTGATCCGTTCAGGCTTGGCGTGCGTGACCGCAATGAAAACTATACATAATGACCGTGCGGAAAAAGTAAACAACGATTAAGAAAAGCGATAATAAAAACTTAATAAAAATGAAGTATGATAATATAATCTTTGATGTTTCGCTTGTTTCCTATATTGAGGCGTGCGTAAAACGAAAGAACGGTAAAGTGATAAGCCAGCTAATTCTCTGAGGCAAAAATCAAGCTATACACAAAGCTGACGAAATAATTAATGTATCTTGGATTCGAGGTATTCAGTTCTATATTGCCGCTATACAGAATACTATACTAAAACATACAAGAATATATCGAATGACAAAGTGTTTCGTCAGAAAGGACTATAAGATTTAAAATACAAAGGGACGTTTTTAAGAGAATCCCATCGTATATTACATATTGCAATAACAGAAAATAATAAAGTATACTTTCAGGGAAATATTTAACATATGTGAAACACTTCGCTTTTCTTATAATACAACTGATAAATTCAATTATGCAAACAAATATAACTTAATATATAATGCAGCTAAATCGAATAATGCAAGTGCTAGACATAAACAGCAGCATGCGCTTCTTTTATTTTCTAACATAACAGATTTACAATTTCTAATAATACTAAAATTATCAAAATATTATTGAATCTAACTATTGAATCATACGATGTTTTGACTCCCTCATTTAAAAAATGGAATATATTTAATTTATTGCGATTCTCTTAATTTCTCGAATAAATTTTTCCCAAACAATAGATTTTATATAAATAACCAAGAGCAGTTACGTTTGAAAAAGAGCTTGAAAAGAGTATAGAGTTATAGAATTTGTTCTATACTCTTTAGATCAGGAAAGAATTAAAATTAGATACGATGTATTATTTTAGAATGCTCTGGAACGCAATGCTATTTCTATTCCGGTTGAGATATGTGAGTGTCGCTTTAACGATAATATATTTCTGTCGCCTTAATCCTTGATGTTTTTTCAAACGCAGTTATTCTTAGTGATTTGTGTAAATCTATCATTTAAAAATGCAATTGTTTAAAAATAGCCTGTATATAGGCAATATTATATGCGCGTATGACCTGCACTAATGAAAATTATGCTCTATGTTAGTCTATAAAATGGAAAGTTTGCTTTCTTTGTTACGTTAATATCTTATATGAATCCAATAATTGCTAATGTTATATAAAATATAAACGCCGTGTGTACAGCGTTTTATTCACAATAAGCAAGTCAAACATAACAAGAATGTAACGTGAAATAAAATAAATGTTATCTCTTTATATATGTTAATTCAATAATTTATGATTATGTACGATAATATACCTACCAAAACAATTAAACATTAAAATGCTACAATTGCTTCATTAAAATTTTCGTAGTTAAAATTAAGTAAAAATAAACAAGCTTTTGCAATAGCTTAAATTAGTTATAATACATGAATGTACAGAATAAATACGACTAGACAGCGAATCACACCGATCACGCGAACGCAACCGGACTTACCTGCATCTCCGAAGCGCTGCTGGAAATTCGCTCCGATTCCCGATGCTGCGGGGTGTGAGCGTCCCCGTGTCCATTCACGATGCCATTGGGTCCGGTAGGTCCTGGACCGCAGCGTGGATGCCATATGGCGGCACCCTGTAGGTACATTTCCTCTCCATCGCCAAACGGATCGCCGCATTTCGTGCAGCGGGCACAAGTTGGATGGAAATGATGGTTATCACCGGCCTGCAAAACCTTGCCGCTAATGTAACGATTGCAATAGGCGCACTTTACTCCAAACTGCTTCTGGTAATCTTTCTCGCAGTAAGGCACGCCGTCTCTGTCGAACAAAAATTTTAATGGTTACGGTTCACGAGTCATTTAAAATTTAAATCCCACCTTTTTTATCCGTTTTTGTGCTGGTTTAAAAAAACTTTTAAATAAATAAATTTAAAAAAACATTTATTAGATATTGTTTTAAGACATATTTTTTTCTCTAAAAGTTTTATCCTTATATTTTTCCAATCCTATAACTCATGAAGAATTCCAATCCTAAATTTATAAAGAAGCTATCATATTTTTAGAGTAATGTATAATCTTCTCCAATATATGCATTTATCGATAACATCAATTTATTTAAAAAGAATAATATTTTATTTTTATGAAAGCTATACTAATATTCTTTTATAAAAGAGCGACGCTGTAGCATCTCTTTCACAAAAAGTATATACTAATGAAAAATGTACTTGATACGAAACGCTCGTGTCTCCTGCTTAATATTCTTGTAGATAATTAAGATGAAAAGATGTGGATCAACGCGAAACTTACTTTCCCATGTATTCCCCGTGGAGAACAGTGTCGCAGCTATGACATTTAAAGCACCAGACATGCCATTGACGATCGAGTGCGACCAATGCCTGACCTTCCCTCAATTGGTTTCCACAACCGGCGCAAGCACCAGGGTCAGCGTGTCCGCCACCTTTGGTACCGGCGCTATTGCCAATCGGCGTGGAGGCCTCGCGAACCGGGATACCGACACATCGGTGACATAGCGCTTGACCTATGAATAATGCATAGTTAATGAAGATTAATGAGACCCGGTAACGAATCCCAAAACGTTATCATTAACCTTTGTACTGCAATTGTTCGTTTTATGTAATTGTCATCTAGTTTCATTTATTATTGCAATTTTATTTACTTGAAAAAAAAAACTAATTTAAGATCACTTATTATGTTGTTTTATTATGTTGATTACATTACAAAAATTACACAACATTCGATAAATTATTGCTTTATTAATAGCAATAAAGATAAAATAATAATAATTAAAACAAAAATTTTAAAAATTCGATTCGGAAAAATATAGAATGTACTTGAATTGATAAAAGCTTATAAAAATAAAATTTTCTTTAATAAATTATTTTAATTGACATTTCCTAAATTATACGGAATTAGACGGAATTCACTTTCATTTTCTTAACGACTTTCTTGATGAGGAACTAAATGTGAAATCTAGCGTAATTTATTCGTAACGTTCAATCGGCCTTAATTTCTTGGAAATGGGTGACTTCGTTACGGTACACAATAAAAAGATGCACGTCATGTCGGATTTTTACCTTTGGCCGCGTAATTGTCACAAGGACGTATGTATGTAAATGCGCGGCCTTGTAACGGTGGAGTAACGATAAGCTTAAGTGGCAATTTGCTTTAACAGATTGACTACTACACTAATTGTGAAAGTTCTACCAAAGAGGCACATCGGTTACACAATAATTCAATACGCATCGTAATCCACAATTGATAGAGAAACTGTTGACAATTAAAATTAGTGAATCTTTCATGCGTTTGTTGGTATCTTTAAAAAACGCTGTGTTATGTCAACGCATCAGTACGCACTAAACAAAGATGTAGATTGGATTCTGCCTCAATGAATCGTAAATAATTGTTTTATCACATACCTTGAACAAGAGACACTTTTGTTCCCTGTCCTAGCAATGGTTGCCGACATCTTTGGCAATGGAAACAATTTGGATGAAATGCATGCTTCTCGCCAGCTGTCACCACATCACCCTCCACATACTCCCCGCAACCAGCACAACGTGTACCCCAACGCTCCCGATAATCCTAGTAAACAGAATAACAAACACATTAAACTTTTCATTCTTTTCTAGTGAGACCTTTTCATTACATTTAAAAAATCTCCAAGAATAAATGTCGAATAAAATGTAACTCACCTTAGTGCAGTAATAGGAACCTTCACGTGCAAAAAAGCCACCCTGCGCTAAGCTTGCGTTGCACTGGGCACATTTGAAGCACCCTATGTGAAAGTATTTATCCTGCACCCGCAGTACCTCCCCACTGCACTTCTTCTTACAAGACTGACAAAACGTTTTACCTGAAACAAGAGAGCCGTTTTCCTTTATGAAATGCTTTTTCACGGATCATTAGCTTCCCATTCCAAACTAGTAATTTATCCGACAGTAATATCGTAACTGAGTGACGAGCATTCGCGTAAAATAAAATTTCTACCATTTTATAACAAAATAATAGCTTTCCAGCAAATATTTATACATTCTTTTTTTTATAATATTTGTGAATTTTTAGTAGGGATAATCATTACTTGCTTTCGATGTTTTAACTCATTCTATTATCAAAGTAACAAGATAAAGAATTCAGGTCTTTAGAAAAATTATTTTATAAAATACATATTTTTAAACACTGAGAATGACTAAACAACACCTAATCTTATTATATCTTTTTTTTATATATAACAAAGTGACAATCCGAAATTTCAAAAATTAAATTATTTTGTAAAGCATCATTGTATTAAAAAACTTTTAGTTTCGACTTATAATCTTGTTATTTAGTATTAGAAATTTATTCATTTGCAAAAAATATTTGTAAAAAATAAACGTCATCTAAATTTTAAACAATTTAAATAATTAAATAATAATAAAATTAAATAAAATAAAAAATACAATATTTAATATATGAGAATATATAGTTTTATAGTAAAGAATGTTATCATTATATACTTATAATAATGAAAATTCTATGATGTACATGATTAGATAAATAAAACTTGTTGGACGGACATGTTAAAAAATTGTCAACTCATTGTGTGAACTTTTTCAAGTGTAGGCAAGTGTAAAGGGATGCAAGCTAAAAATAACGAGAAGACATCATGAGTCATGCACCTTCCTGTGCGTGACGATCATTTGAAATTTCTTTGAGTGCGTTTACACTAACAATGGCTACTCGCATCTCCCACTCCACGTGGTCATCGACTCTCCATGAAGCGTACGTTAACTTTCAGCAGTTACGTAATGCACCTGTCCCCAGCTGAAAGGATGCATTACAATGCTCGCGTTCTATAATAGGGTTTTCCATTGAAACAGTTTAGATTCAGAATAATCCGAGTCTGAACGAACCGATGTCCGGATTTGAGATAGCTTTGATCGTAAAGCTAAATGGCAGATTAAGGATAGTTGACTTATCCCAGACTGCTCGTGACAACTGTTAATGGTAAATTCCTGAAGTCATTTTGAAATGAAAATTCTAACACTAAAATGCCGAGACTATATATTTTTAAATGAGAAACATTTAAAGGTAATTAATCAAATCATTATTTATTAATTGTTAATATCGTTCATTTGCTGTATACACTATTTAAAAAATTAAATTTTTTAGAAAATAAATTTAAATATTTTTAATCATTAAAATGTTGTAATATTAATTTTAAAGAGCACAATTTTCATGCGATTACTAATTACAGAAGAATAAATTATGTTTTCTTAAAGTATGTGTTTTCTTTTTTCTTTATGTGTTTTTATTCTTTTTTTCAAGTAACTAAAAATGTTTAACAATTTTTTAGTTATATTATTATTGTAGCAAAAGAGCGATATATTCATATTATACTTAAATTAGGGTTGCCACGGAAAATGAATTTTTAAATTCCCTGACTTTTCCAGATAAAAATGAAAAATTTTCCATGACTAATATAAAATATGTAAATTTTAACATTTAGAGTCAAAGATTGTATTAGGTGTTGGAATTAATTCGTAGCGTTTTTAATGAAAGAATGTTATTTATTTCACATGAGCATTAAAAAATACATTAATGAAAGTACTTCCCATCACTTGTAAAACGCTACGAATTAATTCCAACACATAATAAAAAAGCTATATTATTAAAAATGCAAAAAAAGCTTAGTAAAATTTTGAGTGCAAATTCAAGTCAGCAAAAAATAAATTAATTTTGAAAAAAAAAAAAAAAAAGAATAGTTACAACAAAAAAAGGGATCGAATAAAAATATTGAATAAGTATAAATTTGAATTATTTAAAATCATTTAAAGAGTGCGCAAATTTTGAATGGTAAACATCAGATGTAATATTTCAAAAATTATAACAATGATTTGGAATAGAAGCAGTTTAAGGAAATTGTAAGCAAATTTTAAGAAATTCTAGATTTTTTTTACATTTTCCCCTGCCTATTCTCGATTTTCCCGATTTTCCAGATCTGTGACAACCCTGTTAATATCTAATATTAAATTTAATATTTATTTATATATATTACATAAAAGTTCTCAAATCAAACTTACAACTCTAAACACATGAATGTATTCACGTACATTTTTTCCTTCTCACATCTTTTAATAGTTATTAAATGCTGCCAAAAAGTTCTTTATATGTTTCTCTTTTTTTTCTACTAAAACAATTCTTTTTATTCTTGCACGTGCACGTACTTATCATTGTCCCCGTAGATTATGTTTGTAACACATTACGTTCGATTTGTACGCGTCGCGAATTAATATCGCGATTGATCGAAGCAAACATGTCAGCCGAAACACGAGCATGATATGTTTTGACACGAATATATATGTATGTATGTACGAATAACGTGGATGCATTATTCATTAGTCGTTTGATTTCTGACTTAATCGGCAGTTCGCGTCTACATACATGTAACACGTTTTCTTCATTATATTATCGTTACACTATTCTTCATTGTTTCATTACGCGAATAATGAACGTTTCAACCGAATACGAGCAGCATAATTTATTCTACCATGGTGACGCAAATTGCATGACCTTATTATATAAATTGTTACGTGGTGAACTGAATGTTCTCACTTCCGTCATCCCGTGTGTACATCGCGGAAGTTCGCATGTCACAAGAATAATTAAATAGAAAAAAAATGACCGCAAGTATTTTGACGAGTATGTACGAAATGTACGAAATGAAAAGTCGTGCTGGAACGAGTGCTTACCCAGTTCGATCGTTCGATGATTCAACTACGAGAAGGCGCGATGAATGTGACGCCTTTATTGAGTTATCGGTTGTTTTGAACGCGTTCCACGATAAATTATGGCGTATCTATAGTGCCATTACGCGCGTGGCCGGATCACATGAAATGCGCAAAGGGAGTGCGTGTTCACTCATAGCACAATCAATATTTAGAGAAGCAGAATTAATAATCTATCTCTGCTTGCGTTCGCTGCATCGAATCCAGCTGTTTCGTGTGAAAGACTGCGCTCGTTTCGACCTAATGATGTGTACATAGAAGAAAAAAGTATATAAGAAGCTGCACATGCATTTTTATTCGGTCCTGTTGGCGCGAAATGGAATTCTTTCATTCTGCGAATGTAGAGAGAGTCGACTAATTACTCGTCAACCGCGAATTCCGTGGCGGATGCCAGTAACGCAGTCGATTTTTATCTGTCGAGAGGAACAACTATTTTCGGAGTAATTAATAAAAAAAGTTAAAATACTGAAAAGAATTAAGCTTCTAATTAAGTCTCCTGTACGTAAAAATTTATTTTTGGATAATATCGGTTAGATATTTTAATAGAAAGCGAAAATTTAATTTGCTAAATAATTATGACTAATAAGTTAAGAAATTCCTTTTCAAATTTTCACAAGTTTTAATGCTTCCGTTGCATTTAAACTCTCCTTACGTTCATTTTGTAAATGTCAAGTCATATCCAGTATAAATCACGCAAGAAATGTGTTCTCTCGAGGAAACAATTTTACTTCGTGAGAGAATTTCACGCGAATTCAATGAAACGAAAACAAATGTCGGTGCCATTTATATAAATGCCGCTGGCAAATCAACGGTTGAAAAAGATGAAAATGTGCATGACATCACAAAGCCGGGAGGTAAAGGCCAGATCCTCTGTGCCTTAAAAATAAACGATGACATCATAACTCTCTTCATACATTCGACGTCATCGGATCGTCGCATAAGTTAAAGTCGACAGAATCCTCGTTGCGCGTAGGCAGACCAAGTTAAACGCATCCGCTTTGTACGGAATTGTCGAGGTCCTCTGCTTCAGCAATGAGACTCGATTCTAGAATCCGCCAGACAATGTCTATAGAATAGCAAGAAATGCCTATTTTAAAATTAGATAGCGACACGACAATACGACAGATGAACGAAGGAAGTGTAGGAAAAGTAATTCCTCAAAAAAAATTTTTAAACAAATCGTACACACACATAGACTCAACATTTCCGGCTTACAACAATACATGCCGACGCTGCTTTCTCTGCTCCTCGTTGTAGTACGAAGAGCTCGAATAGAATCGAAACTCATGACGCGAGCTCGCGTTTAAACCGCTCGAACGGGGCCACTCGTCCATGAAGTGACACACCCTCGTCTGCGCGTCGCATGTCGTTTAATTTACGGCACGCTTCAACTGGGGCGAAAAATCTGTTGCCAGAAAAAAGAAAACGATGGGTCGATAGGCCCAACTCGGACGCGAGCGAGTGATAACGAAATTTATCGTCCTCGTGATTCGCGCGCGGAACACGTCAATCGTGTGCGATAACAATGTGTCGATGTCACGTGTAGCAAGGCCTGAAAAAAAGGAAAAGATAATAAAGCTGCACTGTTCAATAGAGTTATTTAACGAAAAAAACGGGGAATTTGATAAAAATTTTTCTCGATTTTACCAAACGCTTCAATAATTACAATTTGATTCAAATAGTTTATTATATATGTCATTTAATTTATATTGCCATTTATATTGGCTTAATATATTATTCTATAACTAAAACAGTGGTTAAATTTGACAGCCAATCATTTGCCAGTGATGATACTGATTGGCAGAACTTTGGCCGTCAGTTGATAGTTGTAATGTTGACTAAGCATTGATTTTATTATAACTGTTGGTGTCCCTGTATAGGTTGTTTTAATATAAAATAACGATATATTGAGTAGGAGCAATGGCAACTTAAATTAGGTTAAATTTAATACTATAGATTTAACAGTGCATGAATCACAGATTCTTATATGAAATAACAATTGCGGGAATACATGGCTGTGCGAATTACACGTTTGACATGAAGTAGAAACTCTGAGTCATAACGTATGCATACCTCGACTACATTGCTAATTAGTAATTCAATATTGGGATTACTCTCCCGTTAAAAAGACGCCATATCACGCAGGCGATGCACAGAATAACCAGTTTTTGCCGCATGAACTGTCACTGAACAAGACCTAGATAGACGACCATATTTCTCTTCAACGTGAAGACTATTATTTAGCGCGACTTTTATATCCGCGATACATCCTGGCGATCAGATATTTCAGTGATTACATCCTCAGATTACAGTTGTCAGGACAAAATCAACAAAATCGAAATTAATTGAAGAATAAGGTCCCGTCACTTATCGCGACCATTCTACGTAGATACACGAAGGTGGTATGTTAATATGATTCATAAGTGGTCTAAATAGGATGTGGCAAAGTGGGGTCAAACGCGACGACCCTGGACTGCCCTGATCTCTCTCGTTGCACTTTAGAGCATAAAATCGAATACTAATCGACTGTGCAATGATTATCTGTCGAACATATCTAATCACTTCATATTTTTCCTTCGTGCTATCAGTCGATGCAGCTTTTGTTACAGTTTATATAAATCAAGAAAACTACCACAGTTATTAAGTTTCTTGCACGTCATGCCATTTCTTGCGAATTCTTCGGTGTTTATTTGCTAATCGCAAAGTATATATAGCTACAAAATAGTATTAAACTAGTATTAACTAAAATATTATAGAAGTAGCGCAAGATAATTATGAAATATTATACGTTAATTATAATAGAAGAAAATTCAGAAGTGAAATTTTCTTGGAAAGGGAAACATAGGTATTCATTGTAATTTATATTATTGCATTATTGCTATTTGCACATTGCTACATTTCTCTTTTCTACTTTTCAACTTAAACACGTATATTATATTTTAGAAGGGAATAAAAAGAGACAATCAGCTCATTTCATTATATCATTGTAAATTCTTAGAATGTGTATTAGGTCAAGTTAATTTGTCTGAAGGAAAATTTGGAACGTTGACAGCACGAAGGAAGTTGATAATGAATGATCACACAGAAAATATCTAGGCGTCTAAAAGTGTATCTCCAAAAATCGATTTGTATTTAAAAGCAATGCTCTCGAATTGTATTAAATAATATTTATGATTATGTACATTATTTTTATCGTCAAAATTTAAACAAAACAATTCGATATTTTTCACTTGCTTGGCAATCTGAATATTGTATATTTTGAAGCTGATGAGCATTTGGTTATCTATACGAAACATTGCGATAATTCAAAAGAACGAGATCGAATTTCATTTAAATCGTATTGCACACAATAGGTTTCATATTACACTATATAATTTAAAGATAACATATAGCGTGATATAACGGAAGAGCACGTGTTGGATTTCGCTGAAATTCGCACCAGCATGCACTCGACAGAAGAACATCTGCAGAACTGCTATGTCAGCAGATAAATTTTTAACCACTCTCCTTTCTAAAACCTGTTTGCATGCTTTGCTACAATCTTTTTTATACTTCTAAAAATTCAGGAAATAAAAGTTCAATTTAAATAATGTAAAGCGTAATCTCACCAGTGTCAGTGTAATTATTTAATTTAACGAACAGTTTCTATCTTGAATGTCGCTTTTATAAACAGATCATTTACGAACGAAATATAATATTAAAAAATTGATTATCGTCGACGTTTAAACTCGCTCTAATGAAAATGTGTTAAACTGCTGCACTTCAATTATCCTGTGATAACAAACTGATGTAACGCATGAGATGCAATCAGAAATTAATAATTCGTAGATGCATGTGTTGGACAATCACTTCTCTCTATAAACGTTATATCATATTCAAATAATCGTCACTATTCTATGACGCATCCTCAGAATGAGAGTTAAAGATATATATATTACATTCGATTATCAAGCAGGTTAACGGTAACGATGCGATAGTTATGGCTTTTGCGGTTAGTTCTTATCGTCATGGCCATTTCTTGATATTATTCTTTTGTATAAGAGATATGTACTAATTTAACAATACTTCATACATAAACTAATTTCACACTTGACCACATACAACAATAAAATTTTATGCAAGTAAATTACAATACTGTAATACTTTATGTAACACTTTAGATGTGTAGACTAATTCAATTATATATATAGAATACTTGACAATAAAAATTAAATTTAATAAATGAGTACACAGCATTTAAAAGCTAACCGCAGAACTAATTGTGACGTACAACATATTTTTTAAATATTAATTATATAAAAAATAAGCGATGTCCAACCTCATAAGTTATAAATTGTTTCTTGATGATAAAAATAATGGTTAAAAAATAGTTATTTTATTTTACTTTGAAGCATATGTCACAATATATTGCAGTATATACATAAAAATAAACGTACAACTTCTTACATTGTAAATGCCACAAACTTTAAATATTGTAAATCGTTCAATACAGTTCAAGGTTGCACATGACGTATAAAATTATTATTATTGTGTTATGGACTGGCAGAGGCCGATTGTGTGTACATGATGCAATGTGCAAAAGTACATATTTCGGCTCATGTTCATTATATGACAATTACCGATGATTACTTAATAATGCATGAAGTCAGTAATTAGTATCCCGCAAGTGCGGGGGGTAACTAAATTACGAAACGCTTGTATTGCATTCTCGATGTGTGTATATGAATTTTATTGTCGACAGCGCGAAAAAACGCAATTATTATATCCTGCGTATAACTATATATCAACAATACAATGTCAACGAGAAACGAGTACTTTGCGCTCTTAAACACTTCTCCAGGACAGCATTTCACAATAATCAAATTAATTCTCTCGCGGTTTTTTTTTATTAGAAATTCGACGTAAGTCGCGCAATATCGTTAAAAATTTAAATCGTTAAAAATATTTAATAATTTGAAAACGAGTCACAGAATAAGTTATAGAACGTATTCTCACAATCAGATAGCAGATAATCGAGAAAATAGTCTAGGCGATACTGCCGATCGCCTCACAATGTAACTGAGACCCAAACGGGATTTCGATCGGCGTTTCTAGCGCGCTAAGGAATGCATTTCCTCGTCGGAGCATCGGAGCGGTTAAAAACGTCCTCGGCGTGCGGTACCGTGTCACGTTCCTCAGATTCGCCTCGTCACGAACGACGAAAATCGTGACGGATATTCGTGGCTGAGAAGCAGCCGTCGTAATATGCAAATGTTGCCGGATCTCGTGGATCGCGTGGTATCACACGAGGTACTTTCGCATCGTGTAATTTAAGCATCGTGTCGCCGCGATATATTAAACCAGTCGTGAGGCAAGTTGATAAGACGGATGGATGATCGGCGGATGTCGTAAAATACCCACCAGCGGAACGGATTTCATATTACCGCGTCGAATTTCTTGTCGACACAGATTTCATCTCGGACATGGCTCCAATTTCGTGAATAACGAGATAAAAAGCAAGGTCTATTTACATAGTCAATAGTCGTAATTATTTCACGTTTAATTAACATTATTGAAAGTTTAATGCGTTTACTGCGCCGACGCGATAATAGTGCTAATGGATTTCGAAGATTAATGAATACTGATACAATAGATATCTCGATGTACGCTTCATTCAGCATTATGGTCCATGGAGCCTTTTACCCATCAATTTTTCCTATTTATTATAATATCTTATTATTATATCATAATATTATACAAACAGACATAATGAGATAGTGGTAATGAGGAACGATTATTACCAAATTAAAAGGTAATGATATTGTAGGAGATTCGAGAGTTAAAGAGTCATTGAACGCTACTGATTCATTTAATTATTCATTAATCATTCGTTTAAATTTCACTGGATCTTCAAAAATAACGGCATAATGGCTCGTCGTTGCGAAATTAATTGCGCTTTTAATCTAGCATCACGGATGAAGGCAGATTGACGTAGAGTAAAAAGAGGCGGCTCGTTCGTCACGACGACCGCAGAATAGAAGGTGAGGAAACGATTTTTTGGGTCTTCAGGGCAGCCAACATTTTTTACCTTTTTTCAATGGTTTTTGTTTGTGCTGGTCGGCATCGTCTTTCTTGAACTCCGCCTTGCTTTCACTTGCTATCAAGCTCTCGCTCGTCTTCGACTTCATCGTGTCTGCCGACTGCGTTGCGTAACTTTCAGGGACACGAGCCGCGCTGGCACACGTACCTCTTCTTCCCGTTTCCGTGCGATGTAAGATAAGATAACACCGAGTTAGACGACGATCGGTGCACGATTCGTCATCGGTCGAGGTGCAACTCGAAGCAGCCGCGAGCAGATTCGTATCCCCAATCTGTCGTTGAGATCACTCAAATAACTCGTGAGTGAATTGTCGACTAACATCTGTGTCTTGATAGATCAAACTTGGAGATTTTGCTAAAAAAAATTCGACATATCACGTCCGTTTAGACTGAATATTTTATTCTCTGAGGATATTCTGTATATATCGTTATGAATTTAATATCGTATAATGTAGCATCCTCGACAGATTATCAAGATAATCGAAGGCGATTACGTTGTTTGCTGAGTAATGCGTCGATAACAACAGAGCAAATTTTTTTCCAGAATGTAAAATCTCAGCTCGTTATTTATTTGGTACGAACGCGGAATTTGTAAGTCGTAGGAATTTTTTAACGATTAATCGACAGTTCGCCGAGAGCTAATCTGAATTTCGAAGCGTATGGTGCGAGAAACTTTGACGTAATACAATCAGTCAATCACAATACACGTGCCCATACAGTCGCTGCGACTGCCGATTGTCGACTGCCAACAGTGCCGACCACCAGTTACTGGCCAGTATGAGATTCGTGCCTCGTCGAGTCCCGATTGTCAACCGGTACAGTCGGCGTAGATAATGTTTCACTTTCACGGTCGACTCCGCCCTGAAAGTCTAATCCTGTGAGACGACTTTGCACCTCTTTCACTCTACGCTTTGTACTTTGCCGCAATCTGTTTCTTTTTTTCCGTCTCCTTGACTCTGGTAATCTGTCCTTGATGTACATTTGCAAGCAATGATATTCGCAGTCGCCTCAAGGGGATTAGAAAAATATGTTTGTCAGCCGACAGATTAAACTTACTTTTTATTTAGCTTGTACGCAATTGCATGCATCACGAATGATTTAGAAAGATTTTCAAGTACTATACGAAAAGAATGATTTTGCTGAAATACTTAAAAATTTAAGTATACATAGATGCAAATTTGAAAATAATTTTGTTGGATCGTCACAATAATTATGTATGAAACTCAATCTCAATAAATGTAACATTCTGGCAACCAATTTAAGCGCCCTACGTAATTATTTCAATAGTAATATAAAACAGATTTGTACCGAGAAAATATTTTTAAAATCTACATATTTTAAATTTTCAGTAAAATCATTTCTATGAAATAAAATGTTCTGAAGTTAACAAAATTTTTTACTCTGAAACTTTCTTTTCCAGGAAAATCTGAAGTATATATATTAAAAAGGCAATTATTATTTTTTGTTAAAAGCAAGAGATCGGATAATACTAACAGCACTCAGATTACATGACTCGAAGCTATTAAGGGTAATTTATAAATGGAATCATTGCATAAAACTTTAATCCAGTTAGCTAAGAATGAATATCTTGAAGTTCGCTTCATACATTTTTAATGTATTTTTAAATATATTTTACTCTAAAATTTATTTTCTGAAAAATCTGAAGTGTACATTAAAAATGCAATTTTACAAAGAGAAAGATCAGATAATATTAAAGGCATTCAAATTATCCGATTAAAAGCTATATTTAAGAGTAATTTATAAATGGAATTATTGCATAAGGCTGTAATCCAGTTAACTGGGAAAGTGTCCAGCGCTTGTCACAATTTTATCATCATATACACACGCGGTGTCCTAATTCTGTCAGCTTAAACTAGTTTCGCATAATAGGATGATATGATTAATAGTGAAATAAAAAAATATAATATAATGTTGCTCAATTAAAAACATGTAAGACAGATTAGACTTTACATTTTTACAGTAAATATCTTAATAATCAAATCGGATATCCGAAAATTTTTCGAAGTGAAAGAAGCGATTCTTGTACAAGCTTTATGATACAAGAATAAAATTATGATAAACACTGCACCTCTAGTTTCGTCTTAAAACTTTTAAATCCGCGTAAAAAAATAAGCTGTTATTTGTAATTTTATCTCGCTACTCAATAAACATTATATTGCAAATGTGCAACTTCGGAGTCGTGTTACATCTCCCAAGACCGAGTCAAAAAATGGCGCAAGTCGATGTGCATCACACGCACCAATAAGCGATTGAAATATTGATCCAGGATGCGTACAGAAAACGAGTGCCTTTTCTTCTGAATAATCCAATTTCTTCGTCAAGACTGCATTGTAGAACTAGACAACTCCAGACTAAAATGACAATTATTATTTTCTTGTCAAATATATATGTTTAAAAAGAACGAAAATAGGCTTTTATAGGAATATCACTTCGACCTAAAAATATCATATTTAGTGATTTCCAACATTATTAATTAAAATTGATTGTATACAATTCTTCAAAAGCGGAATCGTAATTTACGAGGATACAAGAATTAGACGAGTTTCGCACAATTTTCGTGTCGAAATCGGACATTTCCGTCGACACCAATTAAGAATCTTCATCGAGGGGGAATTCTCCCTCAAGAGATGCAGCGTGTCTGTGAGTTTGGGGGATACGTATCGATCAGCAGCTTTTGCAGTTTCATGTGAAACGTGCCCGACATTAATGGCATTTCCAAGGGACCCTCGTACCCCTGTAGATACCCCGATAGAAACCGAGAAGAGGATCAATATCACGTGTCGATCGTTGCTCCGGCTTTACGCGCTCTGTCGTGAGCTGATCTATTATGTAAACGCCTCCTCGTGCGTGAAATGGCTGCCTCACGTGTAAAGTCTTCGCGTAAGGTACACATTGCGAGATCGACGGCCACGTAATGTCGCGGATCGGGGTTACGATTGTGTACTGTCGTAATATGATCAGTAAATGGGCGTCACGAAGACACGAATAACAAACTAAATAGCGTTCTATATAATCGACTATTCGATACGAAAGATTTTTAGTGATTGCTAATTATTGGAAAATAAATTGAACCAACGTTCATGAAAGACTTTCTCTCCAAACGTCGTCTTCTATATTTAAAGCGTATAAAAATTGATAATTGTTGAAATTAAGTTTTCAAAATATATATAGATGTACATGATAGAATTCGAGTAATATTAATGGGAACTGTTGTCAAAAAAAGATTTATTTTTTCTTGTATTTTAAAGGAAAGTGTTGTCCTAGATTCGCTAAGTTAGGATATCATATTCAATTTTTTTAACATAAAAAATAAAAAATGTAGCGTGCTAACTTCGCGAATCTGGCATGACACTTTTCGCTTTAAAATAAAAAAAAAATAAATATATTACTACTTTTAGCAACAGTTCCCGTTAATATACTATTCAACTTACCAATATACGTAATTTGAAAATAAAATTGTAGATTTTTTACCGATTTTTATTACACTTTAAATACAGAAGACACATTTGGAAAAAAAGTGTGCTTTTATTTATTACAATTCTAAAGTTCCAAATCCCTATAATTATTTTTAAATAAAGTTTCGACGGTTACATATTTTTAATTAATTTTTAAATCTTTGTATTCAGCACGACACTTAGAGGAAAAGTTACTACAATTCTAGCGAGAGTTTTGATTCTAGCAGAGTTCACAAATCCTCTCGCAAAGTAAAAGAGATAACGAAATGTGCGCGAGGAGTTTGCGTTGTCCGCGATGTCACGCGCAATGCAACGGTCGCGTGGGTGGGCGGGAGATGCACAATTGCAGCAAGCGAATTATGTGTTCGCTAGCGTCTCGTCGGGGTCGCCGGCTTCTTCGTAGACAACCGGTCCTGCTATAATTGCGATCGCGAACAATTCGCGCGAGCGAGATGGATGCGACTCGTTCCGTACACGTAACAAATCGCGCGGATGAATCCGCGTTGTGTTGCGGTATTAGAAGTAAAAAAACAAAAAAAAAAATTCGAGAGGGTACAATTAAAAACCGAAAGATTTAGAGGGAATCATTACGTAATAAAAAAAGAATAATTAATATATAAATTAACAATATATTACGTTAATATATTAATATATTCTAAAACTTTTATATAATAAATTGTCACTCTAAAGAGTACAATTTCACTTTTAAAGATTGAAAATTTAGCCTCTTTTTTAAGACTGGCTTAATGTTCACACTTTAGAGAATTTAGAGTGAGAAAAGAATTTTCTCCTCGAAAGAATTTAGAGAGTGTGTAACAATAATAGTGGAAGTGTGGATGGGATCGTATAAGTCCCTAAATGTCATTATCTAAATATAAAGAACTCCTCTGTGACTCCCACCGAAGTTGGCAGTTCCAGTCCAGTGTTATGTACTGGACCTCATGAGACTGCTCAACCTCCCCCCCCCTTTCTCGGTTTAACATAATCCTAGTTCTCTTCTAAAAGGTCTGTTTTTGTACTAGCTGAACTATACTTTAAGAACAAAGTGAAATAGATATTAATTTGATGATATTAATTTGAAAACGAAAAAAAAAGTTCTAGTATAATGCAGCAATGAAAAATAGACTTAAGGCCTTAGCAGAAAGCAGACTTATAATCTTATAATCTTAAGACAATGTCTTATGGCTTAAGTCTTATATCTTTAGTAACGCACAAGAACTATTGTATCTTATGATTTATGTCTTAAAGATGTATAAATACCAAGTGTCTTTAAGCATACGTCACAAGACAGTCCTTGTGCGTTACTGAAGACATAATACTTAACTCATAAGACACTGTCTTAATATTATAAGTCAGCCTTTCTGCTACAGCCCTCAGAACGATATATATGGCGACGGTAAGGATCGAACTTGCGATTTGCTGATTACATGAGTCGCCCAGTTTTCATGGAACCACACGTCATCGCAGGGATGGTTCAATGTTTTTTCCTTACGATTTCTCCAATCGATATCGCGTCCCAGAGAAATGAAAATGTTACTTTCGCACGATGAAGCTTGACAATAGTGATGTATCGATATTGCTGAGGTATGATCAGGAATTTCGAGATGCTGAGTGGTGGTAAATTAACTGCGGTTTCCAGGCGAAAACGTTATTCAAGTTTATTTCAACGGTACTAGCAATGCCTGTTCACGAGTAACAGGCACGTGTCGGTATTCAATTGTCAAAGGTACGTTATATTTCTATGCAACTTTCAGCATGTGGTATATACTTTTATTTATAGCACATAAAGGTGGACGATCGGATCGAAACGATGAACACTTGGAACTGAAAAAGACCTAAGTGACATTTTGCGTCATTCAGATTATAATTCATCTTCGACGTGTCAATTAACTGATACATGATAATCTCGATATTTTGATTATTTTAACAATCAACTTAAGGATATTTTTGACGTCCTGATTAAATGTTTAATGTCAGGGCTACTTCAATATTCTAATTATTGCGACTTGTTCAAAGATGGCATACAATTAAATAACATTCTGCCTATGATTTGGATTATATTTTTGATTATCAACTTCAAACTTTACGATTACAAAAAAATGTTCCAGAAAAAAATAAAAATAGGAGAGAAAATTCCGTCCTTCTCGATTAATACTCGATTCTAGCAATGTAGATTAATTTTCTTGGTCTCCTTGTAAGAGATTTTTCTCGGTCTCCTTGTAAGAGATTTTTCTCGGTCTTCTTAGAACATAAAAACGGATAAGAACAGAAGATGCGTCACTAGAATGGAAAAAAAGATCAAGAGCGATTAGGATCGAATGATGCAAAATTCTTCGAACGAGCGCGTCGCGTAAAATGCGATATGCAAAACGAGAAAAAGAGAACGGTGGCAGAGAGAGAAATAGAGAGACAGAGAGACAGAGAGACAGAGAGAGAAAGAGAGAGAGAGAGAGAGAGAGAGAGAGAGAGAGAGAACAAGAGTGAACCCACGCATGAGAAGAACAGGGAGAGAAAGAAAGAGACGACACACAGGAGGCAAAGGGGGACTCTCTCACTCACGCAAGGCGCGTAACATACGCGCGAAGTAGGGGGGCTCGCCCTAGAAAACATCAAACCGACGGATTCACCTATTTATAGACCACCGAGTATGAGTTCGCGTTACGAACCTTTCGGAAAACATCCGCCGTTATCTCGCGATCGTCGAGCCGAGAGGGACGAGTGCAAGCGTGGAAATCGGACGGAAACCGCGCAGCGCAGGGGCGTATTCCGTTTCCTATGTTACGCGCGCTCGTCAGCGAGCGAGCGAGCGAGCGAGCGAACAATTAGACGCCACATTCCTTCCTTCTTTCTTCTCTTTCTCTCTCTTCTTCATCCGTGGCGCTTCTCGCTAGCGGATCGTGCAGTCCGCCGACGCGACGGAAAAGGACAAGAAAGAGGAGAAGAGCGAGGGAGAACGAGCGGGCGCCCAGCCGGCGTTCGACCGATCTCATCCACAGAATAAATTCTACTCACCCATTTTCGAGAGCGATGCCTACTGCGAGCTGTAGAACGGCGGCGGTGTCTTCGTCGCACGCGAATCACGCGTTCATAGCACGGAGCACTGGACGGCGGAGCGGACGCGCGTTTCACTTAGGAAATCGCGGAAAAAGGCGAGCGACGTTCCTGCCACGGTACGCAGGACGGCCGACATTGCGGCGCCGAGCCGTGCAGTGCTCAGTACGGCACGCAGCTTGCGCATGCGCGCGACGCGCGGACACGCCGGTCGGGCCGCATCGCGGGCGCGAAATTCGAACGGTCGCCGTCGTTTGTTTCACTCGGTTTCACCGCGATTCGAATCACTTCACAACGCTGATTAGCATCATTTGTTCTTGTTTAGTTTTTGGTAAACAACAAAGATGAAATTATTTTAATTGTAAGAGCGTGTGAGTGTATAAATCGAACCGCAGCTCTGTTCAGACATTCCATTCTTCGAACATTTAAATCTTTGAAGTTGGAGGTCGATAATGTATCTTGAAATGAAGTAAAAATTACGAAAGTAAATGTATTCATTAGAATAGTTATAATTTCTATTTCATTTCTGTCTAGTGAATTTGCTCATTTTTATAATTTTTATTTTGTTTTAAGATACACAATAGGTGCCCTGGAGAGATAATAAGACTGTTTTCCTTTTAGAACACAGTCGACACATTGTTCTATTTTTCTTGGTATTCAATGAATGATAAAAATAAAATAATATTTGTGACGATTGTGTTTTCTAAAAGGGAAACAATCATAATCTTCACATGCTATATTTTGTCGCAACACGATCGAAGGCTTTGCGCACGTCGTGATAATTCTCTGTTACTCTCAAATAAAAAGATCCTTGTTAAAAAATGGTATACAAAATCGAATTTATATCAGGAAAGAGTCAGATTTCAAATTCAATTGAAAAGTTTGGCTCTGAAAAATATTGTGATAGATATTAAATGTCCACATTAGTTTTCAATATTTGTTTTGTTTTATATGTAATTTAATTAATCAAATGACCTTCGTAAATGCGTGAACAATAATATTGTATATGTGAAATTATCGAGACTTTCTATTCTTATAATTTTCATTTTATATAAAATATATATATGAATTCTTAAACAAGATAGTATGTCCATCTGGTGCGTGTTCAAATAAATTTTTGCATGTAATATATTTATCATCACATAATAAACATTACATTATCTATATTTTCTACTGTCGATAATTCAGTTTTCTACTAAATGAATTATTTGTGTATTATCAGAGGAGCGTCGATAAAACAGAAAAATGCAATATATTTAAAAAAAAAATTTCAGAATAATAAATTTATCATATACATTCTGCAATTAATATATATTGCTCAACTAATAAAATACTATGTGCCAACAAAATAATTAATGCTCTTTTATTGAATTTTAGTTTTTTGCAAATCATTTAAATATCAACTAAATTGATAAAGATTAGGAAAATCTGAAAATATATCAAAAATTATAAATTAAAAGAGACTGCAAAAATAATTAAATAAAAAAATCTTAAATATATACAATAGAAAAATAAGTGAACAATCAGTAAAATGAAATCATTTCAATGGAATGCGCATTATGCAATCATCCCATACATCGACACTAATGGATTTCTCCTGCAAAACGAAGAAATAAAAAAGGATCAAAACACGACGATACTTATTAACGTTACTTATCCAGAACGTCTCCTAATTTGCATCAAATCACTATCGAATAGATTCTCACTCGGATTTCAATTAATTAGAGACTTAGCCAGGGAGTCTTATGTCTTCAACGATTTACAAAGACGACAGGATATAGGTGGCGACAGGAGTGTCGTTCTCTCGATTCTACGCTCCTCCCTTCCCATTACTCTCCCCCGTGCTGGGCGCATCGACAACTGCAGCGGCTCGAGAGAGAGAGCGCGTTAATTGGTGGGACCAATTAATTCCGACAAGTTCGCTCGATGTGATTAGCGCGTATACGTGGCGACGACGATGGTGGTAGTGGCGGTGATGAGGTGGTAGTGACGGTAGTGATGGTGGTAGTGGCGATGGTGGTGCGTGCGCGCGGTTTACAGAGCTGCGCTTCCCTGTGCACGACGCCACCACCACCGCTGCATCGTCTCCACCCGCCGTTGTCGCCACATCGCCGCCGTCGCCGATCTGCCTCCGGAAACCGAGGAACCTGTTCCGCCGCGCGACACTCCGTTTTCTCACATTCTCGCTGCTTTCGCACGAAAGATATCGCATCGGCGCGACGTGCCGGTTGCGGACACAAATTACCGGAGCTACCGGAGCTACCGGGGCTACGTGACCGAAGAGCCGATCTCTCACGTCCTCGCGAGTCGATCTCAACCGCGCAAAGTCTCGTGAGACCACTCGAGCGGGATGGACGCTGAGATGTTGCGTCATCTCGCCCATTTTTTGGAAAACGTTTCCGACTGTACTTTGACTGTGCAACTGCGTTACATTATTTGTTTTGATTACATCATTATCTCGTCCCGATTCCCATTCACCGATTTGAGGTGACTGGTGTATTATACTTTGATTTCACGATTTATTTACGATTCTGGCCGGAATTGTCGCCATTTTTGCGGCGAGTGCTATTAATTATTAATTTTGAAGAAGAAGAAGAAGGTCCCGACCGCGCGAGCGCGATTTGCCGGTCCGTTTGCCAGTATAGATAAACAATAGATCTGTAGAAATAAAACTAATTGTTAATCTGGATTGTATTAACAGTAAATTTGTAATCCGTGCTGGAACGATAAGAATCAAGCAAAATAATAACGAATCACAAACTGTTTTTTATTCCTACATTAGACTGCACTAGAATTTTGTTCTCGCTCTCGAAATATCAAATATATACTTATTTCGTTTCGAATTCCAATCATGTACACTATAGAAAACACATTGTGCTTAATGGATTCCAGCGCTATTATTGTTTTTCTCTCCATTTTGCACGGAAAGAAAGGTTCTATATAAGAAGTTTCTAAAAATTTAGCTAGACACAGATCTGAAAATAATTTTGTTGGACTATTAAAATAATTATTTGATGGTATTGTGGATCGAATAATAATTGTTGAAGAGTAACAATTCGTGGAGGGATAGTCGGAGCGTCGCGAATTTGCCTAATAAAATTCTAAAGCTTGAAACGATTTAATCGAGATCTTGCGTCAACCAGAAGTCGATACAGTTCGCTCGGACTCGTATTCGAAATTAAGCTCTTGGCGTGCGTGTACCGCGCGTCCGGATGTTTCTGCCTATGAGTCTAGAAGGTCAGGAGCTCGAGGCCGCGCCGGCGAAGGTAAGCCGGCGGTTGATTTATCGGCCAATTAGTCCACCGTATCGGGTGCGCTTCTCTGGTGCGTCTCATCTTACAGACGATATCCCGTAGAAGACCGGCGCATGGGTTAAAACGCCGGTGGAGGAGGGCATCAGGGACGTAACTACGTTTCTCGCTGAAGACACGAAGTGACCGCGTGAAGCAGCATAAAGAATTAACGTTTGATGAGGCGAGGAAAATCCGACGCGATATCTGTAAAAAATTGAGAATTGAAAACGATAAAAAAAAAAATAAAGAAAAACGGAAGATAAATTTCTTTGCATCTGTCTACCTGTTAATGTAAAGTCAATTAAGAGATCAGCGCTTTATAATCTCGATAACGTTTCGAGATAATCTTACGATTCGATTTTTCGAAATAAATAAAAGACTCCAATTTTCGAAATACATTTATTGTTTATATAATAAAGAAATTGTGTCTTTCTTAGACGAAAATATTTAAGCGGCAATGACTTTCTAATTGTCGATCACTTGTAGCTGTAAAACGTTTGGCAGTTTAAAGTTTTTTTCAAGTTCCAAGGCTGTTGATAGGCTTAAAGGGTTGAGAGGTTGGATTTACCGTTGCGATCCTTACAAATGTGGGAACGACGACATTTATTTGACGTGTACGACAAGTCGTCTTTTTCTTTTCGCTATCTTGCTCAGCGATGGCTTCATTAAGTCGGACCCACTTCGATTTGCGGCTCGCGATTAATGGAGCGCGGGCATCCGCGTCAGGCTGTCCCTCGTATCTTAAGATATCTCTACATGGCGTTCGTCGGCACGCATCGTTTAGCGCTTTAGCGTCTTAGCCGGGCTAAAATAGACGATGGCTCTTCGCTCGAGCGTTCGCAGAAAAATCCTCGTCGCTCGAAGAAACAAGATTAAAGCATTCTCCGTGTCAGCCGAAAGTGGTTACCGATACGGCAAAATTTTCAATCGAAAATTGCAGGGTCGAGAAAGGAACGATACTCGAATAGAAATCCAATTAAACAATTTGTAGACAATTTGTATATTTCATGTTTTTTTTTATGAAGATTTGTTTTTCTGAATGCCTCACGTAAAATTAAATGTAAAGTTGAGAGATAAATTGCTTCAAAATGTGAGGTAAACGTCTGTATTCTTCGAAACTAGGTAAACTGTTGTTTCTCAATTTTAACTTGATCAGTAGCCAAAAAATCAATCAAAAAATATAATTAATAAATAGAAAATAAATAAAGATGACTTGGAAAGCCACATGTTTTTGCTAAAACTTTAGTTAGATAGAACTAAAAATAATTTTATTGGATTACAAATATAATTATATAGGACGTTCAAGCCGATTGCTAGAATAGCAAAACTTTTTGCAGCGATTTGTCTACCATGCTTGAGTTCCTTACATAATTATTTTAATAGTTCAACAAAATATAATTATTTTTAGATCTGTATTTAGTTAAAATCTTAAATACTTCAGCAAGATCATTCTCTTTCCATGTAGAATTGAATAAACTGACAGTCCAAGACTATTTATTCAAATTGACAAAGTTTTTTATTCGAATACAACGCTTCCTAAACATAGATTTTTTTTCATAATTTTTACGTCTTTAAACGTCATTTGAAGAGTAAAGAATTAACATTGAAAGGCCGCCAAAACGTCACGAGGGACATAACGGCCGATCGCAAATTCTCGTGTTGCCATCGCGATGATACGCGCGTTAGTTAATGCTCGAAACACGACACGACGGTGCTTTTTCGCGTGCTAGCGACTTTGATTCTGCTTTTTCGCGACGGTAGAGCCGAAAAGGAGTCCGTACGTGATGACTTGCCGCTAGCACCATTAGATCTGCCGGCTCGAATTTCAGTTATGCCGCTGCGAGCCCGACGATATAGCGACAGCGGGCCCGCCGTTCCGTGAGAGGTCCCAAACTTTACGCCCATTGTCGAAAAGCGCGCGGACGAAGCGACAAATTAAACGTAATTAACGCAGCACACGATCTGCGTGCGTGTATTATGTACGGTAAGGCTTTCGGGTCAGTGCGAGATTAAAGTAAGTATCGTGAATTGGTATTTGACTGCCAGAACGTTTGGAAAATTGAAGATTGTAATCGAGTTGTGATGTCAGATTTAAACTATTAAGATAATATATATATATATATATATATATATATATATATATATACGCAAGTGTAATATACTTTAATCTTCTGAAAGAATCTAATGATGGATTTATTGCATCCATACAATTATGTTCTTTATGTTATATCTACAAATTTGAATTATTATTATTATTAAAATGAATTTAATATTTATATACTAAATTATATTTATACACATTCTTTTTTATACAAGTTACGTCATTTTGAAATTAATTGGTGTCTTTTAATTAATACGAATTAAATGGGTCTTACAGAGTACCTCAACATCAGTACATTGAAAAAAAATATTCGAAATATTCGCAAATGTTATATGTTTGGTTCGATATTTACTGATTATAAAAAAAGTTTAATTTTAATGACAAAATATACATTTCTGTGAAATATATCTTATTAATTGTAAAAAATAAAGTAGATAGTTTATTTACTAAGAATATAACATTTTATTTCGTCGTATTTAAATAAGGATTTATTGCAATAAAACATTATATTTTACAAATAAATTTTTAAATCTTTTTAATCTTTTTCTAAGAGTTTCTATCTGTATTATATTGTGCAAATTTTTCAGCTCCAAAGGGTTAATTATATATCGTTATGCAAAAATTTTTAGATGTGTATCACTCTTTTTGTACTATAGCTTCTCTGAAACGTTTTTTTTTCATATTTAGGCTTAATGAAAAAAAAAGAGAAATCAATCTAAATGATTACGCCATTATAATATAATATTTATCGTACCCTTTTCAAACGATCGAATAAATAATGTTTAACGAAATCTCTCTTTGAATCAAAAGTCAATTTCGTATTCGACATATGGCAATGGGTTACAAAGTGTCGCGGTTCACGGCCATGTGAACGTCGTAACTTGTGCGACAGAAGCCGAGGCGCTTTCTAAATTGTTTTCCCGCGCGGAGCACCGTACTCGCGCGCGGATTCAAGCGCGCGGCGAGAGGTTTACGATTTTACTTTATTGCCTCGGCGATGCATTGTCAAAATGTATTACGGTCGCGCCTGTATAGAGCGCGGTTTAATATCCTGTCTGCATTTAATCGTACCGGTATTAGAGCAGCGACTACGGGTGGTCCTATTAACCGCCACACCGCCGCGCCGTCGCGCCGCCGGTGGGTTTACTTCACCTTTCGCGGATATATCCGGCCCGTATTTGCGTTATTAGCTCGCCGTTACGTCACTCACGCTTTTTCCTCCTTCCCCCCTTCCGAAAATGTTGATTAACGCGCCACCCGCGCACAATGCCCGGCCGGTAATTAGATGTCGATGCGAACGCGCCATGCCGGGCCCGGGCTAATTGGACCCTTGGATCTGCGTATCCCAGGATCTTTTCGTCCCCGCAAATTTTGGGGGTCGACCACATTAATGTCGATTAACGTTGTGACTGGGACAAAACAGACTCGCTGCCACAAGATTAACCGTAAAATAAAGCATAGCAAATTTAAGATGACTCTCATTTAGATTTTAAAGATATTCCAAAATGAAAGATTATCTTTAAGAAGAAATTACTCTCTAAATTCTTTGGTGCGTAATCTCACTCTAAAGAGTGAAAATAAACCAATCTTGAGAAAGAGCTCAATTTTCAATTTTTCGAGATTTCATTCTTCAGAGTTTACTTAAAAATTTTTAAGAATATACATTATAAAACTTAATCGAAATTATAATATATATTACCGTAAAAAATTATGACACAAAAATAAAACTCTTTAGATTGCGCTAATACATATGCAAGTATTTGCTTCAGGTATTTTTGTCTTTTAAATTCATGATACGCGACGTTGGATTTGATTTCACGAGCAAACTCGTAGCTAACTTTGTCAGTTATAACTTGCCATTTCATCTTTATCTCTCGTCAATACGTAAGTAACTCCGCTGCGTTCTGCAAGGTTAAAAGCGCAGAGCTTTTCTCGCTCGATGCCCTCTCGCTCGATACTTGAAGAAAAGACTCCGTCGTGGACTTTGGGTATTTCTGAGCGGTCCTACACGCGCGGTCGGGCACTGGCCCGTCTCTCTCTTGACTTAACTATAATTTGCACGCCGTAAATACGTACATACCGCTCCGGTGGTACCGCATGGGACACGCGAACGATGAGAACTTAAACGTCGCAGATGTGCAACCGGGATACACTATGTCTTGGTCATAAAACGCCGCCGGTAGTTAAATCCGTATTTCTAGAGCGAACTAACTCCTCTTTGTAACCAGCCTGTGTCTGCGGCCTTTATTCCTTCGTCAACGCGTATGTTGCACCTCTAATCGACCGCGAGAGTTTCAGACTCGGAATGCAAATACAATGAAATTTCTAATAAATCATCATGATAGCTAGAAAAATTTCATTTCTTCTCTTATTGATTCCTTAATCGAGAATTATCAGTGTATTCGATAATAATAGAACAATATCACGATAAACTCGTGTGGAAGTGAAATATTCTTTGATCTGACGTTGCACTTTCGTCATAGAAGAGATTCAATGTGCGGGTATCGTTTGGGTCCATTGCATCGTTTAATTTAATTTGGTGTTATCTTACAAAGCGTAGATAGGGTCCTCGTGGGAGGGTGCGGGTGCAGAAAGCTCCTTTAACAGGCCGTGATCGTGCGCCGGGGACATTTTCCCGCGCCATTATTGTATCCGATAAGTCGGGAGATAATCGCGCAGAATGATGTCCCCCAACGCGAGCTCGACGTTCGATTCTTCTCCGGCCGCGTGAGCGACAAGATCGGGATTATTATCGCGATTTGATCGATGGGCGAGGGGTGTTCGTTAAAATCCCCCTCGCTTTCGGCGTTGTTCCGCGATGTAGACGCGATGTTATTCCCGTACCTGCAGTTCGCGTCGAGTAAACAGGGGAAGTAGAATCTGATTTACGCGCGCCATTCCACGTACGAGAGGTATTGATCTAAAAATTTGGGCTTAAAAATCTACAGCTCGACTGAAAGATAAAACGATCCAGTCGACACTCACTAAAAGTAACGTAACATCAATGTTGTAAATCAATTTGTAAAAAGAAATGATCTTACTTTTGTCGAAGCGAACTTTAGTGTAGTATTTCAGTAAATTTTTATACCTATCCAAGTTTGCAATATAATATTGCATTCAATAATGTAATTTTTTCGTGATACCACGTGTTATGTTACATTTAGATATATCGTTGAATGATATAAAATTATCATTGCTTGTAAAATTATCATTAGCTATATTGCTTGTGGTATAAAATGATGACACAGTCGAGTACAGCGTTTCATCTGATTGTGTCAACTTGTGTCATAGTTGGAAAGCACGGAATGTGTTACACAATGTCACCTATTATATATACATTGCTAGAAAGCATTCATTGATGTTACGTTACTTTTACTTGGTGTTGACTAGAAATGTTGCAAGATTCAAAAAATATTACTGCTTCGTCCTTTAATCATCTCTAATCCATGATAAGACATAATATTATAATTATAATAATTTTGTGCTATAATTAAATAGATAGATGTAAATACATTCTAACAACGAAACAATAAATTCTCGCGTATTAACCGACAAGTCGCCAATGGAAGAATTTTTTTAAAAAGCAAGAGACGTTGAATGTCGAACGTAGTTATGTCTCGCTAGTATCGGCCATGTTGCACAATTCGACGTCCACCTTCTCTGTTCTCGGTCGAGGAGGCACTCATTCGCCAGGACTAAACCTGGCACCGGACTTCGCAGGCAGGACTACTGCATATGTATTATACGCGATTGTGTTCCAAGAAACTTCTGTCCGACATACGAGAGCGAGAACTCTGTTTGTCCTTCTTTTCTGATCCTGCTGTCTTTCTTTCACTGTCATCTCCCCGGTCGCACGTCCCCTCCCTCCCTCTTCCTCTTCAGGGAAGAACTCCACCAGAGTCACTTTGCACCTGGTCCCCTGTTTCTCGAGCCGTTGGCAGCTACTCGCGGCGCTTCGAGACGATACCGTCTCTCTCCCCCTTTCTCCCCCTCCCCTTTCCTCTATCTTGTCCAGACTTCCCTCTTTTTATTCGCCCGATGTCTCTTCAAGGGAGGAAAAGAATAGTCGAAGCACCGTGAGTCAATCGTCCGACGATCGCGTGGTTGTTCTTCGATCCGCGACGAGAAAAATCAACGTTTGCGTGAAGTTTCTCGCGTAACTTCTTCCACTTTTTCTTTTATAACAGATCGCGAACCAAACTGTATCCTACATCATATAAAATAAAACACAGTTGTTAAAATAATTTCTTTCAAAATCAAAAGTAGAATTGTTCGTTGAAATATTGTAACCTTTCTTTGACTTTTACAGTTTTCTCTTGATAACCTTTCACCTTTATTTCTTTTAAATAAATGCGAAATAAATTATTTAATTAGACTACTTTTCTCTTGTATAAATGTAAAAAGTCGAAATATCACAAAATAAATGTATTACAAATGTATCACTTATTCTTTAAAAATTTGCACAGCAATGTCGAACTTTTTGGTCGGTAATTAAAACAAATTATTTTTTACACGATCAAAATCCAATCGAATCTAAATAATTGAATAAAGAAATAAAATAAAGACTACTTTGAGAATTTTAATTATGTAGATCAACATTTTTGATTTTAACAATTACGTTTTGAACTTCTGATATCCTTCCTATCCTTTCGATTGGATTACATAGGCTAAATGTCAATGCCTGCCCCGAAAGGGCTCAAGCATTGGCCTTCGGCTCGTGATTAAAGTGATTGTATTCCAATTATTTTCATTATGCCTCGATTCTAATTGATTCAATAATCGCCATAACAATCGCCGGAAATACGTTCGATCGTTCGTGTCCATCACGGTTGGCGTAAAGAGGCCATCACTGTGAGTCGAATAACCGATCGACTAATCTAGGATTAAAATCTCTTGTTGATTTCTTGAGGTCGTCGTTAATGATTCCATGTACTTGAACTCGACAGGATGTTTGCTCACTAACTATTGATTATGTTGTGCATAAGAAGAGATACAAATACATTATATCAAAGAGCATAAGTTACTGGAAATTAAATACTTTTCGATAATTTAACAGTTACACGTATAATAATCACTAGAAGTAAACGTAGAACTTTTTGAATTTTGATAAAAATTTCAATACTCAATTTTATCATTATTGCGTTCTTATTACATGATGTGATTTTCGAAACCTTTTAACATTTTGAAACTTTGATACCCTTATTAGATAATATATTAATCAAAGAGAATTTATAATCGCAAAAAAACATGATTTCTGATAACCGCTGTATTAAAAGTCGATGATATCAAAACTCAACAAAAATAAAAACAAGTTTTGTGAAAGAAATAATAGTACTCGAGTAACGGGGGAGTGTTTTTTATTTACGCTTATTTTGAATTCTCTAAAGATTATCCGGAAAACGCAGCTATTAACTAGATATGACAAAGCGAGAGATTCAAGATAGATTTTCCGCGCAGTATCCTCCGATGTAAAATCGATCCTCTTGAAATCGAAGGCAAAGCGACGACATTTACGACGAAATGTTGAATGAACTATTCCGCGTCCCATGAAATCCCGGACAAAGCGACACCGACATCTTTATACCGGAATGATTTTCCAAAACCTTTCACATGCGCGTATTGCATCCGTCTCTCCTTCACAATAAAAGTCCTCGAACTACTGTCGCGGCTTACATTAATGAACTCTTTGCTGAAAGTGACTCCAAGAAAATTCATTCAACCCTTCATTCAACCGTAGTATGTATTTTCGCATGACGCAGCGGATATATAGACGATTTGATAGACGAGCTTTCAAGGAAAAGATGTTCACATGTCTAAAAGAAACTATACAAAGTGTAATTCTTTGAAACTGCGAATCGGATAATGCAAAGTACATTTTTGCATCAATGATTTCGAAGCGTACCTAACACTATTTGGCAGCAATCAGATTTATATCCTTATGATAATTTGTCAAGATTTTCTGGAGGAAGCCAAAGAGTCATTAGATGCATCAGGTTCGACATGAAATAATTTTGATACATTAAAAATATTTTTCATTCTTAGAATAGCAATATCATGCTATTTCAAAATCTTTTATTCTAATTAAAAAGTGTTTTCAAACTATCATATCTAATATGTTATATAAAGTACAGAATTTTACATAAATAACAGGACTTTCTGGATTCCTTCTTCAAGCATATTTAGAAAAATTAGAGAGAGAGAGAGAGAGAAATAATTTAAATATTTGTACATAAAAAAAATAGTATTAAAACAAAACATCGAGAAAAATTAAAAACTGTTTTATCTTGAAGTATCTTGTTGATGGAGGGATTGGGATGAGTAGCTTCGTCGGTAGCTTCGATAGGGTGTGAAGGTATAAGGTGCGCGGATTTGGATTTCTCGACAAAACTTGAATAAGTCACAGTCGAACGAGCAGTCCTCGCACACGTTTGGCCGTCTATAAACCTGCGACATAATGCACCCTGAACGAGATTATTTCGCAATTTATCACCGAGGCCGTTGAATGCGCGGGGTGGTCTATTAGGGGGTGGCTAGCAAGATGGCGGCCGGTGTCGGCGAACAATTGTACCCCAGGCCCGATGACAAATGAAGCGGCAGCCGTCTACGCCTATGACTTACGGCGGTTTCTTTTGTCGACGCTTCGGCGATACCACGAATCCTCCTGATCCTCCTCCTCAGGTGTTTCACTCGGCGGAAAAGTCTCTGCATGTCTTCTTCCTCCCTGCTCATCGATGCGAGCCATGCCGTTGCTCGCTGGACCGAATTTGTGATTGCTATCGCGGCATCCGACCGCGACTGTAAAAAGCAGAGAATTTATAGAGGTTGCCCCAGGTTTATCGAATTATTCCCTAGTTACCAATTCTATGGCGAATTTGGAATCGATTTCCCAGCGACGGAAATGTGATTTGTTGTAATAACAGGAAGATACGAAATAGATGGAGCAATAATCCGTTTAAAAAAAAAAATCTCTTCGTTACGTTATTTCTCTCGACTTAAAATTTTTTATACAAATTTCTACAGTTTCTCAGCTGTGTTAGTAACAAAATTAATGGCTCAATGTAATTCTTTTATTTCGCTATTACATTTCGCGCAAGTTTTTCTTTCATCAGTCAAACTATTATCATCTGGAGTGTCATCTGGTTTATATTCCAAACTTTCGTTTCGTTAAAAAAACATATTGCATAACACATATAAGCTTTCATTTACGCATTTATTAACATTGTGTATAATGAGTACGAATTTAGCATCGTTTCACGAATCATGAAGCGTGGTTTGAGACAATCGTGGTTCGTTGCCACAATGCAAACAAAAGTTATTTCAGTGCACTACAAAGTCATTTCGATTCGCTCGCTGAATGAACTGCATGACATCATTGCGAGACATTTGATAATGAATTCGACTCGAACGATGAATAAACATGTCGATTTACAGAAAAGGTAAAAAATTGTCTCACATTCGAGTTATCACATTCGCTCATCTATCGTGCTATTGTCGAAGTGTCTCTTGAATCGTTTGGGGTAAAAATATGAGTAACAGCCCTGGTAATGGTCTCGTAAAGAGGGCTTTACAGGATCGTAACTTTCAAGCGGCGCGGTTCGTGCAGCGAAGTCGTAAAAAGCCTATTATCTAAGGAGCTCGTTTGACGTCCGGTTCGATAAATCTAATATAATTATTTCGTCCGCGTCGCGCTCGCTTTATTATCTGATTAGGCTAATTCTTTCTCTACCGCTGTGCACGCAGTCGCATTGTACCGGAATTTTTCGTTCCTATCGTGATCGAGGTAAAAGAGAACTCGACAATGTAGATTGCCAAGAACATCATCTTTAATCTGACATAATTACTTACTTTCTACACATACAAGTTTTACATCTTAAAAATTATTAAAGAATAATATATGGAAACGACAACAAAATTTTTTATTTGGGATAAAATAAAGTATCATGGACGAACCATTTTCGATTTGTTATTTAGGTGCCAAAGAATTTAGCCAATAACATCTTTCCTAAATCGTGAGACACATCGAAATTCTTTCACGATTTTCCTCCAAGTAAACGATATCGATCTTGCCGTATGTCCCGCGTTTATTAATCCCAGCATGTGAAAGAAAATCTATTAACATTGGACGAAAAAACGCAATCCCGATGCAATCGACGTTATAGGGCGGAAAAAAAAGAGAAAGAGAGAAAGAAGAAGAATAAAATCGAGGACGAAGGGTAGGCAGGACACGTTCGTGGGAGCGTTCGCTGGACACATCACGAGCGAGCGAGGGAATAAACGAAACGTTACGCTCGCGTTACTTTCGCGCGGAGGAGAGACGTAGCGTACAGCGTACACAGGGGCGAGGGGTGGGGGGATGGCCTCGCGCACAGATCCCGCACGAAAATAGCACAATAGCTCATCTCCCGCCCGTTGATACGGAGCACAGTCGCGGTGCTCTGACTTATCGAGTCAGGCATATTTAATTTCCGCTCTCCCGGCGACGAGACGCCACACGCCCGCGCGGCGTACAACCAACGACGTACACCAACGCTGAACGCACACCCAGCCAGCCATCCCTTGTATAGCGCGAGCCGCAACGCGCGCCCTTATCTACCCTTTTCCAATAAGACTTCCTACTGCGGAATTACCCCTTTGCCAACACGGCACAATATTCGGCTTTCTATGGCGCATTATGCGCCGTCTTTTCCATTTGGTCACTTTATCACGACCGACGACCGATGACGTTACTCCCTTTCTCCTCTCTCTCTCTCTCTCTCTCTCTCTCTCTCTCTCGCACCCCCGCGTTCGCTTTGTGACGGCCGCGTCGTCGCCAATAAAACCGTCGACGAAGTTGGCCGCCCGATTTCCGGAAGAGCCGACAGACTCTTTCTCATTCTCGCGCGAATGAATATTTTCTATTGTTCCTTTTTTCCAATCGTTATTTGTATTCTCTTTCCCCTTCTCTCTCTCTCTCTCGTTCTCTTTCTCGCATACGCGTCTTCTCTCGCGTTTTTGCAGTAAAAGCTACGTCGAGTTTTACCGTGCGCGCAATTGTTCCCGGCTGAATAAGACCGATCGAAAAATACGATCCGCGTGTGTACCTCATTTCCGCCAGTCGTCGCGAATTTTTCTCATTAGCTCGCGATCATTTACACGTCGCGTTCCGCGACATGTACGTACATACCTCTTTTTCACTTTTCTATTTTTTATTTTTCAGTGCGCCGCCGTTGTAAAAATACACACGGCGAGCCGTTCGTGCGTGTGATCGGCCACGTGTAGCCGGAGCTCTTTGTCCAATAAACGATATCACTTTGTTCCGCTTCGCCGTGAAATCGATTCTCATTTTCAAAAGCCTCGTAAGCGAAACGTGCCCGTCGCTTCTAACACTTCACAATCGATTTCAGCGCTTTTCTCGACGTTGGTAACGACGAAGCGTCTGGCTTTCCCTATTTCTCTCTCTTTCTCTCTCTCTCTCTCTCTCTCTCTCTCTTTTTGATGTTTCCGTGAAGTTTATGAATTTTATTATTCTGTCATTTTATACACGTCGACAGAGAATCCGATACGAACACTGTTCTCTTACGAGTTCTGCGTACTTTATTATTTTATCGGTTCACATTTTAATACAGAATTGTTTGCACATCGTTTAAGTACCGATTAGAAAAGTGTCATTTGAAGGGCTTCCCGGAAAAACGTTACAAGTATCATCTTAATGAAAAGATATTTTAATGGAAAAGCGTTACTTATATGTTAACTGAAATCTAGTAGTTAAAATCTATGAAACAAGGAGTTATAGGCAGAAGGATTAACGATTAGTGGAAAAACGTTGCTTCTATGAGAATATAAGTAATGCATATGTAACAAAAAAACGCAAAGCTAATTTGATAAATAGATGGAAGAGAAATATAAAGAACTAAAGAATAATAGAATGCCTAGATCTCCAAGCTAAAAAATATTGCATCTGCGCTACCAATACAAAGTACATTCGAGCTGTAAGGACTCGTAATTTTTTTTCTCAGGAATGAAAGCAGATAGAAATATGGGAGAGATCTTAACACAATGACTTTATAAAAACTTTATAAAAAAAAAACGTTGCAATGATATATTTATATCAGTGCATTCATTAGAAAAATATTGTATGTCACTTTTATCCACTTTTATCAAATTTTTTATCAATAGAATTTTTTCACACAGAATTTTTTCTTATACATATTTTTACATAAGATTAGTCTACTATAAAAATAACAAGGAACTTTTAAAAAATTACTATCGAAGAAACTTTAATATCTATTTTTTTATTTCCTGCAAAATTAAAAAAATGTTGAATGCAACGTTTTTTTTTGGGGAGCCCATCATTAATGAAAATTTATCTTTTAAATAAAACATAAAAATAACATAAATTACAATTGCATCACATTTCAAGATTATTTGAAAAATCTCAATTCACGATCCGACTTGACTTAATTCACCTCGAAGGTATCGTCAATCGGCGTCACACTGCAACGAATAGCAATCTTGGATAGCTATGAGGAATAACGCCGACTCGGTGGCAATTCATCTCTCCGCGAGCATCGGCACAATAGAGGAGCGGTGCGATTTTTCCACGAAAAGCGCGATATCTGCGGCGTGGGCGAGCTGCTTCTCGCTGCTTCGGATCCTTCCACCGATACGTCATACTTAATCACTGGTCATAAGTCCCCAGGGGAGCATTCAGGCGGTACCGCGCCCCCTCGTGCTGCCAGATTTCCCCTGGTAAACCACGGTAAACCATACATAATAGGCAAACAGAGAACGTATGGGGTCCATCGCCATGGCGCTTGACTCTTGGTACGCGGTGCAGGCTGCTCCGTTTATGAGAGGGTGCATAAATCGTCGGGAAAGATTCGTCCAAGGGTGGCTCGAGTGTCGTCAAAAGAAACGTCTAGGATCGGACAGTAGTTTTGCTCGTAGCCGCGTCCCTAAGGATCTTGTCCACGGATCTTCGGCTGGGCGAGATTCAATTTAGAAGCGCGCGACATTAAACGCTTATTTATATATCGCCGGATTGTTTTCGCGTCCTCCACGATGAACGCGGGTGGAATACTGCACCGAAATACCGGTGTACCTCGGGGATGATCGTGATTGGTCATCCTGTGGAGAAACGTTTAACCCTACGGATAATATCTGGTCCGATAAGTAAGTTTCTCGAAGCAGGAGATTGGTTAAACGACGAGCAAACATCGTTTAGAGCTAACGTTTTACAGAAACAGATAAGCTTTGTCGACTTCCTCTTTGAGGGAAGATCTTGTACTTTATCACAATATGTTTAAATTGCCTTTTCAATCGTAGTTTCAGAAATCATTGATCGCGAATGAAATAATCATCAAAAAGATTTTTCTGCTCGTAACCGTTAAAGTTTATATCGTGTGATATAACGTTAAATGTAACAAATTTGTTACGAGCACGATCTCCATCTATTTTTCATTTCCGCGTAAAATTCGCGTAAGTGTAGTGCTCGCGTAGGAGAAACACGCATTGAAAAGCCAATACCGATTGCGACGACACCGACGTGACGTAGTCGCGGCGGTTGTTTCCTCGGAGAAGTCTCGTGTTCTCGTTCTATTGTGCGACGATTTCTGAAACAGATCCTTTTTCCTTTGTCTCCGTCCCGTCGTCGGTATGAGAGATCCTTTCTCACCGTAGAACAAGTTAGTAATTAATTTTTGCGAATTACTCGGCAGTCGACGTGCTGCCACCGGTATACGTGCAACTGGAGCAGTATCTTTCCTCGTCTCTCACAACGAGTGATGGCTTTAATGTTAATTTATGTTCAAGTAATTAGCAACAAATGATTAAACTCCGTCAGAAACAATTACAAAATTTGCTACGTATTAGAGCTGGTTATATTATCATTGATTCGGTTACAAAATTTGAGACGTATTAAAACTAATTGTCATTAAATATAACAATCACAATGGACGGTTTAGTTTGCAAGTAAGAATTAATGTTACTCGTAGAGTAACTCGTAGAAAGGCGGCAAAGCATTACAATTATGATATAATAAATTATTAATGATTGCAATTAGATGAGGACAGTGATTGATGGCAGAGATATAACAGAGTAATTGATAATTGTTTCTCTTTTCGAAATTGTTGAAAAAAATATTTTTATTTGTACGATAAGTTAATTGATGTCTACATCAATTACTTTTTGTTGAAATATTTGTAATTATTGCAATCTCTATTCTTTATTATAAGAAAATCAATTGAAATCATTTTTACTCATTCAATTAATGTGCTCTTTATTGTTTTTTGCAACGCTCTTATGTATTCTTATCAGATTAAAAATTGAAATTGAGATTGAATTTATTTAATCAAAACAAAGTTTACTAAATTTGGTATTAGTTATTCTCTTTTTGATTCTGATTAATTCAATCTCATCCTCAATCTCAATCTTCTGTCCGATACGAGTATAACTTTTTATTTCTCTAAGTATGAATCTACAATATTACCATTCAAATAAATTACACAGCAAAATCAACCTCTACATTTCTATTTTTCTAATCTACAACTGTTTCCCTCAATGTTAATGTCGTTATTATTCTATGGTACGCGCGTATTTCCTGTTTTGATAAATTTATTTAAAAACACACACATAGAAAAAGGATATATTGACAATTACAGCGAAACCAATGAAACTCAGTTTTCCCGAGCGAAACCCTGATTCATTTCGTGGGCTCGTTCGCAGCCATCGCACCGGCAATGCGCGGTGGCTCGACACCCCCTTGCCCCGTTTCAGCACAACTCAATTTCTCGTTTCATTCTCCAGGCACGGTCCTATCTCGTTCGCCCGCCTGAGTTCCCCCGACGGCCGCGTATAATACGCCACCTACCCAGTTATAATAATGGCACGGAGGGTTATGTAATTTCCTGGGTATTGTTGGGGGCTCCCGAGAGCTGCTACTACCTACCACTCCTATCGTCCGCAAACGCGGATACGAGAAGCGTGAGGGGAGGATGGCGGAGACCATCCACTATATACGCGGTACGTGTTGCAATACGTACTCTCCTCGTGCGCGTTTTGCTCTCTTTCCACGAGGATTCTTCGGCCCCGAATCATGGGTTATCGTTTCGGAGGGATGAATCGAGGTGGACTTCGCAGATACATTATATGCTTGTATCTCCTAACGTTAAGGTCGAATGAGTTCGCTCGGGTTGCTAAATAAATTGAAGAATGTAACAATTATTCCATGATAAAACCTTGTTATAAAAAGAGTTGTAAAAGATCGATAACTATTAATTTCATTCCCTTTATTGCGTTATACTAGTTGATCTCCATGAATGTCAAACTAGTTGGTATTTTTTTAAATAATTTAATTCTTACACGGAAAAAACGGTTTTACTGGAGTACAATATATAAAATGGATATTTGAAATTTAGTTAGTCACAGATATGAAAATAATTTTTTGGTCTATCAAAATAATTATGTAAAATTCTCAAACTGTTACTATAATATCAAAACTTTGTGCAACATTGCTTATGCTGAGATTCCTGTGTAATAATTTTGATAGTCCGGCAAAATTATTTTCAGATCTACATCTAGATAAATTTTAGATACTTCAGTAAAATTCCTGCCGACTCCTCAAAAAATAAATTGCCACAGTATAAACACGTTAAATTAAAAACCTTTTTTTGTATGATCTCTTATCAATGTTCTATTCAACTATTTCTTTTCATAATCACTCCGAATAACATTTCGCTACATTGCGCTACAAGTGATATAATAAGAAATAAATAAAAATAGCAGTACATAAACGCATGTTTTAGGGATGGAATGTGTTAGATATGAAAATGCAAAAAGTATCCGCAAAACGGCAAAATCGTGCGATAGTGTATCTCGTGCTTTGCCATCTCTACGGCAGCCAGGGCGGAATCTGACGACTTCTTGGCGGTAGCGCCTATACATGATATCGGTAATTTCCTGCGTTTTATGGGCTGCTTAAGGAGCATTCGCGCAACTCGTCGCGCTATATCGAATTTGTGAGAATTAGGGCGGCAACCACGAGATCTCGTCTCTTCTCTCTCTCTCTATCTATCTATTTAGCTCTATTTCTCCTCCTTGACGTAATAATACGCGAAGGAACGACATGAGTATCGATCGCATGTTTAACCCATCATGCCAATATGCAGAACATTAGTGAATGGTCCATCAGTTCGATCTCCGTAACAGCATCCACTTGTGCGTAGAACAGTCTCGTGTCATTAATACCTCGAATGTTCAATTAGAACTTCCGAGTATCCGTATAATTTTTTTCGAACGTATTTTTCACACGTTCATGTGACAGATGAGAAATTCTTTTCGGATAAGATGAAAATTAAAAGACGCGTCATTTGTGTGTATTTAAATGTATACGTCGACGTACGTATGCACACGTATCTTTTTCCTGTTCGCCAGTGTCTCACGTTAAAGTGCGACAAACGTCAGCTCTCCCGTACTATCGACTGCCGCCGCATTAATTCGCCGTGGTAATTAAACTGCCGCGTTATTGCCGCGGCAGCTCGATGAAACGTGCTTGGACTGCGACACAATCCGCGGACTTTTCCGCGCGGATTGGCGCGGACTGGCTTTGGTTTGGTGCTCGCGCGCGTGTCGACGGCAGCCGCGTCGGAAAAGGCCGCGTTACGGAAACCCGTGGAGGTACGTGTGCCGTGTCTAAGGCACCACCACCAACGTCGCCACTTATCGGCGAAAGCGGCGGACTTCTGTGAATGCGGCAATGGCGCGGCGACGCGTAGTTTAATTAACAATGAGCACGTCGCCGCGACGTCAGGCTGAATCGCGGACAATGAGAAGTTGTCAGCAGCGCGAGGCTAATGCGTGGGTTGGGCGGGATGGCGGCGTAGTCGTTGAACGCGGTTACATGCCGCCGATATAACGGCCGGGAAATGTTTTGTGCATCCAGCTTGCCGGTTTTCGGAAATTAGAAAGCAGGCCCGAGCGATATTTACGGCGGCACGCGAATAACAGTGGGAAGAAATCGATCTCTGAGAAAACGATACTTGCCGGGCAGATTGGCCTCGTGAATTAATTTGAAGAAAGGATTCGACGATTACAATAAGCTCTGTAGTTGAGATTGATAAATATAGAAAGCAACGGGGAAGTTAAATCTTTGTAATTTTACATCATAAAGTAACTGCGATGGATCTTTTGCTATTTTAGTCGGCGAATAATATTAGACAAGCAAACAAGATTTGCGAATTTTTAATTAAATAGGAGAATTAACAACTTTAATTGATTAATTTTTTTAAACGTTATGTATTAAAATATATAGCTTATAAAATATGAAATGGTATAAAAGAAAATGCTACGAGAAATCTTCACTTTTTTATAAACAATTCTTTATAATAATATATATCAGATTGAATAAAAGAGAAAATATCGAATATTTAAAATATCGATTTAGTAAGCGACGTAAAATAAATAAGGTAAAATAAAATAACGCGTTGTACTGAATGTCGATATAATTGCCGTTTCATATTTTTAATTATTATCCTGTTGAATCATCTGTTTCTGAAAATAGCGCAGCTTTGATTGTCGTTCGAACAATTTTGATGCTTTGAGGAAAGTCAATTCGGCTTCTGTTTCGCTGTAAGGTTTTCGTTCGCCATGCGGCTCTTTGCACGCCGGTGACACCGACGCGACGTCTCGAATCCGACTCGTTGGTTAATATTGACTGGCAGCGGTTACGCCTGCGCCAAAGTGGCTGTTTGCCCTGAACAACCCTCCCATTTTAACTCACACCCGCCGTAACCTCCGTGCGCCAATGTTGTAGTCGTTGCTAAGCCCACACGGACTCCGGCTTTGCGAGCAGCTAATGTAATAATTGTGCGGCACGTATCGCACTTAATGAAAAACGAGAAAAAGATATTGCAACGCGCGGCTTCAGAACGCACCCGACTTACGACTGCAAACCTGAGAGTATCGCTCTATTTCTGCTCCCCCCAAATGAAATATATCGCTCATCTCCTGAGAATTATTTTCGTATATATATTTTGAAGAATTTTTTTTTCAGTTTACTATTTAACAGTTATATCAAAGTTGTGAAGAAACCTTTTTTTATTACTGCGAATGTCGCATCTCGTTATTTTTTTACTTCTATCAAATGAATTTTCATTTAAGTTGCACGAAATATTTTCTTATTTGGAAATTTTAACTTTTTCTGACTTTTATCTGGGATTTCGTACGAATCGCGAAGAATATTTGAGAACGCATGAGATTCAATTAAAATTCGTGCACCGTGAATTTTCGGTTAATTGAACCGTAATATTTGTCGATTTCAGCGAGCCATGAATGATAATGTCTTCGACGTCGCAATTATCCGACAATGTGCCAGTATGTCGACGAGGCATTACGTCTAAACAATTCGGTTATCTCGGCGAGCTGCAAGCTCGGCCAAGTCGTACCGGATTTCGAGAAAGTTCCGACGTTCAGCATTACGAGTTAACGCTGATAGCTGCTCTGCAAACGGAGATGTGCATCGTCGAAGTGGCACGTTCGCCTCTATTAACAATTACATACCAAGAGTCGGTTGGGCCAAATACTTGGCCAGCCGTAGTTAAACGTAGTTAACTTGTTTTCTCTGCGTATAGGTAGTGAGAATTATGGTTAGGGAAAAGAAGAGATGTTAGCTGAACTTGGTCGGTTTAGTTTGCCGAAGGTTCATCGGTAAAGTCCGTGTATTCTCACCTTTACTTAGCGTCGCGCTAAGCAAGAACATATTTTGTGAGGCTGTACTAACATGAAAATAATTCGGGACAAATATGAGTATTGACTCATTCCATTATGCGATTTATAAATTCTTGCACCGTTAATGTCAAATCTTAAAATGCTATCGATACGTAAATTTCACGTATAAGTGAGCGAGGTCATTGAGTGCTAAACTGTGCCTTCAGTAGTCATTAAGAGGTCTAGTCTGCTGCCATGTTAAAAGCTAAGGCAATTGAAAACAAGATTTTAAAAGTTCAAGTTTCCGTTGTATATCAGTGTATCACCGAAAAAACATTTACTTAATCTTAATATACTTGCAGTAAATAAATTATTTACTCAAGAAAAAAAATTAAGTTAAATCAAATTAATGGCTCTTGTATCAAATAAATATATATTTACATTTAATAAATATTTACTAGAATTATCGAGAAACATATATTTACTAAAATTTATTATTTTTTTCAATGTATATAAAATTTATATACGTATCGATAATAATATTGCATCGCTCAATAGTGATAACATTTTAAGGCTAAATAAAAGAAGCTAACTATGTTCTTTTGCTGAGCTATGAAATTCTACGATTGTGTCCAGACAGTGGACACGGATTTAGGTGATAAAAAGTCAATGGATCCTTGTCGAAATTTTCCCTTAATCGTCGCATCGATCCGCCACCCGTGGTCTACGGGATCCACGGGTCGTGCTCTTCTCCAGCCGGGAGTATTCGCATTCAACTGTCGTCCTTTCGTAATAATTGCTACCGATTCCCGACCGCCATGCTGCATTTCCAGGTTTTTACCTCGACGAGCCCCCTCTCTTTTCCATCCACCGTTCGTCCCCCCTTTCCGACCCTTCCATTCTCCATACCCTCCTCCCCCTTCTCTCTCTCTCTCTCTCTCTCTCTCTCCTCTGTCTCTCCCTATCCTCCCACCTATCTTCTATCTTTCTCTGCCCTTTTTCAGACGCGACAACATTTCGCTCGCGATCGCCCGTTCTTGTCTGCCTTCCCTCGTCGACGAGCACGCAGACTCTCTCGCAAGCGAGTATTTACGAGTACACCGTGAATGTTCCCCTCGCTTGCCTTTTCGCGATCTTCCTTCAATCCAGAGGATCTCTTCGTCCTGCGCGGTCTCCGGATCTCTTCCAGACACAACGATCGCCTCACCGACACGCGTCCTCTTTGTCTCACCTTCCTAGACACGGACAGGTGAGGAAAAGAGACGGAGGAAGAGGACAAGGAAAGGGAGAGAAAGAGAGAAACTTGCGCATTCACGTGTCTACGGACACACGTCCGAAATCGCCGAGGTGGAAGAATCTGCCTTCCTCGTCTCTCTCGCAAGTACGGGGTAACATGGCCGCTCCAGTGGCGCAATTAGAGCAAGCCTGCGCGTGCACGCCGGCTACAATATCATTAAGATAGGACTTGCCCCTCTCGCCACGCTATGCCGGGTAAGCTTCGTTTGCTTCTTTTTGGTTCCTCTCACTTTCGCTCCGGCTCATCCTCCTCCGACCGTTTTCATAGCGTTAATCACCACCGGCGGGTAGGAAGGCAAAGAGGGCGAGAGAAGGACGAAAGGAGGCGGTCACAGTGAGAAGTTCACACGTAGTGAAGAAGGGCCACGTCGATGAACATAATTGTTTAATTATCATGCACGAATGATTTGACTCTCCGAATAATTTAATGCCGCGTGTAACGCAAACTCGGATAACAGTTTTACTCGTAAAGAACGTATTTGCCTCATCGATATCAATTCATGTCTCATATCTTTCTCTTGTAACGTTAATTTTGAATTGTGGTAAGTTTGTAATTCTTTTGTTTGTTTATAATTATACTAGATTTCGTTAATAAGTAAGCCGTTATTTATCAAGATTTCATCTACCGATAGCGTTTCGAGGAAGGCTTGTTACCCTAAGGCCGAGTCCGAGGACCACCCCTTCGTGAAAGTTGCGGAGGCGAGCGCAGGGTGCAGGGAAGAACAAGCGTATCTGCGTGCCGCTAGTATAAATCCTTATAAATTGACAAAAAGCGGCTATATCAGCTGCCGAGATCTTGTGGAAGTCTCCTTCGTTTGCTCGAGCTGAAACAAAAGAAATTCTTCTCGTCGTGCACACTTCTAGATAGACACGGGTGCACGCGCAAATAGTACAGGTTTACGTGTGCAGTTACACGTGAATAGGAAATATCTAAGACAATGCTGTCTAAGGTCCAATTTCACAATATATGGTTACCTAAGATTAAAGGTAACCAAGAAATTTATGAATAAATTTTATTAATGAATCTGTTGGTAACCATATATTGCGAAAATGGGCCTAAGATTTGTAATTCTAAGATTTGTAATAGTTATTGACTTTCCTTCTTCTATTTTTTCTATTTAAAAGACCAAAATATATATCAAATTAATATCCGGAATTAAATCTTAGGCAGCATCGACTTAAATAGTTTGCATGTTTGGTCTCTTTCGTAATTTTTTCTAGATTAATATCCTAACTCGATAGCATTTACTCTTATCATTATAAATGATGCATTATCTAATCTTGTTCACATTTAAGTATACACTATCGTTTGGTTAATGAGCTATAAATATAATTAGCAAACTGCGATTAGGCAAGATAATTTATAAACTGGCTGCAATACACTGTATAAAATTAAAAGTTTACTTAGAAAGTTTATTTAGAAATCAGCATTTGTTATATATTCTCATTAATTAACCGTCTTATGAAACTAAGTTATCTTAAGATTCAAGTGTGTGTGTTTACATAAATTCCAGACCAATTCCTTTCTCCATCTGCAGTTGTTGTGATCGCTTAATGCCCATGTCTACCGATGTAGATGAACTTTAATCTCGGTTTAACTTAATTTTGATCTTTTTCTAGTTCTAAGAATCAGAAAAAGAAGATTAAAGTTGATCTCCGTTAGCAGAAATGAACGTAAACGTAAGTACTCTTGCGATTTATGATTACCATGCATGCAAATTGATTTCGGTCCCTCTTCTTGCGGGAAATATACCAGCTTCGCGATTCGCGCTCTTATACGGCCCTGCGACTTTCGAGCTACGAGCCCGAAGAAGGGAACTCAACCGATCGGTCGAAGACGCCGCGGAGAGGGGTTCTTAGTAAGACAGTGGCCACGAAATAAGAAACCGGTTGGGACCCAATTTACTTAACAACGGCCGAGAATCCAACACTTACGGATGTCCAACGGAGCTCGCGCTGCGGACCCCGCAAGGCAACCTGTGTTACCTCGTTAGGCAACGTGTGTGCACGTTAGGCATGAGTGTGTTCACCGGCACGTCGCTACCGCCATTACGATCGCTACCACGCTCAATCGCTGTCGCCAATCGCGACGAGTACCACAGCCACTGTTATTACCACCGCTGGTATTATTACTATTAACACCGTCGGTGTGCGCTACCGTTCAACGGCGTCATTATGCCGTTCGAAAATTAGACGGATCCGCCACTATGCTAATTAGGATAATCGCGTGTAGGTAGATTTACGCTAATTAAGAGATTACGATGGCCTGCGCCGTCGAAGAAGAGCGCAAGAACTTTATCGGCCTATTAAATCCTCAAAATCAATAAACTTTACAATTTTATCTTAACTACCTGTCGGCTATTTTGAGCAAGAAGATTCAGTTGCGATTTTATGCAGCTTGTACTACCTGTATATATTTATGTTCGATTCGACAATATATTCTGTTTGATAATTCAGTTATAGTTACATTTTTTTCTCTTAAATATTTCATATTGGAATAGATCTGGAAGATCAATATAGATAAAAGATATAATTTTTAAGGATATTTCTAAAACCTCCTCCTTGTTGTTGCGTAGTTTCCCTAGCATAAATACATATTTTCGCAGTTACCGCGGTGAAAGAAACGATCACATGTCATCATCAATAGCATGGTGATGCTGTGTTCGTTTCTGAAATCATTACCAATCCCGCGGGACTTGTACGGTAGCCGGCTACTAATTTCGACTTCATCAGCGGAGATAAGGTTGGAATTTTTGCCTGCGAGGACCAGGAAAGCCACCGACCACGGTTCTCAATTTATCTCACCGCGCGACGCGATAATAATTCCGATGCTGTCGCGCGATCACGATAAATTACACAAAATAATTCGTCAACAGTGAGATGCTTCTTTTCTCCATCGTGCCATGCGTTGCTGGCACAAATGACTCAATAGCGATAGTATATAATGGCATGATGATTACAATCAGAAAAGTATATAGGCACGAGCAGCATAAATTAACAATAACTCTTTCTCTTTTTTATTTATATTATTTTTGTTGTTTGACGTTTTGTTGTTTTTCTTTAAACGTTTTCGTTCGCTTATCTACATGTTCTTAAAAGACTATTCTAAAACAATAATAGATAACACCTTATTTATCTATATATCTCTTTAATATTAATAGCGACATGAAGAGTGAATCTCAAGATTTTGGTGAACAATACAAAATACAAAACTATATGCAAATATTTATTAATTGACTCAAACAGTTTATTTGTAATTAGAATTTAAATAAAAAAGGTAAGATGTAGGTTATTATTATTTAAATATCAACTCAATATTAACTTTGAGAACTTAGAGTCAAAATTTTACAATTATATCAATTATAATTATAACAGATGTTCCGTAAAATTTATTGGTTGGGCGAATATAAGATAATACCCGTTGAGAAAAAAATTTTTAATACCACTGTTAAATAAAAGAGAGAGCAATTTCTTTGTATAAATTATTTTTGCCGTAATGATCAACGTTCAATGCGATGGTATAAGCGCCATTATATCAAATTTTATTTTAAAGACGTAGCAAAAATGATGCAAAAGTTAATTTATGCATTCGTGTAACAAAAATAATTGCGCGTATTAAATCTGATTATTTTACTGCTCGCCACATTCGCTGGCATTTAGTGACGAGGAGGTGAAAGGAGGTGGAAGGGACAGTGTCAGATGGAGGAAAGAGAGATATCTCTCTAATTGTGAGTATAAGTTTCGCGTTTTATTTAGTTTACCTGCTTCTTCATGGAGTGCGGGACGTCCAACTACTAATTTCGGTTTCGCCGATCGAGATAAGGCCGGCATTTTTATCAGCGTAAGCTGTGCCTCACGTCGCCAAGTTCTTAATTTTCGCTCTGAAGATTCGTTCGGTACTGGCATACCGACGCGGATCATTAGATGGGCTTACGAATGACCAATAAGCGGTCCCGTTTAATCGGTACACTCGTCAATAATATAAAATTAAAGAACGTCATCTCGCCGGTCGCATTCCGTTGCGCGATGATAATAAAGTCGCAATTCCAATGCGGGAGAGATTTGTCATGGAAAAAAATCTTTTCTCTCTTTCTCTTTCTCTTATTCCGTTATTTTACATGATTACACGAATCGTTCTCAACTAAGAATCGATGTATTACAGCATATCCTTCGTTGGCAATACATTCGAAAGTGAGCTTCGCAATCTTATTAACACCTACGTTCTCCAACCGCGACCGTTCAATTTCTTTACTTGATTCCAGAAATATCTTTGCATAATGCAAAGAATAAGTTATTACAATATTTAATACACCTCTCATATATATCAAAATCGTTTATTATAAAAATAAAAATATAATAGTTGATTCCGCTTCTTATTATTCCGATTTTTTCTACTATCATTACTATATGATAATCGATAAGAATATAAAATCGTCGATCGAGGCTTGGCGCGATCGATTAGATTACCGTAAGTTACATGCACGATCGAAAAGAAATTTGGAAAGGGCCCGATGATAATTAGGCTCTAGATGAATGATTAATTCCGACGATGCGTGCGATCGTCGCGCAGATCCTTCCGCACTATGTCAGAGGCTATACACGAATCGTGAACAAGGCGGCGTCGTCATTCCTTAGAGCCGATGACAATCTCTCCGCAAGATCGGCTAGGTGTGGTCCTACGGTGGAACCAACGGGTTTCCAGGAACGCGAGCCATTAGACCTTCTGGCTGGTGTTATAAATTGTACATCGTTTAATTAGGCTCTCTCTCCACCCGTGGCCGGTCCGGGTAGGGACGGCTCAGTTATTTACCATTTACTCCCGTAGCCCCCTTATGTGGTATCTCCCGAAGCTACCGTGCATCAAATTGGATCGGAATTGGGAACGAAGAGCAGCCGCGTCCGGAGGACCGAGCCGGATAATACAGCCGGAGGCGATTGTAGTACTAACCCGATCCTTCGTATTCCTTCGTATTCCTATAGCCTTTCGACCCTCCCACTCTTTCGGACAATATAAATACGAAATGTCGATAGAAAATAGAATAACATCCTAAACTGCGAGATCGAATGTCAACGGAAAAGGAAGTACACACGGAAAAATATACAAGTAATAATTACTTCAAGTATTTTAAAAGTTTATATATGTATATCCGCAAATCTATGATAAGATCATCATAAATTAAATTAAATTTATTCAAAATATATTCGGAGTCTTCTAGTAAGTGTAATACTTCAATCTAGTTTATTAAATTAAAATAAATTCGATTTGCTTGCTATTATAAGTTCGTTTCTTCGTTCAATTTTATAATATTCTGTAAAAAAAATTAATTCTTGTTTTGAGTACATAATAATGTTTTTCTAAAATTTTCTAATAAGTATACTTTAAGATTATTATCAAAAAATATTTTTTGTTAAAGATAACCGTTACTTAAAAGGAAGAAAATAAATTGATTCTTAGTAATAGATTGATATTTTTCTGCGTATATAAAATAAAAACAAGAAAATGAGTGTTTTATATCCTATTATAACTATTGACTATAACGTAACTCTACCTTTTTCTTTCTGAAGAAATCTGACACAAGCATCTTATATTATCGAAATCATTGTGTATGTTTCTTAAGTTTTGACATAGCTTGTTATCTTTGATTCACTCCAATATAGTTTTAATTATTAATCATGACATTCAAGTATTTCTTTTATGATTTGATTTGTAACATTGCTAAAGAAGACTCTATGAATTTGAAACGCGTACGGTTTCATTGCCTCACAATGCAAAAAGACAAAGATGAATTCCTTTCTAGATCAAAGTTTTACTACAAATGCTTTGAAGTATTTGATTAATCAGAAGAAAAAATTTTACAAATTGAATCAAGGAATGTTCAAAACATTAATAGTGTCATTAATGAATTAAATCTTAGTAGTAAAAATCTCATCGTACATACATCGAAAAAAGAATTACTATATCTTAATAAATATTCTTTGAATATTTGTAAGTAAACATTAAATATTTACTCAAAGACAAAAAATGATAGTTAAATTAAATTAATGTTCTATCATAAATAAATATATATCAGTAAATGTTTACTGACAAATACTCCAAGAAATATTTATTAAGATATAATAAATTTTTTTTAGTGTACACAATTATTAGAATTAAACTGATCTAATTTTATGATTTCGACGGTTCATTTATAGACCGCTTTAACCGTGTCGCGTCGGCCGTGTTTAACGTGAACACGAATTTCACACTCTCATTTCGCGATTCGCGCTCGATCGGATAAACGGTAGGCGACGTGTGCAAGCGGGCACGGGAATGCATGTAAACAGAGGTCAATTAAGGAAGTCCCCGCTGAGACCGGTACTTCCCCTTTGCTCTCGCTCCAAAGCTCTAATTATTTCTTGCTCTCCGCGATCACTTCCGCACGCCCAAGTAGGTAGGACTATAGGCGTAACTGCCGTTGTGCCGGGAGAATCGCGTACTTAATTGGAATCCGATAAGCGCACGCGCTTCCCACACATACGTGTGCAATCAGCCCATTGATATGTCTAAATACGAATTGTTTTAAGATTAAGTGTTAACTAGGGCGGAGAAAATCAATATGAAATATTAATATTTCATTTTAACACTCATTCTTTAATTAGAAAAAAAATTAATTTTAACGAAGAATTGATCGAATAAATTATTACTGCGTTAATAAAATTCGACATTTGCGTAAAATGCGTAAATTCAAATAAGATATGTTGACTCTATTATTAACATCTTAATTTTTTAATTTATGTATACTTATGTTATACAACAAATTTATATGTTGTACAGCACTGTTTAATGTTCTGTTTTTAAATATTATCGCGACGTACACGAATATATCTAGCAATCATTTACATATATATTTTTTTCGCTCGACTAATTTTGGTTTATCTGAAAACACATTAGAAATGCAAATCGGATACATTAAAATTGCTTATGAGAATCGTCTCATTGATAAATCTCGCGGCGCGACGGACTGAAGTATCTCGGAGAGAATCGAAGTGGCCGGTCGATTCGCGCGATACCTCGTAGCTGTGGAAACGGGTTAACGTCCGTGTTATTTTTGCTCGAAGCTGTCAACCCGGGAATCCTTGCGCTAACAAGGTGCCGCATCGGTCCCGGTGTCCGAGTCCGAGTCCGTTTTTCTCAATGGCCCTTTGGGAAGTGGCGTTCGGTCCATCGCTGCGAAAGGATCTAACGAGGGGTCGGCTTTTTGCGCATTAAAATATCGACTAATTGCCCCAAGATTCTGCTGCCGTTTTTGTCAGCCGCGTCAGGAACCTGGCCTGCCATCGTACATTTCCGAAATTTTCGCTCAAGATTGCCATGTCATTTTTCCGAAACAATTGATCCTTCTTACGCGGAAATTGTACGATAGATTTTTTTATTCATTGAATAATAATAGATAATATTGAAAGAAAATGAACGTCCCAGTAAAGTAAAACAAAAACGCAATGTTTAATCTCATCAAAATAGAAGTTTGATTCATACGTTCATAGTTAATTAGCTTTTGATCGAAAAGCTGAATAATTTGAAACCATATCGGTAAAATATTATATTTTTGGTAATATGAATATTACGAATATAAGTATTAGTAGATCTATTAGATAAATATGTTATACAAACATATTAAATCAACATTTAAATGATAAATTATGCTTCAGCAATTATGCAAATATATAGTAAATTTGAATTAAGACTGAAGATGTTGTTGCTCAGCGTAACTCGATTACATCTGCGATCAGCAAAAAATAAAAAAAAAGAGATTTTCTTTCTCTTTCTCTTCTTTTTCTTCATATTTATAGAGAACGAGTCTCGTTCGGTAATTAATAATAATAGTAGCAGCATTCTCTGTGACAAGATGGAGACGAGTCGCTGTAAATAATTATGATCTTTTCGTTTTTCATCGCGCCTGCGTCTACCGAGATAATCGGAGCAACTTCGTCATCGTCTCTACAGTGAAAAATCAAAATAAAAAATACGAATGTTTACACCGACAATTCATAAAACAGTCATTTCATCGTATTTACGAACCGGTCACGTCGCTGTCCGTCGAGGTAGAAAGATATTAAAGTGATTTCCGTTCACCAGCGTCTCGCATTGCGTCGCCACGCTAATTGCTCCAGGAATACCGGTAGCCGGTGAAACACCTACTTAAACTAGTATCGCCTCGCGTGTAAAACGCCTCGCGAGTTTTCGCACCCGGAAAAGTGCCGGCGATTAAATAACACGGTTATTGTCGCACGATGCCATTTCGGATTCGAATTTAACGATGAAATTGTTGAATGATAGACCTAGAGAGTTAGAGACCTGCAGAACTTGCAAGTTATATGAATCAAATATTATTATAAGTTATATATCAATAAAAAATATTATTAGTACATATTATTATAAGATTATCATTAAGTATTGTGTATTATTTTGTTTTAAAGTAATCAGATTGTTAATTTGATTATTACATTTCAATTTTCTTTGATATCAAATTATTAGGGTTTTCTATATGGGACCAATTTTTTTACTTACGCTGAAATTTGTAATTAACTTTATTACTCACGTCGAATGGCCAAGACACATCCACTTTAAAAATTTGCTAAATGTGGTTACTTTATACATATTATTATACATATTTAATGCAAACTGTTTTACAATTAATTAAAAAAGAATTTTACGTTTATCTTTCTCGAAAGGATTACAGAACATTATTAATCTTTATTTAATTGTAAATCATCAAATTGGAATATCAGAAAGATATTCCAACCCCACGTAAGTAATTGCATTAAAAAAAAAATACGGAAGTAATGTATAGTTAAATATTTATAATTAGGATAATTTCACAAATAAGATATTTTTTTGAAAGAGAACGTAATTCAGATGCAACGAGACGAACGAAATAACTTATAAATTTCATTTGCTGTAGCTTTTGTATTTGCTCTATCGCTTAATACGTGTAAGAACAGTCATCAAGCTTGTACCTAATTAGGAGCTCGATTCCTCGGTACTTTTGAAGAGATTGCCGCGACGTGTTTGCATCGGTCGCGACTTTCTTGCGACTGTAGCGGATAACTTTCTCGCCGTAAATGTTTCGATACCGCCTCGATCGGCTTCGTAAATTTCCTACGAAGTCGGAAACAGGATTTCGTCTCGATTCATCTTGCCGGCAATTACCGGTAACGCCACATGATCCGCGTTCTCGCTTACCGATGCTTACCCGATTCTTGGTGCTTCGAGACGCGATTATTCTATGATTACATCGAAACGCGATTCTGAAGCCTAGTATCCTTAAAAGTATACAAGATGCCGATGTATGCCTTGCTTTTCAATGCCATACGTATCAAAATAATCTCTGTATAAAATTAGCACAACATAAACTTAAAATTGGAAATTATATACACTGAGAGAAATGATTTTGTTATAGAAACAAATCAAGAGAAAGTAAATATGATATTTGTTAAAAGAACGATCGATTTATTACGATTGCAAATTAATTCGTCAATGTAACAAATAATCAATAGTATCGGTAGCAAATAAGAGGCTCATATATATATATATAAAAGTCGTAGATGATTGCAGGGTCTCATAAGAAATCGACCAATTCTCCTTATATTTGACTGTGCTTGGTCGGTTTCCTACCATTTAAGACTCGGTCATCTACGAATTCTATATAAACCTAATGTCCAAAAGATAAGTTAGATTGTATGTAGTTTACTTCTGTTACTAATAATTGGTTGGTATAGCAGACTAGCAGCAATTACAACAAAATTTATTGTCATATATTTACCAATCACCAGTTAAAGGTACTGGTGGCTTGCTAAATTAACAAAATCTTTTCTCTCAGTGATACAAAACTTCATTTATGTTTGAAATGCTCTCACAATCAGAAAAAAATAAATGTTGAAAAAAAATTTAGATAATTACCGCATATATCGTATATTTTCTCTATTTCTTATTCTTCGAAATAGTTCCTATTTCTGATTCTTCAGCGGAAAATAAATCTACGATCAAAATTGCGACAGAAATAATTATTTGCTTTATTCCTCGGGATAGTTCTCGCTTCGGATTCTCCGTAATCTCCGGCGGAAGACACGAATTCGAGCGATACACCCGGTTGAAACAGTGGCAGGTTTCCAATTAGGATGGAGGCTCCTTCTCTTGAATAATGCCATCGAGATCTCCTTCTCTTTCGGCCGCGCGATTGACTTTCCGTGGTGTTTTCGTCTTTCTCTTGTATAAATTAGTCCCAGCCACCACATAATGGCGTGTCGATACGCTACTGTCCCCCTGTACCCCCCCTTTCTAGTTTATTCTTTTAGTTTTTTAATCTTTCATCTATCTTATTCTTCTCTCTCTCTCATTTTTTAAGCACCTATTCGCATCCTTGTTCCTCTTTCCTTTCGTTTGTCTCTCTTCTACTGACTACATATTTAGCCGTTCTTCTCAGAGCTTCAGTCGGCACCGTTCTGTTTTCTTCATCGAGACCGCTCGCCCGCTCATCAGACCGGCCCGCTTAATTTACGACCAATTAATTTGGATAAACTGAATGAGTGGAGACCTGCTTTCGATGCACGCGTTAACCGTGAATATCTCTCCCCTCCTGTCCTTTTCGGTCCATCTCATTCAACACGTATGTTTTTTTGTTCCTTGAATCTTTCTGACGGGCGTATTTGACTTCATAATGGTGATGTTATTAAAATATCGAGAACGTTGTTCTCCGAATAAGAATAGAGAAGTGGACGTCGTATATTTTTTATGTAATTAGAAATATTATACACGTAAAATAAAATAAAATAAAATATAAGTATAAACATATTGAAAATAAAAAGATTCTTTAATATCTTTTGTCTTAATACTTAAATGTGTTTGTTATATTTGTGTAAGTGTGTACTATTGCTAACTTTCGGGACATGCGGTAAAAAATAAAATAAAACTCGAATACGATATAAATAAAACATACAATTGTTTTTAAAAGACTGAAAATCTTTGTAAAAAATTAAAAATCGGGTGTTATAAAAATCGGAAAACATGAAAAATTCAACTCCGTTTTATACTGAAAGCTTTCCAATTTGAAGCCGAGATTGAAAAAGAGAGGAGAAGAAATTATTGATATCCGTTGTTCCACGTAATGAAGACGCAGACGTTATTCCTCTCTTGAGCGACTTACGTTTTACGAATCACATTGTTAGCGGCGCGGCCGTTCGCAACAACGAGCTTTACTACCCGGCGAAGTGCGTGGCGTCCGGTGTCGTCGATGGACCTGCTTGGTATTCCACTCCGGTTCGAGAGCATAATTGGACGCCAACTGGCGACGCTCCTCCGCGTATCGCGAAGACAAGAAATTATTCTTTAATTAATTGTCAGCGCTCAATGTGGCCGTATGCGTAGGATCGGCCGGCTCGGTACATAAATTTTATCTATATGGGAGCGCCGACTGAGGCCGTGCCGAGAAGCGGAGGCGACTGCCACGGCTTTGGAGAACGTAAGCAGGAAGAAGAAGAGAACGAGGGATCTCCGAACAGCTTCCGATCTACACGGGTGGCGAATATCTGGCGCCTGTTTGTAAAGCCTTTAACGGCGAGTCGTCGCTCTTAAAGGATCTCTTTGCGCTTTGCCACCTGTCTCATGATTGGTTCCTGAGTTGTTCTCGTTGCGCGTTCGATTCCTGATTTGACGGAAGAATCCGATCGTTCTCAATTAATCGATAATTTAATGCACGATTCAAAGATTTACAGATTAAAAGAGATTTGAAGATCTACGAATCTAATTTCTCTAAATTTAATAGGGAAGATTATTTTTCTAATTTTCTTTCTTGTTAAGAAATTGTTGTTAAGAAATTATTAATAAATATTTGATTGAATGAGGTCCAAGCAAATATTTACTAAATGTAAATAAATATTTATTTGATATAAAAATCATTAATTTGATTTAACTATCATTTTTTATTGAATAAATATTTATTTACTACAAGTAAATGTTTACTTAGTACTATTCAAAGAAATATGTATTAAGATTAAATTAATAAGTAAATTTTCTTTCAGCGTACGGGCTATCGCAACTATTGGTTCATATTGTATTCTCGTAAACGTTTTCAGTAACGTTTATACATGACATTACCAAATAGACACTTCACAAATCAAGCTTACATAAGGGGAAATCGGTGCAAATCGGTTATCCCGGAATATTGGTAAATCTTACTTCGCGAGCCTTTGACGCCTCCGAACGTCGCATGATTACATAAAATACGGAGATGACATGGCAATTATCGGTGACAGTACGGCGCGGCGTCTCTCTTGGAAAGTTGCGCGTCGCCGAAAAAAGAATGCTGGGCACTGCAGGCGCCTATGGCCACACACCGTAAAGCGAGACAGGTGCACACGGCGAAGACACAACGCACAAATATGATAACGGCAAACGAGCTGTCTCGCCGCAGGTATGTGTGTGTTAGTGCCGTCTCCTCTATATATATTTTATAATTAGCGGCGGGCTCTCTCTCTCTCTCTCTTCGATAAATCAGAGCGCCGCCCAGGCTTAAGACTTAATTAAAAATTTAGTCAAAAACCAATTAGCAGCCACGGCGGATTAACATATTTCTAATTATCTGGCGAACACTTTCGGCCGCCTTATCGACTACTTGCCATATATGAAGCCGACCTGTCGATGACTATGCGATACATTCGATCGCGTCGGGGCAAATCGCCCGCGCGTATTTTTTTTCTCTCTCTCTCTCTCTCTCTCTGCTCTGCCTCAATATGATGCCTTAGTTGAAAAGTTACGCTCGATCAATTGCATCAATTGTTATTTACAAATTAATCAGTCGCGAAAAGCTGTTCGAATTGATAACGTCCTTTTGCTAATTCTTTTGACTTTCCGGGAAACTGCTTTTTATGTACTTTTCGTGTTAACTTTAAAAACTTAAAAAATAAATTTTTATTCTACAATTTATCTATGTTCATCCGTGCATAGAATTCGTAAATGTTTCATCAAGGGTTGAAAAATCGATGGAAAGAACGTAAATACTGAAATCTTTTATTTCGCTATAATATACTTCCATGGATAAATTATCATCTTACATTTATACAAGGCGCATAGGTACGTCTAGAACCACGCCACATTCGTAACGTTAGCTTTTACTGTCTATGAGCGATTCCGTCTCCCTCGAGTCACAATCGACACAAGCGGATACATAATTTACATGCACTCGTCTTGTCTTCTTGCATAGAAAAAAAATTTAATAAGTCTGAAAGATATCGAGATTAGGTGAACTACGAACTGTATACTTGCCGATGAGGAATCAATGCAATAGTCCATCCTTTATTTATAGCATCTATTAAAGATGTCACTGATGCAACTTTTAAAAATTTCGCGACTTAGATTTGAAAAAAATTCTAATATAAACGAATAGATTTATTTTCTTCAATGTAAGGAATTACTTTCAGAGAAACGACTAATACATTTGATTTCGACCCTTTCTCTATTAATGCTCTCAGACTCGGAATTATTTAAACGTACCTCGCACATTTATGTCGCTGCATTCTCTCGATCAGTCCACATTAAAAACACATCTGTGAATGAACATTTGCTAGATCCAGCGCGGTTCAAATCATTAAAACTAACGCTCTCGTTCCTCGCGATTCCTCTTCTTGACGGTAATCAAAGCGTCCTGTACACGTGTGTGTATATATACATACGTACACCCATAGTTACCGTACGAACGCGTATCTATTTACACTATGTACACTCGTGCTTTTTCTTGAGATCAAAGTTTCATGCACCTCTCGAGGCGCTGACATATACGTATTCCATCGTCTCGAGAAATTTACGCGACGATGTTTCTTCGAGCTACAGGTCTCCCAAACGATAGCTTCGGACTTAACGTATCGAAATTCAGATTATCTGTATCCTCTCTGGAGATAAGCCATCCGGATTAACGTTCAAGTATTGTCACTATATAACCATTCCTAGCCAATTTCGACTTCCAACGTTAAATGGTGGATCTCAATATCCTCCGGTATCGGCAGAAGATTGGACAATTAAACTCGAACGGAAAGTGGACTAATAAATAAAAGTGGTCGAAAAACTTCAGGCAATTTTCCTGCTCCACGTAAAAGAAAGATCACTTAAAGTCCGTTTTATGGATCTATCATTAATTATTTAATTAGACTTCTTTCAGTTTTCTAGAGTTCTTCTTCCTTTCTGGAGTTCTTAAAATCTTGAGTTTTAAAATTTATAGCACTTGCTCTCTTGAATCTTCAAATTTTCGATCTCTTTAACTTTTAAACCTCCAAGCTCTTAGATTTTTCAACCGCTTCGTAAATCCTCGTTTTCTCCAGTTCCTAATTCTCGAAATTATCGTGGAGTTAAATTCCCGAAGTTTGGATTCTCCTTCAGATTTTTAAATAAATGTGCAGGTTTTCGAATAGATGAATTCTTGATGATTCATAGATTCTGCGTCATCGAATCCCATTTGTGAGCAGGTTGGATCTTCAGACGATGACATTAAGAATGACTTCGAATTACACGCGTATTATATCTTGCAATATCATTATTAAGGTCGGTGCCCAGGCGGTCCCATGAACATGGCCGCCGCTGCTGCAGCATGGGTGTGCCTAGCCATGGCAGCTGCAATGAAGGGAGGTACTCCTGGGGTACCAGGCGGGCCTACCCCAGAGAACATCAGCCCCGATCCGAAACTGGGATGCAGCAGGGGCCTCGCGGATAGTCTTAGCTTCTCTATTTCCGCCTCCTGAAGCCGCTTCGCCTTGGCTCTTCGGTTTTGAAACCAGATCTTCACCTGAAACATTACAGTATTTTCGATTTAGAACAATAACGAACGAATTGATATTACATTCGTTCAAAATTCGTTCATATATCGCTTCTTCATTAATTCCTCAAGTATTTTTCGGATGTATAACAGTTGAGATTTAATTGTATTAACTTTAAATATTTTTATAACATCAGCGGTAATACGAAATCTCTCCAGAATCAATCGCATTTTAAAATAAAATACAGATAAAATCAAATGAATTAAGATTTTTGTTACACACTATTATTAACATTATTATTAAACTAAAACTTTTACTTCTAAATATAGAAGTAAAATTAGTAATTTGAGAACGAATCTGTTTTTCATCCATGTTTAAAAAAATAATTCATTAAAAATTTTTCATCAAAAATACTGGTTTGTAAGGTCTCTAATAACGTAAGAAATCATACATTCTAATCGTGCATTATATCATGCGACACACTTGCAAACATTATATAAGTGCTATTATTGGTTGATGTCGCGTTTAACACCAGTGGCTGGAGATTTACAATCGACAAATAGCATATTCAAATCGCGCGAGTTACTGCAAACGTCTGAGAATCCATAATTAATAAAATTACGCAGTAATTTTACTATTTAACGCGTTACCACCAAGAACGTAGCCTGAAACAAATAAAGATTTTCTGCGTAAAACACACGCGAGTCATTTAGCGTGTCGTTAGACAAAACAGTCGGCGGAGCATTCAGTTTCCAGCAGGAAATTATCGACGTATCGAGAAATCCTCGATGTCATAAGACAGCGACACGCCTAACACTCGAGTTTATACACGCAGATGTACGTGTCGGGTCAACATTAAATCGCGTTTAATTGTTATTTGCACAGTCGTCGCGAGCGTCGTTTACGCAGCTGTCGCTTTGAATCGGTTAATTTGCGGCTTTCGAGCATGAGAAGTATATTTTGAGACTCCGAATACGTATTTTCGGCAATATAATACATGAATAGGATAATTACTGTGCATTCAGACATTCTCTAAAAAATATTTAAAAAAATAAAACGATTTCAAATTCTTTGTTTAATTGTTTTGAAAATGTTTCAATTTTATAGACAATTTAAAATTACTTGTTACAACCTGTGCCAATTAAACTTACATAACTAAACTTCATTTGATACAAACCATGGAAAGTTACATGAAAAGAACGATTTTACTGAATGATCTAAAAATTTATTAGATACAGCTTTTCAAAAATAATTTTGTCGAACTATTAAAATAATTATGTAGGAAACTGAAACTTGATGAACAATAATGTTGCAAAAAATTTTAGCAAGAATATCTACTAGCTTGAGTGGCTACATAATTATTTTGATAGTATAATAAAATTATTTTTAGATCTGTATTTAGCTAAATTTTTAGATACTTCAACGAAATTGTTGTTTCCGTGTAAAAATTTCGGCTAAATTAAGCCTAAGATAGAAAACGAAACATAAAATCCAAATTGTTATTATATTCCTATATAATATACGAATTAAAATTCCAGGATTGAGCATTTAATAAATCCGAAAAGAGTGTTAACTGTCTATGCTTCCTCTTCATCATAAAAGAATCAAGTGATAAGTTATTACGTGTGATCATATGGATAAATATCGCCACAGCGTGAGTGTCACGATTTGAATTGTAGACATACCTCTTTGTCCGTGGGGTGAATAATGAGAGAGAAGAGAGCGCGATCGAAGGAATGGTTTGGCGACTTAAACGACACGAGGAGATGGCGGGGTAATCGTAGCTTATCTAAGCAAATGAATGTGCGACGTAGCTTCATTTCGACTGATGCATTGTAACGAATGCGCAAAGTGTATCTTAACACGCTAACCGGCGCGATAATAGCCTACTCTGTTACATACATGGCAAAGAATCACGATATTCCAAATGGAAAAGAGCACATATAATAATAATAATTTTCGTAAAAGATAAATTTACAATTAACTCGAACGTAAAGATATTAAAGATGTGTAAATATTAATTTACGACGCGAAAGTACTATCTTTCGTTTTAAAAACACGTTAATGTGATTGATTTATTATCGTTCAATAAAATAAATATAAACAGAAATTTTAACGACTCTTATCAATGACCTCATTAATCGAAGAAAATTCCACGTTTGATTCAATATCCATTTTAAAGCCAATGTATATTCTTTTTTTTACTGATTTTATGTTATATTTATTATGGGTAATAAGTAAAAATACGTTCTTCCCATATATTTTACGTTAATTATGATCAATTTGTATTAATTTATTGCGGAACGCTTTTATAAATAGCGTATTTCTTAATATACATTTATGTTGAACATTTATATTTCGCTGGAAATCGTTACATAAAATGAGACTTTTTCAATTCGCTAAAAGAGCTAACTATCGTATGTCAACTGCCCAGCAGTCTCACCTGCGTTTCCGTGAGGTGAAGAGATGACGAGAACTCTGCTCTTTCGGCTATCGTTAGGTACTGTTTTTCGCGAAACTTTTTTTCAAGGGATAACAGCTGCTGCGTCGTGAACGGCGTTCTCGGCTTCCGGTTCGGTTTGTGCTTTCTGAGAGTGCACCTAACCGGGCCTGGTCCAGGTCCTGGCAATCTTAAGTCTCCTGAAACCAAAGAGAAGACATGCGTTCTGATAGGATTTGATTTCGTATCCCTTCATGTGAATAATTTTAGTCGTTAGTATACACGATAATTTTCTGGTCCTTTACTACGATGAGTTACGTATCTCAGATGAATTTTCATCACTTTCACAAATATACAAAAAAAAAAGTTAAGTGATTCTTACATCACGTATACCTTAAATCTTTAGAAAGTATTTGTAAGGTTGTGTGCATTTAAATAAATTGTGTATAAATGTTGTAACTAATTATTTAATACTCCTCGTTTTTCGAAGAGAAGAAACGTACAGGACACAAATATTTAATCGCGTGTACTAAAAGTAATAAATAAATTAGCATTTCCAGTGAGCTCTTATTTACTTCAGAAAAAATGCAAATTGAAGTGGACATTGATGTAAAAAGTTTAGAAAGTTGATTTTCAACGAAAAACCTAAGATTTTTATTAGAAAATCATTCAACATCACACTTCGATCTTGCCCGTTCTCGTTTCGAGTTGATTCAAACCGCTATTCCTCTCTAAAAAGAGAAGAGATGGGGATTAAAATAGCTGCACCTCTCTGCTATCAGCATCATTAGAGAGAGAGGTACGTTAATAATGATATTCGCGGACATTTGTATCTGTACTATTAAAACGCCAGTCCCGTCTTCTTGCACTCATCGAATGATAATTAACCCCGGATGTGCAACGTTAGTCGTTAATTTACGATCACCCGGCAACGTCTCGGCAAGACGCGTTTTCATAGGTTTCGCATGATGAAGCGATTACGGTCTCGCAGTCCCGGCTGAAGGGAGGGCGCAAATTAAATAATAAAAAATAAATCGCTCTCGAATGCTCAACGAACGGCGCCTAATTATCGACCCATCGTTCCAGTCTCCCGCATCCGGCACGCATGATTATCATTGACCGTCGTTGTTTACGATCGGCTCATGTACGTGCAATTAGTTGGTACTGCGTAAAGTTTCGCCATCTCTCCACGGTAGCGCGATTATATCCGGCAGCATTCCCGCACCTTGTCATTCATTTGTAAATCCATTTTAAGCTGACCACTTCGTTAAAATTCACTTAATAAAAGATAAAAAAATTAAGTATCCTGCATGAAATAGAAATATATGTAGCGAGAGCTTATATGACAACGCTATAAACGTTCATTAATTTTTTTATTTTAGACCGCGATAATTAATATCCCACGTTAGAGATGCGAATTTTTCAAGCGACGCACAAGGGACCAAATGAAGTATTGACATCTCTTAAAAATTGCAGTTGCCTTGCCAATAACTCTTCTTAACGCCCGCGCACCATTCTATAATTAGACATATTATTTCCCTATAACACACGCCACACTATCTCGCGCCGCATTCAAAATAAGCGACTCGTATGAGAGGAAGAGTAATTGATATCTCGTGGAAGCGATCCTGCGTCGGCCAGATGCGAAGTTACATCGCGACTTTGTACGGCTACACCGTGCTGGGCACCGTGAAAAAGTGTTTTCGACATCCTGCACGACGAAACGACGATGACGATTTTGCGACGCGGCGAGGAGGGCATCGTGTGGATTCCGAGCGCTAATTAACGTTCGACCGAGTACAAAAAAGGCATAGGCCGCCGGCATTGTCGACCGGATCAGTCGAGACACACCGGTATCACGTCTTCTCGTTGCACCGCCAGTTCCCCGTTTCGCATGTCACTTGGGGAAGCTTGGTGGGTTTACGCACGTATAACTGATCAATATGTTCTCCCGGGAGGCTAATTAATTTCTGCTAATTAAATACCTATCTGGATGAATCGAAAATCGCGGATCTATCCACTACCACTTTTTTTCGCGTTTAAGAACATCGTGTACGAGTCGTGACAACGCACAGCGTGATCTTATTATCGAACGTATCACTAATTACATGTTATTGCCATTCGATGATATATTTTTATTTTTATTTTCATATTAATATAACGGTGTTGGAAATTTGCTGCCTTGAGTCACCGAGCTGATGGATTATTAATGCGGTTAACACTCGAGTTACAATGTTAGTTACTTGTCTTAGAGAAAAGACGGGTCTAAGATAGGTCTAATGTAAGTAAAGTGACCGATGTATGCGCGTTCGAGATTGCAAAAGGAATTACAGAAGAAAGACACCGCGAATCCACGCGTAGCCGGACAATCCGTCGTTACGTGTCGATGTCGCATCCATTCATGCGGTAATATAGCGATTTCATGTCGCTCATCGAAGTTGGCCATGCCGCGCACGTAACCGATCAATATGTTCTTCTTGACTGCTAATTAATTTCTGTTAATTACCCAACCGCTGAAACATGCACTGGTGCGGCTACACAGCCGCAACGGCCGTTGTCGTTCTGATAAGTACACAATCAGTTCGCCTTCCATGTAAACTTTTTGGTTAGACAAACGTGCAACGATAAAAGATTGATCCCGATCATCGTCGAATGTCTTACGGCATTAAATCAGCTTAATTAAAGAGAGACTTGGTGTACGACTGAATCGTAAATTGCTGCACACGAAAAAACTTTTGCTGAAGTATCTAAAAATTCAGCTTAATACAAAAAAAAAATCTAAAAATAATTTTACGTACAATTTGCAAAATCAAATATGTATATAAATTTATACAGAAATATTTAAGCACTATAGATCCACTGTCACCGAATGTAGGATTTCTCTTATTTATTAGATTCATTCTCATCGGTCCAAATTCGTATTATAATTAAAAATAATTTTGTTGAACCATCAAAGTAGTTGCGTAGAAATTTCAAGTCTAATGAGCAATGTTGCAAAAATTTTTTACACTCTAGCAATCGTTCAAACCCGGTTTGAACGTCTTATATAATTTGAACAGCCCAACAAAATTATTTTTAGATCTGTATTTAGCTAAATTTTTAGATTTCAGCAAAATCCTTTCTATGCATTATTTATTAAAATCGCAAGTTTTAAATTAAAATTAATTGGATTATAATAATTGAATTATAATAACGTACATACGGACATCAGACTGTAACATAAAGCATGATAATTTATTCTGCAATAATAAGATCAACATAATAAAATCAAACCTTTAAATTTGTGTGCGCAACCATTGTTTGAGCGTATAATTCTTGCAAATATTGTTACGAGATGCAAAATCTTGCAGGCAATTGCAATCTTTATGCGACCACGACGCTACTTTCATCAACGGATACTGAATTTTCAGGGATGCTGAAGAGAGACGCGTTAGCCGGCAGACGGGCGTCGCATCGGGCCGCTGTGGAACGGCCGAGCCGGGTAATTACGTCCATGGAATGATGAATCGTCCGAAATATTTTGTAGAACATCATTGGACGCGGGGCGGGCGTCGTTAATTCATTCCTGCGCGCGCAATCCAGATAAATGCGTACGGGCAGCGGTGTTCGAGCGTTATAAATGACGTCCGTATTCATAATTTTCGTAAGCCGCCGCCCAACGACGGGCCCCGGGGATTATCGGCTATATACGAGCCCCGTATCATGAACGCTTAATGGAAATGGGCTAATAAGCTTTTCACTGTCTAATTTTTCAGAAACGACTTTTGTGCGGAAGATATGATATTACGAAGAGATATTTCATTATCGAAAAGTGATGTATTTACAATACTTTATTACAATATTTTATTAAAAATAATTGAAGGATATCTTGATGAATCTTTTAGAAGGGAGTCCATTTTTTTAATTTTACAACTTTTCCTTGAGTAAGATTTGTTTTTATTCGTTTTTTTATTGTATTCCTTGTCTCAAAATATGACACTGTTTTAGTACTGTAGTGGTACTTTCTCGTCCTGTAAAAATTAAATTCTTAGTGGAATTTTAAAGCCCGGGTGTTGTTTTCATTTTCTGGTTAATTAATTACTTGTAATTTAGACTCACTTGACCTCATGATAACGTAAAAATTGTGTTTTTTTTTTAGTTATGATTAATCATGACACTGGTTTTGTAGTATAATAACTTTAAAAAATAGTCACTACAAAATCTTCAGTTTAGTAATTAACTACTCAGGTAGAACACAGTCACAGTTAAGTCATAACGATATATCATAGAACGTTATCATGACAATTCTTACATCATCATTTGTCACTTAAAAATGAACTATAAGTGACAAATAAGATGATTTCTTTATAATATTATTATAATTTCTGTGTTCTTTCTAGTACACTTCGACACGGCTAGAAAAATACAATTTTTATAATACATTATCGTCAGATAAAATTTTATTGTAAGTTAAATCAGAAAATGAAACAAATCGGTTAATTTAAAAATATTTTCAAAATTTATCTCTCGCAAAATATTATTTTATGCGCGCGAATTTAATGGTTTGCGAAAAAAAAATTGTTACATTTATTATTAAATTTCTCTGTAAAGTATTATAAATACACACAATGACTCGATTGATGGTACAATGAGGAAATGTTGATTTGCGTCATTCGGAGCTTCTTATCGAAAATACCAAGGCCTAAAAGACGCGGTAATTAAACGAATTCCTATAAGTGAACAATCATCTCGGGGCAAAAGCGACATTGCCACGATAATCGCGATTGCAATAATGATGCATACCGAGTTGCTCCTACGTTCAAAATGCTGGTATAATTGATGTCGCGCACCAATAGCGGAAAGAAAACGAGAGGGATCAAATCATAAGAAGAACGCGAGGCCGAAGGGGCGAATGGTTTGTCGTTATCGTTCGCAAAAAGCTTTGCCAAGCGACATCGCACAGGAAGTTGAATGCGCTACACCAAACTTAACAGGCCACTTTAACAAGAGCAGTTTTTACCAGGGGTCTCTTGAATGCATTATGGATGTCGTGAGTTATATATGACTCTATCATGTCGAACTGTTAGCGATCCCGGCTGGCGTGCGGGCCGATCAACGCATTCTCGTCTTTTTCCGCTTTTCGTTTTCTGTCGGCAACGTGAACAGTGTGGAAAACAAGATATGGAAAACAAGCACGTAGTTGCTCTTACGCATTCTCATCAATTTCGTTATTGTATCTATTTGTTGTCCCTCCATGATTTACTGTCAATACCGCTTTACATCAAGCGTTATATTTTGAGCCGGATTTTATTACGGTTGGCACAAATGATGTAAATGCGTTTCATTCAATTATGCCACTTTGAGAGATACACGGGTCCATATAACAGTCAGCTTTTATGCGTTCCCATTAGCTGCGGGTTCGCGTGTCTTTCCAATATTCTCTCATTCTCCGGTTACTATTCATGCTGCTTTACATCGAGTGTTACAAGCGTTACTTTTAATTATGTTACTCTCTCTTTGAAAGATAAAATAATGAACGTAGCAGGTAATGTTCTCTTGTACGTTTATATTAATTTTACGCTTGCTATTTACCTAATATTCCCCCTTTTCCGATTTCGCTGCGTTAATTGTTCAATTATGTATTTAAGAAATAAGGAAAATTTATACTGTAAATTTCTTCAAATTTCTCTAATAATATTTTCTTCTGTCACTTGTCGCAAAATTAATTTTATTGTTTGCGCGATTATGAAAAAACTTTGCAGATATTATCCATGCGATTATATTGCAGAAAATTATAATAATACAGTGGGGACTTTTTCAAAAATTTAAAATAAATTTAAAATAATTAATTCTTTAAGGCGATTCTTTCGCCATCCTCGTTAAATGTCATAGAAGTAAATAATGTTGCGAATCTCAAAGTTCCTGCGAAATTATATCCACGCGTAATGAGGAACTCGTGCTGTTTCCGAGAAAGAAATCTCTAAAACCATTACGAGACTCCTGGCGAGCATAAAAGTTTACACGCGAGGTCAAATACAAGGAATACTCTCGTCCTTTTGCACTCTCGCGAGCACTCGAGATGGAGTACTTCGAAGAGAGTACCACGATGTACGATTAACTTATTGCGCGAGAGGTGTCAGTTACACCTTAATGAGGTATTACTTTAATTGTCCATTAGGAATGGACTCAATGTAACGTTCATGAGTCCTTTACTTACAAGACAACACGAATCTTTGCACTTCAACCGTCTTTCTCCATTAGTGGAATCTTCTACTCGCTTAGATAAATGGTAATGGGACTACGAATTGTGGGAGAATTAATAATGGCTCAATGTGCATTGTCATCGTAATTGATATCATATTTCGAACACAAAAATTCCAATAGATTGACAATATTGAGCGAACATGAACCGATAGAGATTCAACACAAATAACTATAAATATTTAGGAGTCATATCAATGTCATGGGTCTTCGTTCCTATATGTGTATTTTTACAATTTCCAGTTTAACAAATTGTGAGCTGATTATTTGGTCTTAAATAATAATCGGCGTGCAGTTTGTTTGAATTGAAAATTGTAAAAATTCATGCACACAAAAATATTCTAGATTGACTTAAATATTTGTCATATTTTGCATCAAATAGATATAATTGAATCGAACAAAGTATATTTAATTCGTATCTTGATTCTTGTTTACAGCAATCGAATTTTTCTTCAAGCTAATCTACGCGAGATAAGAGAGAGCGAGAGGTCTTGCAGTTGGTAATTAATAAATCGCAACTAATTCTCTCGTTTAAGTCATCGTAAATTATTTATCAGTGAAGTGTTTTCTCAAGCGACGTCTAATTATCGCGACTTGGAACCGCCATAGCTTTCCTTCTCGATTTATTAGCCAATTACAATCCATATATTCGCCACCAGTCATGAAACAAGATCTGTATCTTTGTACGGCTGATCACTTTTGTACCTGTCCCAAGAATCGCGCTGCAGTTGCTCTCTCTTTCGAGGTTTCTCCTTCCTCATTAGGCAATTACGTCGAGTTTTATCTGCGTGTCCGATTTTTCGCTCGCGTCACCTCGTGGTCACTCCTGCCTCCATCACACTAGAGGCGATGGAAAACACATTCCATCGTCGCTTTGTAAGCGCCGATCATGCGTCCTAATAGCCTAGATATACGACATCGAGCCCGACGCACCGATCGAACTTTCCGCGCCGATCGTACGCGTTTCAAGGAACCAATCGCGGCTTCAAACCGTAACATGAACTTGAATTCCGCGTTGACATTTGTGGAATAAACTCGGAAAAGATCGATTTGCAATTCTGTACGGAAGTCGATATCAACATCGAGTAGAAGGAAAATTACGACTTTACCTTCTACTAGTTTCTCGTATAAAGCCTCGATAATAAAACCTCGATAAGTAAACGATATTAATTCTTATACAGTTCTGGGAATTAACGGCTAATGCACGTTTATAGCAATTCTATGTCTACAAATATTGTTACATTTGATAATACTGCACGATAAAAATGTTAAACGAAATGAATTTTGATTAGCAAAAGAACAGGGTAACGTAATAATTTCTTAATTAATTAATTAATAACTGCAAAAGCTATTCTACATATTAATTGTAAAAGCTATCAGTTAATTTCATTTAAGTGAATCAGTAATAAATATAAATTTGCATCTCCAATATTTCCGCTAAAAAATTTATTCGATTATTTATTGGTCCGTAAGAAAACGTGATAATTTTAAAATTATAGCTGTCATATATTCGATCGTTTATTTAAATTAATAGTATGGAATCCTGCATGTGAACAAGTTCTATTCCAAAGTCACGCGATTACGACAGTCAGTCAGATTATGGAATATAGAATTATATGCTGAAGAATGCAACGGATCGTTTTAATCAAACTGCTGACTGAATTGATATTGGCAATATTCATATCTTCAGTTAATGATTCTGATAAAATATGATATGTATTCGTCGAAATATAAATATTTATCTCTTGAATTTGCATCATATTTAAAGTCTTATTATGCATGTTAAATTTTTCCGGTTAAGAAGAAATTATTATAGAAGGAAAAGATATCGTGTCGATCGAGATGACAGTTTTAAGGTCTTAGCTTTAAGCTTCAATCACGACGAAGGTAAACTGGAAGTACGATCGAATTCTTTGGCACGTAAGACCGACAATGTCCGCCTATTTGCGTGATCCACGGTACTAATGCAGAATGTTATGAGTCTGCGTGTCATGCATTAACAGTTGCATTAAGAGTTTGCGTTTTCAATCTGATTGCCGACATTGTATCCGGTAGGATCAAAAAAAGCAAATACAGTGAAACTACTCTTGTTTGCGCGTAATACTCCTTTTAAATTTCTTAGATGTAGCTTATTTTCAAAGAATATTTTTCCGCGAATAATTATCACGTTACTAAACTATGATTACAATATTAAGTTGAAAGATGATAACTTTTGGCATATCATTACCATCTTCTGCGAGAGATTTATTTGACAAAGTCCAGAGATGTAAATCGTAAAATGTTTAATGTGCTGACGTGAACATGTGAATGAATTTACTTATTAATACATACATAGCATGAAATTTCACACATTCTAAAATGTAATAGACGATCTTAACTCTTACTCCTCCTTGTAATGTCACTAGTACACTGTTAGATTTATAGTGTCAAATTTAATCTAATTTAAGCCGCCACTGCTCTTACTGAGTGTATCGTTATTTTATATTAAAACAATGGTTAAATTTTATATAGAGTCAAATTTAACTATTATTTTAGTATAAAATAACGATATATTGAGTGGCGACTTAAATTAGATTAGATTATTATTATAAATTATTATTTCGCTTTTTAATATACAATACTAGAAGGTTGAAACTAAGTAAAATTATAGTTGAAAATCATTTCATTACGGTGTAACCTTTAATACAAGTGCAAAACGCGAATGGCGGGTGAGAAAAAAAAATGACGAGGAGGAGTAAGTACGACACTCGTGCTAGTTTTACCGTTCGGGCTAGTAGGTCCACCATGTGGCGTGTAAAGATGTCCATGAGGATTGTGCGGATGCGGGGGTGGGGGCAGCCACGCGAACCCCGCCAGAGAATGCGGAAATCCCGCGGGGTTCCAACCGGGAGCGCCGGGTGCTCCAGCAAGATACGGCGGGCCCTGCGAAGGCCTTTGCACTCCGGGATGAATTGGCTGAGGCACTACCGGGCTAGACTTCTCCTCCTTCTCCTGGCTAGTTTCCAGGTCCCTCTCCAATTCGCAATCCGAGTCCATCACATTTAGATCCTCGGACTGACCGACGCTTCTTATCTCATGGTCTTCAAGATCCAAATGATCCGTCGTACGGTCTCCTTCTAACGAACGATTCGCTTCGGAATCACTACGATCGTCGAGAATCTCTCGTCTGCTCGCGGGTGATACAGATCTCGGATTGGTAATCCTGTCGATCCTTTCGTCTTCTTCCTGAATATGCTCTTGTTCTCGTTGGAGCATCGTCTCACTGATTCCACTCGGCGAATTGGCCGTCAGTCGATCTCTCGGAATCTCCTGGTCTATTCTGATAGGCGAGGATGACTTGTCGTGACTCGTTCTAGAGAAATCCTTCACCGTAAGCATCTCTTGTCGAGCGGGCGGATGATCTTGCTCGAGTCTATTCGAATGATGATGGTGGTGATGATTGCCGAAGCCGGCGAGACCGTGAGGACTCAACCTAGCGAGTAGTTCTCTACTCTGAAGTCTCTGCTGTTCTATTAGGAGCTCTCGATACCTTGCCTCTATCTCAATATTTTTTTCGGTATCCATTCTGTCATCGTTATCTCGCCTGGTCGCGAAAGTGCCGCCGCCGATGGCACTCTTCTTCGTGCCACTTAGCAGGGCATCGACGCTGAAGCTGATCTTGCCGCTTCGTGGCTTTAAATTCGAAGATGCTGACGTCGGAGTAGCCATGTCGACGTCCTCGCACAAACGATCGCTACCGGAATCTGGGCCCGTCACTACGCCTTCGCTGTTGCTCATGCCGATTCTGTGTCGGCCTCTTAAGTTCTCGCGTTTCACAAGTCTCGAAATACGACCGACAATTCTAATCAATCTATAAAACTACACTTAATAATCATCCAAAGATGCGAATAAAAAGATCGTTCGGTCGCTTTCTTAGTTCCATGTTGTATATCCAATGTCCATTAAACTGTAAATCCTAACGAAACTTCGAATAAGTCGCACCTAGTTTCAGCTAACAGTCGTATTAGCTTCTCACGGACGTCCGTTAAAGAATGATGGACTTGATACATTGATGCCATCAAGCCGCAAGGCATTTTCAGTCGGTGTCGATCAGTCACATCGCGATTCCTGAATGAAACTCGCTAACGTTGTAGAGACTTTCCGAGGCGCAACCCGCCACCTTAATAAATTTCTCGCTCCGTTATTCTTGGAATCCGCCGCATCGCCGCGGAATGACCCAGCCGACACGAGCGGATTCCTCCATTAGAGTCAGAAGAGTGTTTTTAAGATATCAACATGATGATCCAACTCTTCTTACCTCTTAACTTTTATACTTTTCGCATCCTTGTCGATTCTCAGCTGATATTCTCATACGGCAATCCTCTTTTCGCGATACTTTATATGTCCTTTCACTCAGACAGCGTTTAACGGATCTGTATAAAAACATTTAAACGAAGCGCGCAGAATGGAATCTACGCTGTATAATACTCTCTTTGCGAGAGACGATGTGTCGTGGATGAATCTCACGTTGACAGCTTTCGCTGTCATGATAAATTTTAATTAATTACGAACGATTATTCTAATCCGTCGTGTGTCGTGTACATTCCAATGATATTTTAGAAGATATTTCCAGCATTGAGCTTCTCTCATTTTAAACTTGGATCTTTCTTCATCATGACATGATGCATACAATATTTCGTCTATTTTATCGTTAGGTTACAAACATCAATATTCGCATAACGATGTACGGGATTCTTGGAAGTAATAACTTGGAAAGGTCAAATGCTGATTTCCAAGATCAACAAAATCTGTGGCTGTCATCGACGCGTTCATCAGCACGTTCCATTAAGCGGACGTTGATACACGATCTCTTCCAATGCTTCTGGGTTTCAATCGAGGCACTCAGTTTCTTCGTGCACCAACAACGCGGCCTCTCGCGACCTAGACGATTCACCAAGGCGGTCGAGTGCGTATTCTAGCTCTGATCGCGCGACGGTGAGGACACAAGGTGGGAGTGCTGTAGTCGTCCCGCGAAAAGAAATGTCGGCAGTGGAGTACAAATGTAATCGGTTGTAATCTGTGTAATCTGCCGCGTGGTGACCGCCACTGCCGCGGAAACGGCACTGATTACCAGCTCGGCTGCACTCGCGGTGGAGAGCTCTGCCGGGGGGGCTCTCCATTCTCCCTCTTTCTCTCTCTCTCTCTCTCTCTCTCCCTCGTTCTCTTTCTCTCTATCTCTCTTTTCTCGTTCTCGGCGTTGCGATGTTACCGCCGGGTGCGCGCCGCCCCCGCAACGCTAGCAAAACCGGTACCGTGGCCTGGGCTCGACCAATACGCGCGAGCCGACGCACATCTCGGGCGTTTCGAGAATGGGCGTTCTTCGTGGTTGAGCGTGGACCAATAGCGAGCGACGAGGTGGCTCGAAACCCGTAGGGGAAATCCCCTTCTTCCGGTTCTCCGCAACCGTCAGATGGAGCTGGCTGCATCGCCCGACGTCGGAGAGTGTCTCGAGGTGGTGGAGAACGCGGATGGTCGATGGAACGTGGTTACGGTGGTGGTGGTGATGGTGGTGGTGGTAGTGATGGTAGTGATGGTGGTGGTGGAACGCGGTGGGACCGAGCGGAACGTGACGACTCCTAATTGTCTAATTCCCGGGCGCGCAATGCGCGAATTGATTGGCAATACGGGTGCACGTGGCTGTGTGCACGAGCGCATGGCTGGGAGGGCAAGCATCCCTCTCGCGTTCGTTCGTACGCGTACACAAACCGCGCGGCACCTCGTTCCGCTCTCGCGAGACCGAGCGATGGCTGATCTAGGATTTATATATTGTCGGTGATATGCACAATCCCAACGTCTATCACATTTAATTATCGCCGGGATACGACACGCGTGCTGAGACACGTGACTGGAATGACTGGATCCTTCCATTCGACAATCTGGTTTTCGATTAATTGTTTGTGCTCAAATTTGTGCTTGTAAATAAAAAGAATTATTTTCAGGGACACTTGAAAACAATACTTCTCGCGCGAAGCTAGATACTTATTTTCAAATGACGTAAATAAAATATGGAAATGTTATTGAAATAAGTATTTTATCTCGATTGATATTCCTCTCTTTGGATTATCTTTCGAAAAATAGCCTGCTATTTTTTCCAAAACTCACATAGATTTTTAACTATTAAAATTGTTTAACAGCTGATATTCGACTTTCAATAATTTCACAAAAAGTAGTTTTTCCCTATACTATCGCGGAATATACATACCTATATCGCTTATACAAGAATAATATAAATCAATAAAAATAAACAAATTATTTGCGCTCTTTACGAGGGAATAAGGCAGGATGTTCCACTGAGGGATGGATTGGAGCGTAAGCAGAAACGACATATTGAATCTCCGATCCGTTTCAAAAGAAGGAAACACATCAATACAGCGAGGGTGGGGAAGCGCCTGCAACACGCGCGCGTTCTTCTCGCGAGGAAAGAGATATAGTAGAAAGCAGGGAGCAAGCGAAAAGAAAGAATTGAGCCATCAAGCATAGGGGTTTTTGTCGTTCACCAGTCGCCAATAGGACTGAGGAAGCCTTGAGCAACGTACGAACGTACGTTGTCTTCTACTTCATGATGGTCTTATTCGAGTTTGTCGCATTAGCATGTTAAAAACAAACATTTAATTAAAAGCCATGATAACGAAGTATTGAAGCAGCGATATCTTTTTGCGTAACTTTACAACATAAATTTTTTTTATATAATGTAATTAAAACTGTAATGACTTAAGATGGCTGAATCTTACGTAATTAATTAGTATTTAGTTTAAGCAAAAACTTTTTTTAATTCCCTCTATCTTATCTCTAGACCTTTTTTTTTAGACATGTAACACAAATTTAATTTACACAAATTATTTCATGGCTATAAAATCGTCTGTTAAATTTATTAATGGATAATGATGTAATTAGAGATATTTATTATTTCGATCCTCCAATTAAAAATAATGAGAGATTTTTCAAACAAGCAGATTTGTTTATAAGTTTGTTTGCACTTTGTACATTAAATATGATACATTAGTCTTAAAAGACGCAAAAATTTGTAAAATTCCATTGTTAGGAAACATGGTATAGGAAACATGATATTGCTCTTAGCTAATATTCTAAACAAATATATTCCATATAGCATGGAACAATTGCGACAATATCACTACATGACCAGCGATATCTTAGGATAATCCGATTGAATCTTCATCACATTGTGATGAAGATAATAACGAGAAAGTTTTTTGATATTTCTCTCGGTATTGCTCTTAGCTAGTATTCTAAACAAATATATTCCATATAGCATGGAACAATCGCAACAATATCACTACACAACCAGCGATATCTCAGGATAATCCGATTGAAAACTTTCTCTCGGTATGTCCCATAGGGCAAACCAACTTCAAAGAAGGAAATTTCGGACAAGCCGATTAACCTTTGGAGAATTGCGAGATGTTATAACGTCTTAAAATCATTTTCATGTCATTTTCATCATTTTGCATTTGATTATACGCTAAATATATATTTTTTCCTAGAACCAAATTTTTGTGGTTCAAGAAAAAATTTCTGCTCTTTCAAAAATTAAGGAAAACTTCAGTTATAATCGATTGCTGACCTACAAGATGTAAGTTTTTGCGAGTAGTATTGTTGCACTGCTATCACGACACTTTCGTAATTCCCGGCGATTCTTCTCGCCTTGGACGGATTATGTTACGGGCGTTACGTGTGAGAATGTTTAAATGCGATATAAAATAGAATCGCGGAGTCAATTAATACATGTATTCAGATTACAGATTACAGATTGCGATTGTAAATTATTTCTAATTATAAGTTTCGTGTGTAATTAAGCTCTAATAACTAATTATAAAAATTATAAGTATAATAATTTTTATTAGTAATTAAAATTACTAATTAAAATTATTAAGCATAGAGTATATTTGAAATCCCATATTTTAACATGACGTATTACAGATTTAATTATTATAAAATAATTAAAATTATATTTAAATATGATGTTATTCATAAAAGATAGCGCATACATCTGGGATATACCTATCCTACAGGTTTGTAACTGATAGTTTAAGTAAATGCTTGAACTTTTGTTAACCACCGAATACCGTGACGAGCAGAATGTACGAACGTTTGCGCGCAAACCCCAGAGAAGGGGATGTTCCGGGCGCGATTTGCACATTAACGGGGAATAAACGATGCCGAAATACAGCGCGGACGCGCGATCGCTATAATAGGAGCGCCGAGTAGTCTATTAAGCGTCCTCAAAACCAGTTAGTGAGTCGGCAATCCAGTTTAGGTACAAAATGGCTGTCGTTTAGCGAGGATTAATGGTCTCGGGAGTGCCCCGAGGCAGCATAATGGGGCAGATGCGTTCTGGATGAGGGGGAACAACCCTCTCTGATCTCTCCTCCCCGCCATTTATATCTCGACAACCTCCGCGCGCCACCCTGCCTCCTCGTGCCTTATCCCACCCCTCCTGTGGCCTCGTTATGTACACCTATCTGACTACAGGCTCCATTATGCCCTTTTTGTGTGATGCTCCACGTACGTCGGATAAATACGCGATATCTGTGCACCTACATACCAACATTTTGAAGTTGCAACCTGCGACATTATACGAGTAGCAGGAAATTGTATACCTTTTCTCCTCTATTTTCCAAATTAAAAATTAAGATACGTGAAAGATTTATTATCTCGCATATACCTAAATAGATTGTATATTGTTATAAATTTTTACGAATAAATCACTTTGTACAGCTTAAGTGTTGACATAAACATTGGAGTGTTTTAAATTTATTTACGACCGTGTAAATAACTTCTTCGGAGTTTTCATTTATTGTTTATGTCTTTCGCAATTCGTTCTTTCGTTCCAGCAACGGAAATAATGATATACTTGTATACAATATTATCAACACGAAATTATGCATTCTCCATTAATAAGTTAATTTCTCCATTCTCAGTTAATTATTCCTTTATCTCAATTGTGCCATTTGCTTTCTCAGTACTCTGGACACCTCATACATATTTCCCATAATGAATCGTCTGAATGTACACAGCCTCCGAAGGGCATCGTGTCCACGTTTCGTGCATGCGTTTGTGTGGGTGCCACGCACACGACGGTTCAAGCGGGGATTTGAGCCTCATATTTGGGCACCCAAAGCGCCGTTTAGTTTGACGTTTCATGGTCGGCTGACTCCCCTCGCCGTCTACCGACGCTACGGTCGGTGTCGTTTCGGTGCTCCTGAGAGAGGAGCCGTAAGTACTCGTTTTGAAATCGACTCCTGATGCGCGTGTGTACGCGCGAATGGGTGCGTGTGAGCGTGGGGTTGCTGCGCGTCTGTGTCCGGGAATCGAATCTCAGCTTTTGTCGAGGCCGCCCTAGAGACGGCGTTGACAGAGATTTAGGGAGTGCAGTTAATGTGGAATTAGCTGCCACGGAAGTGGCGATGCCGCGGCCGTATTATGCCATCACCTGCCGAGGGAAAGACGCTCAGCCATTTTTCGCGAGCCTAATAAGGCGGCACTAATGCTCTCTCGTCGCTTTCTCGTTCTCGCAGCCTTTAATATGTCGTATTAATGCCGGAATCGTCGTAAAAGAAAATATTTGCTCCGCGATGTAGAAGTGAATCCACGTACTGACGCGGAAACAAATTTACAAAGTGATGTAGGAGGAGAAAACGGCGTCGAAGCTCGATTTCCACGTAAAATTGTGTTATAGTTGTCATCAGTATAGGACGTCATAAACATTTTTATTTTATTAGACTCTATACCGTAATACATTATTAAACTTAATACACATTTTTCAAGAATATTATCCAGACCAGGAAAATCGTATAAAAAAATAAGTGGGAAAAGCGAAATTAATAGCGAGACTTTCGGAAAATGCTTATCTAGATTAAATCCATAGTTGTCAAATTTAATCTATTTAATAAAATAACGGTATATTGAGTAGAAACAGTGACTTAAATTAGATTAAATTTGATACTATAAATTTAACAGCGTAGTGAAAATATTGCAATATATAATAAGTTTCTTTATTTTCTCAAAATTTTCTTATTTAATTTTTCTTTTCCCAAGACAATATTTAATTTTATTTATTTCATTTTATAGAAATAATTTTTTTGTTTAGTGTTCTACAAACATCTGAATATTTTACTGCAAAGTTCATCATTTAAATTTGAATTCTCCCTGACGTTCGGTATATTTTTAGAAGAAGATAACGTTTTATGTATAAAAGATATAAAGGTCCAAAGATAAAACCAAATCACAACAAATAGGTCGCTCGACAGACAAATTTGAGAATTCGATTTGAGAATTTAAAACGAAGTAAAGTCAATTTCAGAGAAGATGCCAACACAAGTTTGTCTTGATGACCAATGGTTTATCTCGTTCTAATCTTGTTTGCAGAACAAACCGCCTGTTTGAGTATTTAAATATTATGTTGGATCCATGAGACACAGTGAGGGGATTCTATCTTCCCTTCTATGGAGTATTGCATTTGTTTGCGCTCACAGAAGAGCTTTATTATTCTTTACATTTCTAAGTTTTTTAATACATTTCTTGCTTCGTCAAATATTTTCGTTTGGGCAAAATAAACGAAAAAATAATCTTTTATTTCAGGCAGAAAAATATTTAAACCAAGACAAATTTTATATTTAAAATAGCATCTATAGCCTAAATTTTAATCATATATTAATTATATATTAATTGTATATCTTATGCTATTCTATAGTCGTGTAGTTTACAAGTAGCTAAATAAAGAAAAATAAAGAAAAAATTATACGAAATTATAGGAAACTCAATGGATTGATGATGTTTATAGAAAGCATTGTGATTCTATTATGCTGTTGAAACGAAAAGCATTATGTTCTTAAACTGTAGACGCGCTGCCAATTTCGGATCTCCAGTCGTTTTGGGTCCAAAGGAATATTCGGTTTTGGCACCTGCAAATCACGGGTGTAATAAACACCCACATTCCGATAGTAGCTTAGTATATTATAAGGACCACCTGCTATAATAGTATTAACCTTTCAAAAATTTCAAAAGACTTAAACCACAATGACCGTTTCTTCTTTTAAAAATGGTCAAGCATTCGTACTCGTAGTGAAGCGAGCCATTGTTTAAGATGACAAATTTTGAGTAGCAAAATATTTTTATTATATATAATATGTTTATTCATCCATACATTCTCTGTTTTAACTTTTTAAATAAATAAATAGCATTGCAAATAATTTAATACATTATAAATATCCAAATATTTTATTCGTCAAAAAAATCTAAATAAAAAAGAAGGAAAAAAATAAACTTTTACGTATCTGTTGTCAGCTTTATAAATATCTATCTCTGCAAACAAAATTATGTAACGATATTTTGCTCATGAATAAAATTTACATAAGAAACGTGAAAATTCACTATTCCAATCTTAAACACGAGTCGGAAAAGTCGCTAATAAATTTCAATTTGCCTCGTGCCGAATTTCCATTCACGCCAACGTATATCTAAACATGGGATCGTAAAGCGCTTGACAAGACCGCGTACTTAAAGTGTTTGACGCATCAAATTTACCCCTGATGGAACCGAGAGGGATAACACGAAAAAAAGATCGTCACGCGAACTTGGTCATCGACCATAAGGGGATGATTTGTTACTAGTCGTTGTTCCCCGGAGCGTCCAATAGCGCGCTTTATCGTCAAGAAGTGCACCAATGTTGATGCAGTCGAGAGAGAGAGAGAGAGAGAGAGAGAGAGAGAGAGAGGGAGGGAGAGAGAGAGAGAGAGACGAAAGAAACAGAAAAGAGAGTGGGATTCTCGATAGTTACCCATCGGATACACGGGGTGTTCGCATTGAATTACCCTTGTGACCGAAGGAAGGAACCAGATGCATCGTCGTGGCTAACGCACCGCGACGGCCTTCGCATTATGTTTGTTTATTTATTATTAATAGGAAATTCATAACAATCACATAATAGAACCCGCGTGTAAAGAGGGCTGCGCTCCGCGATGATCATATCGTCACGCTTGGCGCGTCTCTCATATAGTAAACGCTTTTTCCGGAGTAGTTTCTCTAGAGCTCAACGACGGCATATGGAGTGGGACGAAAGCTTTATTATCGTCGCAGCAAATAAACTCGATCTATTTCATCGTTTTTTTTGCATATAATATTTTCAAAAAAAATCTTCTCCATGTTAGAATATTTATTTTATCTCAAAGATTATCTTCCTGCGAATAGTTAAAGAAATTTTGTATTAATTGTATTTTGTCCTATTGATATTTTAGCTAAAAACGTAAAAAAAAGTATTTTTATGAAAGTACAACTGTTTAGATAAATTTTTTTTTTCTAGACACTTGTCATACATCCTCTCGAAAACTTTCACATCTCGAGTTAATCTTATTCATCTTCTTAAAATCGTCAGCACACTTACTCAATGAGATACTCGAACCTAAGCGAAATGAGGACGCTGAATTATTGGAAAATGCTGCCAGGAGTTCCGTGCATTTTCGAAACGGAAAGAGCGACTCGTTGTCGCGCCGACGCCGGCGCGCATTCCAGTTCGCGTGGACGGAAGTGTTTGACGCTTGGGAACAAAAAAAATAGAGAGAGATATAAAAAACGCTTGTTCGCAGCGCGAAAATAGGAGAGAAAGGTATATCGAAAAATGGCGCGAGACCGGTGCGGGGTGGCAGCGCGGTGATAGAAGGGTGGCTGGCGATTTTGCGCGTTTTCCCTCTACCTATGGCCGTCGCTCTCCCCACCGATGCCCTCCCACCCCTTCCTTCAACCTCTTCCCCCATTTCCCCCCTCTCAAAAGTCCCCTCGTCCTCCACCACCTCCTCCTCCTCCTCCTCCTCCTCCTCCTCCACCAGTCCAGCCACCCCTTCTGCCACCGTGTTGATGTGAACTCAAGGGTGCAAATTCTCGCTCGTTCGAAATTCAGGACAGGAAATTAGACGGGCGTCTCCCTCCCATAGAAATACCCGCGAAGCGTGAGAGATATGAGGATGGTACGACGACGGGGTGCACCCCTCCCCCCCCCCCCCCCCCCCCCATGGTAACCATCCCTCACCTCCGTCCCGCACAACCCCATCTTGGCTGCCTTCGCATATAAACGCGAGCGCACACGCAGGCATGACATGAATGCCGCTCCGGATAAGTGCCTGATATAATAAGGATGCGATGGCTTTTGCGGCTTTACGTGCCGCTCGCTCGCGGAGCTATCGTCTTGTCATGCTGCTATCGAAACTGCATGCCCGAAAGGGATGAGGGAATAACGCGACGTTGCTTTACTTGGGTTAGAAGGGTTCAGTTTCTTAAATAGTTTCGCGGTTTGATTGGGATAATTATCTTAAACTGTGATTTTATTTAATTGACGTTTAATTACGTTTTGTAATATCACGTTGCCTAAAATGTATTAAGATATGTACCGAATAATTTGTAAGTATATTACGAAGATATTGTTCGTTAAATATTTTTATCTGAACAAAAATTTTTTCCGGTCAAAATAATTTACAGTTTAATTATATAATGAAATGTTATCAATCAATTTATAATATATATAAGAGATTTATAAATCAAGTGTTGAATAATTTGAAGTAAAATTATATTTTGAATTTAATATTAATAGTAAAAAATAATTAAAATGTTGAAAAATAAAAAGTTAAAGCAAATAAAAACTTGATCGATTAATAAATTTATCTTTGATAATTTTGCTTTGTAGCCAAAGTTTATTAAAATTTTCTGTCTTGAGAAAAATAATTCGAAAAATCTTCGAACTTTCGTTTTCTGCATATTCGGATAATATACAATTCTTATAATATAACTCTTATAATATATAACTCTTTTCGCAGAGGATTTCGCATATGGGATTAGAATGAAACGATGCGTACAATACAACTCACTTGGATTTAAATCTTTTCTTATGTCTTTTAAGAAAAATTAGAAAACACGAAGCAAACACGCTTGCAAACATTTTTAAATGACAGATCTATTGAGAACGTTAAGCGGGTTAAATCTTTTTGTCCACTTGATTTGCTAAATCCTATAATCGGACGAAGTCCGCTTTGCATTGTCAAAACTTGTCAGAAGACGAAATGACGGATCACACGAATGAATTATTGATGGGTGGTCCACATTCTTCGGCATGGTTAAAGATTACAAATGTTAAAGTTAGAAGAAATAAATTAATTCAGAAAGCATACAGAAGACATTATCGTTGTTAATTTGCGAAAAAAATTTGTAAATGCTTGTAAACAATTATGTCAATTTTTAATATGATTTTCTAATCCTTTATTATACGATGTTTGTATTTGAGCTTAATTTTCATCACTTTTACAAGTAGGTGTACAAAAATTATGAAATAGTTCTTACTTATATTTCAACATCTTTAGAAAGTATTTATGTTTGTAAAGTTGTTTGTTTAAAAAAAGAAAAGAGAGATAGAGATTATTACTTTGCCAAGTGCTCCTAGTATTTCATAGAAAGAAAATGCGATACGAATGACTAATTGTGAGTGTATTAAAGATTAACTATATTGTAACAATTAATATCGATGAGATTATCAATCTAGTGAAATTGCATAACAGAGTAATTTTATTAAAAGATTATATTCTTTACAAAGAATTATTTAATTATACTTACTCTTTTTGGAAAATACAAACAAGTTTATGGAAATATTTATAAGCGTATTATAATAGATTTATACAGAGAATGCGATTTTTGCAGACTGTAGATCGAAATTATGATTATTTTTTATCGTACGTGATGAAAGGAAGCAGTAATGTATCCAGCAGAAGAAACGTAATTGCTCGGCACCACAGTAACTCGCGTGAAAGCGTGCAATAAAACGCCGACTGATAATCAAAGGGAGTAACTAGAACAGCGTTCATAATAAGCATATTTTTTGCTCGTTATGCACGCTATAGCACTATTGAAATTACAATTTGTACACAATTTAGATCTTAAATACATTCTCGAATACTTTACTTTCATAAAACATATATAAACGTTACGTTAAAAATGCTTTTATATTCAATATTTATTAGATTGACTTTTATATTTAGTTCGGCATTCAGTAAATTAGTATAGTAAATACATGCACGATCATTAAATATCAAGTATCAAATAATCTCATATTTTGAATAATTAGTATTTAAATTGTATTTAATAGATTTATCATTTCGAAAATGATAAGATTATATCTGTCTATTTGAATTCTGTTTATTTGATATTATTCTACATTAATTAAAAGCAAACTTATTAGCTGACGAAAAGAATTACTTTGATTCTGTCATTCTGTAATTGTTATTTAGATGAAACAACGGAAACAAGTCATAAATTATGGTTGCAATCCACAAAACAGTGAAACAAACAAGCACTAGAGTACTGTTGAAGGGGAAGAAATGATTCTAGTTATCTCTATCTAAACTATGCCGCAGGCAATTAATTGGCAACAAGATAAGCAACAGAGAAATGTCGGAGGGAAAACGAGACCTACTTATGTGAGAATAAAGTGTATATGTGAGTACTAATACCCCCCTTTCTCGCTCCCAATCAGGCTAATTAATTCAAGACCTCGTCGATGCTCTCAATTAAAGTTATACGTTAATGATTTGCAAAAATATATTTCACTGCAGTGGCGCGAGTATTATCTGCTAATTACAGCGACCTCGACTCGAGCCGCGAAGTAAATGAAAGAAAATAAGAAAAAACATCCGTTGTGCTGATTTTCTGTTTGTGTTGTGGAACTTGGAACTTGCGTTCTATAGTCGTCGTATTATCTTCTCGTAAAAAGTATTTTTTCCTAGAAATAAAAAACGCCTACACCTTTTTTAATTTAATTTAATTTAATTTAATTTTTATTATAAATAAAAAATAAAAGGAATTATGTATACACATATAGAACGGAATTGTTTTATTGCTTTTTAAAGTAAATTATGTGGAATTCTGAAAGAGTAATGTAGAAATTGTATAAGTTCTAATTATTTAGCGTGATGTTAAACAACCATTTTCTAAAATATTATGTAGATACACGGTAAAGATGTATCTAAAAATTTTGGCATAAATACAGATATGAAAAAAAAATTTCATTGGACCATAAAATAATTATTATCTTAAATATGATGAGTAATGCTGCAAAAATTTTTGACATTCCAGCAACTAGTTTAAATATCCAACATAATTATTTTGATTGTCCAACAAAATTATTTTTAAATCTGTATTTTATGGTTGAATTTTTGAATACTTCAGCAAAACTGTCTTTTTCGTGTAACATCATGATTTTTTTTATTTAATAATTAAATTTTTTTTTACGCAACCGTTAATTTTTTTCTGTTTTCTTACTTCTCTCATCTTTATTGCTCATTTAATGTATATTGTTATTTAATGTGTATTTAACATAAAGCAGACTATATTTATTGAGAAATATCGGACTGTTGTGTCAAAATGCCGCAATAAATCATATACAGAGAAAATTTCTACAATTACATCTTTTTCATGATTGGACGGCGAAGAATAATCTTTTCTCTTCAGCGTGATTAATATTTTACGAGATTAGATGTCGAATCGAGCAAACGAACGTAACGTGACGTGACGTAAGCGCTCGTTTCCGGCGAAGCCACGGTTCAAATATCGTTAATGCAACCAGTTGTTTTCCGTTTAAGCAGCTGTTAATTGGCAGTGACTAATTACGACGTGTTATCTGCGAGTTATCGCTCGGACGCTTTTGCTAAACGTTATGCCTCACTCTTCGCGCTGTCGTTAAGAATGGTTACGTTTGCGATACATAATGTAAATACGGTATATCTGTTCAACGAACGTCTTTCTCAATTCTCTCGCATGAACATTTGCAAGTACATAATCATTGTGCCGTTTCGTAAAAAACAAACATTCATTGTCAGTATTGTTAATGAATTTCACTTTCGTCAAATATAAAAAGACTTAATTCTTAATTAATTAATAAATAATTGTATCACGTCGAAAGATATGTATGTACAAATGTGCCTTCTCTCAGATCTCGCAGCTTATTAATGAAAACAAAAATATAATTTATCTGTATTCGAATAATTACTCAAAGAGATAATTATTGTTTAACTTCTTTGACGTCTCACGCTGATATTTTTATAAATTGATGCGACTTTCATATTTCTTTTAATTAGATACAGTTAAATGATAAATTATTCGAATTTTTTATCGGAAAAAGAGTCTCTCTCTGTTGAAGATTGGCCGCGACAGTGGATCTGCCACGATGAGTAATTAGAATTCGTTCTCACAAGAACAAAGTTGCTCGAAGCTTCATGCAAATTAGTTGATCGTACGGGCGGAGAGTAGGGCGTTAAGACAAGAAAGAGGGGCGAGAAATCGAGCCGCTTCAGAAATAAGGGCGTATCGGTTCGAAAATTTGGCGGAAGGAAAAAGAGATGCGGTCGTAGCGGAGAATCGGAAAACAAAAACGAAATTTGCGCCGACCGGCCTCATCAGGTCGTTTCGACGCCACGCCCTGGCGACGGACTTGCAGGGCCTTAGTTTCGTTGGACGAAATGCATCCCGTTTCATCTCGGTCGCAGTAGGAGCCTGTTAATTGGTGGTGCAACCGAGAAAAAGGTAATTCCTTGTCAAGAACTAATGAGGGTATAGGCGCCTCGCGCTCTTTCCACCATTAAAACGTATTACTGCCTTTGCCGCTTTAACGCTTTAACATTAGCAGCCTAATTTCAGGATATAATTTTTTTTTATTAAATTATGTTAAGAGATTATTCAATCTCCGCTGTAATTCCAAAAATAATTCTTTAAAAAAATTATTCATTTAGATATACTTCCCACTTCCAAGATGAGACAAATAACCCGGTTGACCGTTCGGTGATAATAAATTTAAATATAATGCGTGATCATGATAAAATGATTAATTAATTTACTTACAAGATTGCCCAATTACGTCTCCTGCCCTTTAACACAATAAATTTGTATAGTCTTTAAGGCGTGTACTGTACGTATAAACGTCAGCCAGATAAACTATCTCTGAATGCGTTCATTGTATCGAATCTGAAGTGTTGGTAAATCGTTGCGATTACGGCTGTATCTCGCTTGTTCATGCGTAACGACGAGATGTGTGTTGGCCATATCGGTCAAAGTTCGAGATTCTTTCTTAATTACAGCGCTTTGATAGTGTACAGAATTATTGCATTTACGCTTCTAAAATTATATTTGCTTGAACTTTCGTCGAATTTTTATCGATCACTCGTTTACATAACTCACAGGCATATTGACTGGTAATAAGATTATTATATCGTTATAGAATATTTTACATCTTCTACAGATTAGGAAGAAATAATAATTAATATTACTTAAAATGTGTATATCAATTTATCTTTAACTGATTATTATACAACACTATCAACACTGCTTTTGGCTTCTATGATTTGACTTTAATTAATTTTCTATATATACATGGAGAATGTATGGCTAAATTGAGTGATATTGTACGATAATTGATGCTCGATGTACTATTATTTGAATGTTCTTTTCATATACTCCCCCCCCAATATACTCAGAAACTATCATCAACTGTGAGAAAACACTTATTCGCCCGTCAATTTACAGATTAATGTCATTAGCAGTGTCTGGATAATATTTGTGGGTGACGGAGCGACCCACCGTCACTAGAGCCTAAATCGACGTTGGCTTTATCTGAATCGCAGACGGCAGCGACCTTAAATCAAGGCACAATACTTCCGCACCCTTCTTGACAGCGCGCATGGTCCCGTCGTCCATTGTACGAGATGCCACGCTTGGCCAATCTTGCGTGAAGCGCTGATTAAAAGTGTAACGCTTAGAAATTACCGGAGCATCCCTTATACATCCTCGATAACCGTCGTTAATTAGATTGGAAGGACACCCGGTATGCTATTGTAAAGTAAGTTTCGGTCCTGTCAATGAATTACCGGCTATTCTTAATCGCGAAGATATATGAAATGTAGATGTTGATCAGGCTTGAGTTGCATATTTAAATAAAAAATTTCTTATACATGTTTTTAGTTAACATCCGATTTAATTATTTAATGTATATATCACAAATAGTCTGATCGTAAATTAAATTAAATTTGTTACAAGCCTAAAAATTTTAGATTTAAGTATGCAAAAATGTTAGGTACAGAGAAACGAAACTTTTTCTTAAATATTTTTTAGCATATAAGTAACAAAAAGAGTTTTTTTAGTGAAATAAATTGAAATTGATTGAAATTTGAGATTTATGATTCTGTTTCATGTGTCCATAATTAGCGAAATCAGTTATTCTCCATTATGCAGCTATTCTCATATTCGCCGAATCCAGAAATTTGTAGATACATATATCGGAAGCACTCAAGAATATTGAAAGGGATATTATTTAATCAAGTGCTATTTAGAAAATCACCCAAATGGAAGATGACTTCATTCGAGGGGTTCCGTGTAGACTTTCATGAATTTGCAATCGCGTGATTTAGACAATTGGATCAGATATTGCTTCTCAATTGCAGGAATAACTGCTCATAAACACACCTATCAATATTCGATTAAGTCTGGCAACTCATCCTATTTCGATCAGTAAATCTTTGAATTTTTATTGCGTTTTCATGGAGATTAGAGAATATATGAAATATTATATATATACATATTTCTCTCTTCCCATATATTTCAGTGAAAATTTTTCGTTTTTATATTTTGTATTATGTTTATTTTATTACATTATATATTTTTCATTTTATAATCATTTAAATTAACAATTTGTTAAATCTCTAATACTTAAAAAATTATTTTTCAAATTAATTTCAAAATAAATATAATTAAATACAATTGATAAATTGGAATTTGATATTAATTTGATACAATTTTGTTAAAAGTTGAATAATCTAGGATTTGCAGTCAAATATAATATTTGAATTTACGAGTCGAGGTCAAAGACAAAGATTCCAAAAGGTCCTTTCCAAGGTTCGGACCAATTTTGCGCGGTAACTTCTGAGACGGTCGGGAGTCCTTTACATGGCGTGTCTAACATTCGGAGATGACGATCTGCCGAATGGGATCGGCACGTCCTAACAACCCGGTGCCGCTCCAGAAAACGAATGGCGAAAGAGATTCCCAAAAAGATCCTACACTAATTATAGGTTTGCCGGCTGCAGTTCACGATTGTTTGAACGTGTCAGCCCCTTGTTTGCGGCTTTCTAAACGTGCCGCTCTTCTTTTTTAGATTTTCTCTCGCCTCTTGCGCGCTTTACACTTTCGCAAATGTCACACATTTTGATAAAACTGTAAACTACTTGAATTTCTAATCATTGAAGACGAATAGTTGAAGCAATTTTACACAGAAAAAAGGCTATTCTTAAATCAATCATAATATGCTCATATATAAGCAAAAACAGTGTAATCTTGTTTTAAAGATTTTAGTCTTAATTTAATTGGATGTAAAACATTTATATGGGTGTAAAATTGCTGATTGAATAAGTTTTGAATTGAATGCAAAGTGATGCTTATATCAACACAAATTCAATCAAATTGAGTCTAAAAATCCTTGAAGCAAGATTACAATATTTTTGCTTAAGGATATTATGATTGATTTAAGAATAGTCTTTTTTCTGTATATGTTTAAAAATAACTAAAACTATAACTCAAAACTAAGTATTACATATATGTACCGTATTTCGACAGAATGAAATTGATTCTTACATGTGTATTTCTGTTTCCTTGTTTCCCTTTTACGAATAAGCTACGATTCGTTGACGAAAATAATATCTATAATTAAGTCTTATGGCAAAGCTGTCTTTCCCATGTTTTTTCTTTAAGTTCTAAATAATCAGTCAAACGTGGCTCGTACGTGACGTCGAAATAAGGCCAAGACGATAATAAGGACACTGTGTGTCATTTATAACTGCCTACTAATTTGTACCATAAACGCCGTACACGCGCAGGTAGAGAATGAACATGTGTGAATGTGTGCGTATTTACCTGACGATCCTCGTAGCCAATCATAGTCGTCATCAGGGTCGGATCCAATCGCTTAAAATTTCGGCTTTGTCCGATCTGTGAGATTTATCTCAAGAAACATGTAGCGAAAGAAAGTCAAAAAAGTCAAATTTTTCCGTCTTGATTTTCATCAAAACTATCGAATAAGATTACCAAATCTGTGGCTTTGTTAAAAATTATATATATATTTTATTTTTGATGATTTTTATTTTTGATGATTTTTACTGGAACGCATAAGATATTATCTCAATATGCTATTATATAAATTGTAAAGTTATCCTTTAACATTTTTAACGATGAAAATAAACTTTTAAATTTTCTCTGTTAATTATTAGCGCAAAACTATTTGTTTACTAATTATTTTATTGTGAAATATAAATCTCAAACTTCAACTAACAATAAATTCAATTTGCTTGCTGAGAAACAGCTTAATTTATATATCTTCAATGCAGCAACTGTTGTTCGTACTTAAAAGTGAGCATACTGAATCGTAGAGGAAAAGTCATAGACAGCATGTAATCTAAAATCGAAACACGAGACGTTTTAAAGACTTTTTTGTCAAAGACATGTTTAAAACATCTATTAAATTGGTGTTCCAATTTTAAATGTTATGTTACTTAGAGTTTTGTTCCTTCTGTGTCCAGAGATGCTATGAATTCCTTGGTATCTAAACGATTAATTGTACGTCCCTGGTTCGTTTTAGTCGCTGGTATCTCCGGCGGGTCCATTAGTAAGAGGGTCCTCGGCCGAGGCGTAACTGCGCCCTTTCGAAGCTGAGCGAGCGAGACCTCTCTCGCCGGAATGGAGGCAACCAAGAGGTCCGCGCGCCAGGCGGATTTATGAATTGCCCAAATAATTTATTAAGCGTAATTTTCAATGGGGCCCAAATTGAATCTGATTTAAGTACAATGCCGCATTGTGGCTGGCAGGCCAGCCTGGCTCAGGCAGAATGCGCGCCTTGATTCGAGAGCTCGAGAGCTCGCGAGCCTAAGAGAAGGTGCTAACTAGTCTCTCGCGCGGACGAGACGAGTCTCTCCTCTCTTCTCCATTCCCTCTCGTCCTTCTCTGTCTCGTCTTTTTTTGATCGTCTCTCTCTCTCTCTCTCGTTCTGTCGACTCCCTCGCACCCTCGCCTCTCCTCTCTACTTTCCTTTTTTTATCCTTCCTGCACCTCCTCCCTCGTTGACCGTCACGGCCGCGCGTTTGTCTTCCTTCCACGCGATTCATGCTAGACGTCCGTCCGGTGGACGTCGATTTTCCACGAGTCGGATGACATCAGCACGAATATGCGCAGACCGAAGAATGCTCTTTGATTGGGCACCGAATGTACCTATCAATGGCTAATGAGCTAATGACCTTGGCTCGCGGATATATCGCTTAATTGGGCCCGTCGAATTGACGACGCGCCTTCGCGCTCGGAAAATAAATAATGCACTGACTGTCTTCGATTATCGAGTGAGATCGTTCCTCGAGGTGGAGATGTCTGACGTATTTCACGACGAGCACTTGCGAACGATCAGCGGAATTATAAAGAACTTTTTAAACGTGTAAGGCACTGTAATTGTTATATGTGTTATACTATAATAAAATCCATGACATAAATTCACAGAGACTGAAATCTGTCAGACTGAAAGCAAGTCATCGAAACTCGATGTAACCTTGGTGGGCTCAGATTTCAAATCTAAAGATACGGAAAAATGCTTCCTGACGTACATCACAATGGAAATAATTGGAGAAATGATTAATATCGAAATTATTTTCAACCATTATTGAATTATCACTGTTTATCAAATATCTATATATATAGTGAATGAAATAGTGAATGGGTTTAATGTTCATGTTAAAACTATTTTCTTACGAAAATGTAACAATATTGGCGCGCACGTCGAAGTGAACTATAGTGCGCGAAATGGTACACATTGGACCTCACGGATTGCGGAGACCACCCATCGGTCGTGAATTGTTGGTGGTTCTGAGAATTCGACGAGCCTTCACGTGGTGCTGCAAGACTTTCGATGACCGACGTTGAGCACGAGCGGGATGACTCTCGCCTGTGCCGGCACGTCAAACTGCATCCAGATGCAATTATTCAGTTGAATTCCGCATTCTCTTTCTGCCTATACCCACCTCTTTCTCTTTCCGTATCTTTTAAAAGAGAACGATCCACTCTATCATTCGCGTATTATTGCAACAAAGTAAATGCAACGTAATTACAATTACATCAATTTAAGCTAAATTTAAAATATTTCACTAAAAAAAATTAATGAATAAATTCGTTTGTTTATCATGTATAATTTGGAATATAATATAAAAGTACACAACTTGACATATTTTAGTATAATAATTTATAATAAGTATAGTTTTGATATTTTAAGGCAATCATTTGCGTATAACTTTTTGTATTTGTCAAATATGTAAACTGTTCTTTAAATCAATTAAATGTTTTACTTCTTTCCGTTTGATGTCCATTTATATTAATGTAGATTAACTTTAATCTTGGTTTAATTTACTCTTTTATTCTTTTTTAATTCTTAGAATTAGAAAAGGATAAAAAATAAGTTAAATCAAGATTAAATCACATTGGTGAAAAAGGGCACGAATCAGAAGAAGTTGTTCAAAATTAAACCTTTCTCTCTCTCTCTCTCTCTCTCTGCGTCAATCGTTTCAAAGTGGAATTCAATCGAGTTACGGTGAATGAGCCTGAGAAGCATCGATCGAACAGCTCGGAGAGTCGTCGGCGTTCCTGCGTGTGGTGCCGCATGGCTCGTGGCTCTCCGAAGGAGAATATGATAAAGCGAAATAGGAGGAAAAAAAATGTTTGTACCCCAACAGACACATTTATGGTCCAATCAACAGTGTATTCAGACATAGTCGCACCTTCTTGCGAAGAAACGGTACAGCCACGATGGAAACTGTCGCTCTTTCGATACTCCGGTCTCCCCAAAGTCTTAAAAATTATAACGTTTGCGCGTCGAGCACAGCAAATGTAAAGTAAAAATTCAGAATAATAAATACACCCATTGTAAAACTTTCATGATATTTCTGTCGCGGAAATAGCTATTCTATTCTCGGAATTATATTGTCAGAATATAATGCAATTGACATCATATATTTCGATAATGGAAGAGACATGAGGCCCGATAGAAGATCACACGCATTAAATACTCCGAGCGTATCGATCATCGTCGACGTACACTTTTCAAAGCAGCTGTACCTAACGCGTTTTTGGTCCCTGAGATCAATGGACCGCCGTGAATGCGATACACATATTTCTACCCACGCACGCGTCGTTCGGATTGTTGTCGTTGCCGTCGCGATTAAAAATATTCCTCGCGAAAAAATCCGTCTCTTCACTTGCGGATAAAAGTCTTGTATTTTTAAGCAGTGATTAAAGACATAATACTAAATAAAAATAAATAATGGAGTTGACCGTTACAATTAAGCCCAGTAAATCAGAAATCATTCATTTTGACTGTAACATATGTACGCATTTAAGAAACTTAATTTTGGAAACGTCAAAATATATTCAAGATTAAGAAGTAAAACATGATGATAAATGCCAAGTTTTCACACAATTCTCCTGGTTAAAAGTAATTCAATTTTATATTCGCCAGAAGCTTCATCATTAATAAAACAAGTAATAGTTTTATACAAAGTTATACGACAATTTTGAATATTAATTTATTGTTTAATTGTTATTATTTAAGAACTGTCTCCTCTAAATTAGAATTTGAATTTCAATTGCGCATTAATAATTGAATTCCATGTCGGCCGTTACACTCAATAGAATAGTTAAAATACAGTAGTATACGTACAGAATGAGTTTGTCATTTTAAATCACGAAATTAGTGTCGGCAATAGATATTGACGTGGGCCAACGGTGGCAGTAATAAAAGGCAAAAATTAAATATACGGCATTAAATCAACGGAAGCAAAGAATCCTCGGTGCGGCGTATTAATCCTAATCTGCATTTTTATTCCCGAAACCACCCATCTCGTGTCCCTTCGAGTTTCAGTGCCTCGTACCGATCCGCCGAGGTTTTCGGCGCAGCGTCGTATTTTGAAAGCACTTTAGAACCATTTAACTGAATGCCCCAAGAGTTTATGTGGCCCTCTCGTAGCTCGTAGGTCTTTGAGACCTACTGACAAAGGGGCTACGGGACCAGGTGTCGGATCCTCCTGCACCATTACCGAACTGTATATCACTTCTCAGTGTGCGCGACACCGCGCGCGGTTTGAATATCGACTCGTCCGCGCAAACGTACATATATTATATGCCGGCTTAATTTGACTCATTAAAGCCACTTTTATGGGGATAAATTAGTTTATACACGATCGAAATCCAACTGACACAGGGGAATGCGGGCGGCTTCGTCAACAGCCGAGCATGGACAGCGGCTTTTCGAGATCTTGATGGGCTCCGGCCACTTCGCGAGCTATCTATCTTGCGATCGTAAAAAGTGTAGCATGAAGCGAGATTTATTACGAACGTCGTTAGTCATAGTTAGTCGTTCTTATTAATTTGATGGCGTACGATAAGATTTTTTCATGAGCGATGAGGGAACCGTCGTTTAACGTCGTCCGAGATACATTTTGGTCTTTATGATTTTATGATACCTTTTCAGAAAAGTGGAAAGAAGCTTCGACACCTGCCTAGGCTGTGGGTTTGGGATTGTCGGACTCAATTTCACTCTTTTCAAAAAGTCGACAATCGAACCCACTCGAGAACGGAAAGCGACACTTCGGTCGCGTCCTCTCTAGAGCCTTACAACGATTTAAACAACTTCGAATGCTTCACGGTTGTATATGCAGCACAATGACGCGTCAGATCTTTTATGGATGGGTCCTTTAACACGACGATGCAACGGGGTGTTGATCTATTCTCCCGATTTGCTCGGGCAAGGACATCGTATTTACGAAACCGCACGCTTTAATAAGTTAAAGTATCAAGACTTGAAAATCAGATAAGAATTACTCTAATATCCTTCAAAAAATTATAATCTAAATTATTTCAAAAATTACCTAAACAAAAGTATTATTGTTATGTCACGTAAAAATGGAATATCTGGAAGTTAATATAAAAAAAAAGTTTTAATTTGTTTACTACAAAAATTTTTACATAAATATTGTAAATAATAATAAAATAATATAATAATAATTAAATTTAACTTTTAAAAACTCTTTTTATATTTTGACTTAAAAATACTTTAAGTAGATATACTTGGATGTCGTAGCTTGATCGAATTGATCACAGATAAGTGAATTGGAAAGAGCTGAAAATATATATCTCATATCTCATAGCTACATAAGAATTCACTTGCAAAGTCTCGGTGCTACTGGATCAGTATGCATGATCCATAAAGCATATATGACCTTTTACTTTCAGTCTGATCTGTGCACATATCTCCTACGCGTAGGTACACAAGCCAAAGCATGTATTTCTCGACTGGGCATTCTTCGGCATCTGAATAGCTTCACAGAGGAAAATCGCCTTCGGAAGGGCCTCACGCCCTCGACAATACGGCAATCTCGAGACGATGACCCATGAGGAGACGTAGAGGAAAGAGAGAGAAAGATAGGGGGAGAGGGAGAAGAAGAGGGACAGAAAGAGGCGGATAACAGTGACTCAAACGATTCGTTTCGCATCCATTGTAGATCGCTCGAAGGATCAGTTTTTGAGCGAAACGCCAGAAAAGTGGCTCCCTTTTTCGCAGCTAGGCATTCGCATAATTGCGATTTAAGAGGCACGGAACAGCTGCGACCGCCCTACAATGGTACAGCCACTCGAAATGGACAATCGAACAATTTGGACTCCACTGTTGTGTAGTAAAAATCGTGCAAAAGATTTTCCAGTGAAATGACGACCGCCCTGAAGTCGAGAGATTTACGAGCTAGTAACAAACATGACTTTTCCGCCTACCGTAAACTTGGGCTTTTTGATTAAACGACTAATTATTTTCATGACTATACAAATGTCTAATGTTTACGTAAAAAATAAAATTCACCTTCTTTTAATAAAAAATGTACTTACTTATATGAGAGATTTTTATTTTAAAACTTAGACAATATGCTTTTTTCTACGTGTTCAATTAAAATATCTTTTTCTAAACAGTCATTTAAAAATTAATTATACATTTATTTTAAAATAAAAATTTATTAATTTTCTGTAACAAAAACAAAAGATATATATAAATTCATACAAACGAAAATTTTTTTTAAAATTATGTCCAAATAATATAATGTAAAATGTCATTAATTCTTACTGTGGTAAAATTTTTTTTTCGCGCTCAGTCTTTAATGATCAATTAAAAATTGATCATTAAAGACTTGATTGCCGATTTATTAAGACATACCTAACTTCTAGGTTTGTCTCTCATTTTTATTTCTCCGTTCCTCTTCGTTTACCATCCTTTCTCGCGTAAACGACGAGTGTGGTAAAGAACGAAAAAAATTAGGGAGACATTAAATGCATGTACGTGACATTATAAATGATAGCGTGACAAGTAAGACGAGTAAGAAAATAACTAACAGATATTTTATGTATGATGATGTTATGTACAAAATGTCATTAATGATGTACAAAAGCAAAGTTATATTTAGCAAATTTTGACGAAAAAGAAATTGAAAGAGATGAACTTAATTAAAATCATCATGAAAATACACACATTCATTAAAACAAAGTCCTCTCGAGACGTAATATTTAGAAAAAAATACAATATAAATTAATCCCTATTTTTCTTTTAATTGTAACAAGAAACAAAGATAAATTTTATTCTGCAATTTTAAATAATGTTTAACAATACATTTCTAAAATATCGTACGATTGTAGAATAAGTAGCCTTATAAAATTGATGAATAGGCATAGATTGAAGATGTCACAGTTGTCAGTTTAGTACATCATTATTGCAAACTCTACACGATCTTATTTAAAAATCATCGCGCTCTCGAATATATCATCAGGCAGACGATGAAATTTCTCCTGTCCATAGATAATCAGGTACACACTACAACAAAACCGGATCAAGACTAAGCACAAAATACAAGCGCCGCATTTATTGTCACGTGTTTCACACACGGCCGTTCCTACGAAAGACTCGAGAGACTTGGCCGAGTCATCACACGCTCAAAAGCCCACCTAGTCAATTAAGACGACAGGCCGCGGTGCTTCTTTTTCACGCTTCCTCACGCGACGCGGGAACGAATTGGTTCGCGCGAGAAGACACGAGAAAGATGAAGTAGACGCTTAGGAATACCACCTAACGCCAAACACGACGTCAGCGAATAGCCTAGCTCACCGGATAGCTCGCGCGGATCCCCGCAGCTTCGGGCTCGAGACGGCATCCAGCGAGATGACGTATGGTGGACCACGGTGGCTTCTATTTTCGGTGGCGTTTAGGAGCCGACGGCTCTCTCGACATGTGCTCGATATTTAGACACTGGTCGTCTCCGTTCGCGACCACCGTCACCGTCGCCGTCGCCGTCGCCGTCGCCGCGTACCCCTCAATGGCGTCCCTCCTCTGGACGCGACCCACGACGACGATCCTGCTCGCTCCTATACGCGTGTCCGCCTCTGTGCGGGCCGTTCCTCCTTTCACGCTGAGTATTTAGTCCCATGCCGTTATAAATTACGTATCATTCGCTCTCCGAACTGACACCGCGGCACGCGCTCACGGAATGCGAGTACTGCCTGCGCGTTCTCTCTCGTATGCTCCTCTTCTTGTCCTCCTTCTCGCGTGCTGTCTCGCACGTTGTCTGTTCCGTCTCTTTAGCGCTTTTTCTGAGGTCAGCACTTACGACGAGGTCGTCTTTATCTTCATTAATATCCAAGGCATTTCGAATTCATCCTTCCAAAAGAAAGAGATTTCTCTATGTGAGAGAAATGACAATTGCCACCAATAATTATACAGATACAGATTTCCAAGTTTCTTTGCGGATTCTTTTGTAATAAAAAATTATATAGATTTATTGTAAATTGCTCTTGTATAGTTTTAGATGAATCGTGAATTTCTTGGAAATTATTAGATAGATTATTTGGAAGTTTGATATTATCTGTTCACACAACATTTTATTATACATTACATGAATTTTGATTATGCGAATATTGTAGCTCCGGCTAAATTTTTATTTATGGTACAATTTTATTTCACTAAATGGATTCGAGGGATACGTTGTAGAACGTTCTATAATCTTAAACACATGTTTCGTGTAATGATTCCTGGAAGTATTTCGCGGTGCGTTTACATTCTTAGTTTACGATTCTTTTGGATTGTTGTAAGACCGGTGCCCCGCAATTTTAACCGCAAATAAAGATTCGCATCGAAGGAAACAGATGAACAAATTAGTAGTCAAAGATAATAATAGAAATAATAATATTCCTCTTTTCAGCTGAGCAATGAATGTACACGACGTATTGAACTTATTCCATTTGATTTTATTTCGTATTATTTTTTATATAAATGCACGGAAAAAAAATTAATTGCGTGGTACAGCAAACCTATAATTTACTACACGAATTCAACATCGATAACTAAGAAGATTTGATGATTTAACAAATCATTGTTATTCAGCTTTGCTATTTTAACATAGAAAATTAACTGTCTATATATTACGACTGCAGATTTGCCGAATCAGTGAAGTTTTCAGCTGTGTTTTTTTCCATGTGTATAAAACAAGAGTCCCGAGAGTGTTCCAAACTGAAAGTTATAATACAGCAAAGAGAGAAATGTAGATATATCTACAGATAGGTTTCAAAGAATAAAAACGTAATATCAAATTATAAATTAGATAAGCATATTTTACATGTTAGATTTTTTAAATACTCTATAAAAATTCGAGAGGCACACAAGAATCCATGCTTTTTTTGGAACTCAAACCGAGTGTTAATTAGATCCTAGAAAGTTTTGATATGGGACTAACGAGTCTGGCCAAGATGATGGCATCAAAAGTAAGGAAGCAAGAAACGACAAGCATAGAAACGAGCGTAATGCAGCGTGTGCGCAACGGGATATCAAATCTACTTGCGCACCACGTCATATGGCAGGGCCGCTAATAGACCGAAAGATTCTCATCAGTTAACTTCTCCTGGCTACTACGGTTGACGCGTTGAGCATGACGTGAACGTGGGACGGAGAGAGAAGAAACGATGAAAAAAAAAATATATGTTCTCGTTGCTGAGATGCCAGGCGCGAGACGCATACCTCTTAATTGGAACGCTTTGCTGCGTCTAAGCGATTTGGGCTGGATTTCCGAGGAAATGGGCGTTTAAGTGAGGATCTAGGACCATTTACAAGCGTCGCTATCGGGCATTACGACGTCCGAGATATCCGAGATTGACCGAAATCCGGCGCATCGGAGTCTCAGTTTCACAGGAAATCCACTAATAATCGTTTCTTTTCGTAATCCTGCATCGAAAGTCTTCACGAAACTACTTACTCGTATTTTCATTAATCAACTTATCAATGAAATTACCTGTAATTCTCCAGTATAATATCTCAGTGTTTTACAATAATTCATGTTAGTTATTACTTGAATATTACTTAGAGAAAACTTAATGTTTACGTGTCGTGCTTCCGCTCAATTGGTTGTGCACCATCATCGAGAAAGAGTAAGATAATGCGAACTAGTTTTCCGCGTTTGGTATTCCGCATATTATACTGTTGAAGAAGCCGTTCAAAAGTTGTGCGAAAACTACGCGAGAAAGAGCTCGCGGTCTACAATGTTCATCGCTTTAATGGATTCTCAGCGGGAACAACGAAGACCGAGAGCGGGAAGGAGCGCGCGAGGCGTAAAAAAAGGAGGAGAGGTCTTTTAACAACCAGACTCATTAAGACCGTACTGCTCGCTTTTTACAACGAGACATTTGTAAGCAATACAGACTTCAAAAAACAAACGCTCCTGTCGCAGCGCCGCGGATTGCTCTCTTTTCGCCATTCGCTGTTCCCTCCGTTCGTCCCCTCCCCCCACGCCCTGCATTCTTTTTATTTCGTACCCGGTCCATGGTTAAGGGTGTCTGGCAGAATTTAAATTGCGAAACGAGCGTCGGTCGGCCCGCGAGAAAACCAGAAGCCTCCGCCTGAGAGCAGCGCTCTCTCTCTCTCTCTCTTTCTCATTCTCGTTTCCTTTCTTTCCTTCACAGCTCCTCGCTCATTATTTATTCGAGTATCACCTTCCGTCTTCGGTCGCATAATTTTTTGTCATCGTGTCATCATTAAGATATCGACGATTATGATGCTGTTGCTTCGATCTGTGCATCGGTTAACCGCACCGCAGTTTATATCGTCGAACTGATTCTCGCTATAATGCAGCCTGACGAAGTCATAACGCTGTAAAATATCGAAACTTACTGTCGCGAGACAAGATAAACGACCGATAGCAACGATTCGCATTGACAGGCTAACCAACCGAGTGCTTCAGTTTATATACATAATCAATTCGTGTCGTTCGCACTCGTTTTCATAAACAATCTTATTCTTATAGCATAACTTTAAGATTTAACAACTCATTTTGATTTATGATGCTACTGCATAATCGCGATAACCAATATCATCCGTTTATGTGAAATGAATCGATATTCTGACAATTGTTAAGAGCATCTTCTAGTATTCTAACAAGTAAATCTTAGGGAACGTTACACACCGATTTTTCTCAAATTTATTGCAGTTTCTTATGTCAAAGTATGAAGAAATTTCTCATTAATTTTAGTCTAAATTGAGTCGTTTAATTAAAAACAATTTTTTTTTATTTTACACAAATACCTAATTTTACACATGTTCAAAGCAGTATTTCTTCAAAATGAATCTACACCCGATATTTTAAAACTCGACACACATAAAGTACCGAAATAATAATTAAGAAACGTTCCACTCGCAAAAAATTTTAAACATATATAAAATCGGATATTTGTATAAAATAAAAAGATTTTTTAATGAAAAAAATTTAAACTAAAATAACAGATTTCTTACTTCATACTTATTACTTACATAAGAAATAACTGTACAAGATTTGAGAAAAATCGATGTTTGACGTTTCTTGAGATTTATTTGTAAAGAATAAAGATAAATATAATAATATTATGCAGATTACACTACTATAAAAATCATTAACAAATTTATTTGCTAGTAAAGTTTATAAAATCATTTAATTACCATAAACACAAACAATTAGCGATTCATTTCAAGATGCAGTTATGGAATTAAGAGAGAGAAACGGAGATATATATATAAAGGAGACGAAGGAAAATAATCTCGCGCGGGCATGTTCGAGCTCGAGCAGTCGTCTATAATTAAGAGGAAAATAACGAGGGACTTGTCGAACACCAGTATAATCATTACGAATCCACGCGAAACACCGAAACACATGTTCCTTTCGAGCAACACACTTCCTGTCGTTAAATGCCGGCGTAACTACTCGCGTTTATGCGGATGCTTTTGCCCGGCCCTACCATTGCCCAGCCCTTTCTTCACCTTCTCTGTTTTTGTATGCGACAAGAGAAAATTAGCAAAAGACATGACGACTTTTAATTAACGTTTAGCTTAATTGAGACATCTGCAACTGACGACGCTATAAAAAATATTAAGAAGTAATTATAATTATTAAACGATTCCCTCCCCAAAAACTTTCAAAAAATCATTCTTTTTGCTTTAATAAAAATTGATTTAAAATACATATTTTTATAACTTCAAGATTTGTATAATTTCCAGATTTTTTTGTTGTTATTGATTAATTATTTTCTGATTCTTTCATTATTTATATGAAGATAAGCGTTTGTTTTTTACTGCACTTATGATTATACTACAAAAATTACGTCGAAGGCAATTTATATGTACGTTAGATATATCCAATTTATAATTATAGTAGAATTTTGTTCATTGCACCGCGAGTGCAGCGGCGGAGAAACTTTGACAAAGAATAGCACGTGAATGCTGGTGACGCGAAAAAAAAAGATGCTAACGAGACTACGAAGACACGCAGCGAACATTCATCTCGAAAACGTCTTGGCTAAACATAGTTGACGGGGCAAGCCGAAGGATGCATTTTACGAGTGGTGTATGCGAGAAAATATCGATAGAAGAACAAGGGGCACTCTTTAAAGTCCTGGGAAAGGACATACGTTCTCACGCGCGAGTATGAACAGCGAATTCAGAATGTCTCTGAGAAATCGGAAAGTGATCCATAACGTTCAATCTGTCTTTTCGCAAATGTCTTCTTATGCGCTAATTGCGTCTTGTCGCTGTAATTTACGAGATTGTGCCAAAATGCGAACTATAAAATTAAAGAAAAAAAAAGATATAATGATTGATTACAACTGTATTGCTTATGTACCACATTTTTACAAATATATTCATTAATTAGCGTTGGATTCGTTAATTGCTCAGCAAACACGATTAATATTTATCACATCTGTCTCGTTGTACCTTTTTACTCTTAACTCTTTCGAGGTCTGCGCTTTCTCCAGCAAAATTTTTATATTTATTGTAACATATATGTATATATAATACATATAAATAACACATATTTCTCCTCATTATTCTCGTCTTTCGAAAATAACATTGTATAAAAATTATATATTTTATAATAAAAATATTTTTCGTATGTATGTGAGAGAAAAACTGGTATTATAATTATAATTGTAATTCTTGTTTTTTATTTTTACTGTTAATCTTATTGATAGCACTATATTATTATTACTACCTTTATTATTACTATTCTCATTGTTAGTCTACTAAATTATTACTACTTATTTTTTATATACGACTCTTATTTCTTTTACTATAATATTTAATATCATTGCTATTGTGCTAATACATTTTGTAACGTACTGTTTAAAAAGAGTCGAAATAAAAATCCATACACTTAAATTTACATTAATAGATTAAAAATGATTTATGTATTGAATTATATTTCGGTCCTGTTTCAGAGTTTACTGCTTTGGTAATAAAAGTTAAAAAAATGGTGGTGTAAATATCAATAATTTTCTGAAACATCAAAGCGATCCAACGGCAGGATAATTTTCTCGACATTTTACCGCTACGGTAATGCATCTAGCGAGATGCAAGACACGCACGATTCAATCTAAACACACGATAAATCCTTGACACACCGGCCTAAAAAGCGCCGAAAAGTGACGAAACCTTTTTACGTCGAGCGGAAGCGCTAAGTGGTGGCACACTGAAGCGAAAACGTGCGATCCCATTAAAGCGGATGCGTGCGAGGCGCGCACTTGCCCTACAAGAGATATTAATGATTTCCCAAAGCTCTCAACTCGTGTGAAAACTCCGATGAGACTGTGATCCCTCGTTACGATGGTTCGAGAAGCGATCTCGCAGGCGTGACGTTCGAGAGGCGCTTCTTAAGGGCTATTATCGACAAGTGCGAATGGCTACTTACGAAGGCTGACTATACTCATCTTTGACGAGCAAGAGAACTTTGGTTCGGTATGCTTTGTAAAGCGCCGCGAATGTAACTGAACACGTGCCGCTACCGTCTGGTATCCTTGATACTGTCTGCTTTAGTATACATTTTTCAGGAATTTTTTCTATTCGTAAATAAAACGAAAAAAAAATTTCTTATTATTTCAGACCCTTATTTTAAACTTTCAATCAGTTAAAATTAGACAATCACGCAAAATAAATGGGACAATATGATTATCCAATAATAAAATCATTATTTCATTTTTTGCTACGAAATGATAAAGATATCTAACCTTTGTAGGATGAGAAAGCTATCGTAATGGAAACAGTGTCATATTTTAAGGCGAGAAATATAATAAAATAATGAATTGTAACAAATCTTATTCGGGAAAAACTGTAAGATCTTAAAAATGGGCTTTAAAGGATAACGCACATCGCGTTATTGGAAACTATTGTGCATTATTTTATTTGTGGTGCCATTTCTTTTACGCAGTTATCTTACTTGGTGACAAAAAAGTCACCATATCGCACGTTAATTCCGCTTTACGAAGAAACGGTTTCGAGGAATAGCGGAGAGGAAGTTATCGTCGGCGCGGCGTTTTTAAGACCGGAAGCCCGCGAACGAAACAAATGGACTATCGAGGCACCGCAAAACCCGAAAGACGGATAGAAAGAGGCGGGGAGGAGACCGGTTAAGGGCTAACAAGTATATAACCACCGATATACGGCGCCTCTCGTGACTCTCTAACTAGCCACGCATGGCGAGCACGTGTGGAGGTGTCGACTGCGCAAAGACCCTTATCCTCGGCCATGACCCTTCCCTTCCCTTCCCTTCCCTTCCCTTCCCTTCCCGTCCTCCTACGTTACCCATCCCCTTCGCGACGCTCCATTTCACGCCGGACGAAATCGGAGCGAAAATATTTGGGCCCTACGTAATTGGCCACGACAACGGGTGACTTACAATTAGAACCACGCGCGATATATCTCCACCTCCCCCCAATTTTTAATCCGACCGATCGAATAAATTGCTCACTTGAAACGAGATTCTTTCATTTTGCTTGTGTAATATGAAACGCGAAGAAACGATACTGGATTTATCGTTTCATTTGCACTTGCATTCTTTTTATTTACAATTATCTTTCTCGACGACAGAAAAGTTGTTGCGCCGCACATTAATTATTCTTTATGAGGGAATCGGAAGGTTGGTATTAAATTTGACGAATTAAATTTTCCTTCTCTAATTTCAATGATTAGGTATGAATACATTTTATCCAAAGAGAAAGAGAAAATAACAAAATCTATTAACCATTTCAGGAATAATTCAGCTAATAAATATTTTTCAAATAAAAGTAGCTGTCATATTTGATGTTATAAAAATGTTATAAGACGAAAAGTATTGTTTTAATGTAATGCTAATTTAAATCAAAATCGAGTAACATCCACCTCCAGGGAAATCCAGATAATAGCAAATAATTATGTGACTTAGCCAACGGGAATGTATGAATAATAATAATTTGAACATATCAATCTCTGCAGGTAGCGAAACAGCTAGTCTGCCGCGAACCGATCTCATTTTGAAAGTCGCAACGTCTTAAGGCAGTTACTCGGGGATTTCGTGAAAGTCTTTGAAGTCCCGGCACGGCCGGTAGCGGTTTTCCTCGGGTGTATTCTAATTTTACGAGTTGGCGGCGATGAAATTGGCCGGCTCGACAGCGCATCCGCTATCGCACCGTTGGTCAACTGTCAAACCGGCGGAGGATGAACCGCCGTGCGTAAACCGCTTAAAAGGTAGGGAGAGGGTGGATAAAATGAAATTTAATTAACTGAAACAACGCGAAATTATCGGACATTACGCGCTATCCGTTCGACGCGCTTCGTTTACCGCCACTCACGTTCGCACGTGGTATAAACCTGCCCGCTGTATATCGGTATATATAAATAAACAATTATATTTTTGTATGTTCCCCGTCGAAAGAAATTGTCGATCTGCAGAAGTAATTTGCACCGTAGTGAAAAAAATTAATGCGGCCAATTAACACATTTAAGATTAATTTATAAGCCTCAAACTCGATTTTCCTCCGACAATTATTATTCTTAAATGCTAGACAATTAAAATACGCACACTTATAAAATTATCTCTGCAGCTGTGTTAAGTAATTTCATCTAATTACATTAAATCTAATTTACAAATCTTAAATTTCAATAGAGACACAGAATTAAATGAAATACGAAATTTTTCGAACTTTCACAATCTTTGCAAATCGCGTATTTATGACTGCAAATAATTTTAGTTAACGATCAAACGTATGAATCTTAAATCCCGTAGAGTTCTTTTGTGATCATTAATGTCAATGTAATGTACATTTACGCGATATAACAGGAACGGAGGGCATGCAGGGAGTACGTTAACAGGAGGGAGAGTTGTTCGGCGAACAAGAGAGATGCATCAGGGTCGCGAGGTAGAAGGGAGATTGGAGGGAGGATTGGATGGGACGTGCAGGTTCGCCAATATACAAAGGGGAGCCCGGAGATTACGATCTTCCATTCGTTCGCTCGTTCCAATTATTTTGTCCAATTAAAATATCGATTTTCTCCCCCATCGCCGCGACTCTCGCGAGTTTGCCTTTTGCAGTGTCGCTCCCTCCCTCTCCCCTTTCCGCCCTTTCCTCTCAGGCCACCCTCCATACGGTAACATCGACCGTGCCCAACCCCGTGATTCTTCCCCTTCTCACCCTCGCCTCATTCTGTTATACAGCCACCGCTTTCTCTCCATTGCTCTTTCTTTCCGTCTCTCCCCCCTCTCTCTCTCTTTCTCTCTCTCTCTCTTCTCTCTCCACCTACGCTATTCCGGCTTCAATATTCAATTATTGGCTACGCGAGCGTTCGTGGACTATTCGCAAAAAGCGGGAAACGAAGTCGCTTACGGTTTCTGCGTGCACACAAATGGGCGCGTGTTTCATTGCCCTCCTACGGCCGCCGTCTGACTGCGAGAAGAGGGAAATAAAGGGGGGGGAGAGAGAGAAAGAGAGAGAGAGAGAGAGAGAGAGAGAGAGAGAGAGAGAAAGAGGAAAGGGTGAATCAGGTAAGGGGGTGAGACGGCGTGCTTCCTGGTAGAAATCTGAAACAAACGAGCAACATTCCGTCCGTCGTAGCTTTCTGTGCAAATGTAATCGTGCGCCAGGTTCGCGGAATTGGCATGATACACGCTGTGACACGCAATGCTTCAAAGAGCCCAATCAAGTCGAAGGTACTTAAATTGAAACGCGACAAGCGTAGAATGCACGCCCGCGAACAACGCACTCGCGAGATTACGAGATGCAATTTTTTTGCGAAAAAGTTTAATGAAATATAATCTATAATCTATAATAAACGAGAACGACTTGCAATACATCTAGAGAAAAGTTATGTTTAAATTGAAATCGTTCCTTCGATTAATTTTTTTTTTTAATTGGAGTGAAAATACCTTTGAGGAAAATAAAAATTTACTTGATTTCAAGAAATAACGTTCAACTCAAAGAAATTTTTCTTTAACCGTATAGTAATGCATAAATTTCTTTAATTCAAATAAATTTTTTTTGTATATAATAATTTTGATTTTATAATAACTGTACGTAATATTTTTAATAGAAGTAAAATAATTATGTATGTATAACTATGTGGAGAACTATATAAATAGAATATATAATAGAATATCTAATTAATAAGTCGTTAATAAAATTGTTTAATAATTAAATAGATCTCATTTACAGTTCAGATTTTATATAAAAACATTAAAATTTTTTGAAAAACAAAGTTTTGTTACTTATACGAATAGATATTATTTAATTTAAAACATATAAATTTGTAACAATTTTATCATAATAAGCTCACTAATAAATTTCCAACTGTATAAAATAGGTACTATTTACATATCTCCAATTTTTTTAAATCCACATATCTCAAAGCTACAAATTTTTTCTGACTCACTCGATATTCATCATCATAATATAAGTGGCGCATCAACTGTAAAACACGCAAAAAAGAGCACGCTCCCATGACCAAATTCTTTTTTTTCCTCCCGAAGAGAAATTAACCCTCTAAACGGCTATTAGAGCCAAGCGGTGAGCGTCCGCGTTTTCTCTGAGAATAGACGATCTAATTCTGTGGAGACGAGAGGAAGCGAGGAACGAGCTGATGGAGCGGGACGAAGCGAGAAAGACGGACCACCGTGATTGCAATTTTAACGCCAATTTGACTTGAATCTTCTCAGTCCGAAAGAAATACTGTTTTCATGCTCAATATAGCGGCTCGCTAATAATTAACAGCCAACTCGTGGCACTTTGCACATACAGGGTGTCTCGATGCTACGAAATATATAATTTGTATCTCGGGAGTTTTTAAACTATTCGCAATTTTAAACAATTAATATTAATTTGTATAAAGCAAATTGTAATATTGTATTTACATTATCTATAAACTAATGACTTTAATTTTATATTAAATTATCTCAATTCGCAAATTTGCTTTAAATACTAATAATAAATATAGATCATTATATTGTTGTCAATTATTATATTATTATTAAATTATACAAATATACGTAGGTATAAATTTATTACATAATCAGAAACTAAAAAGAAATCCTATTAAATTGCAGATAAATTAATTTTGTTCTATAATATCTAAAGATTCTAGATTATTTTAAAGATAATGATAATTAGAAATTAACACATTATTTACAATCTCACAATAATCAAATTTTGTTGAAGATATTAGAAAGAGAAATTGTCAACGATTGTATAACATCATACGTAGAAATTTGCAATCAATAGCGAATGTTCAAGTGAAATTCTACGATACACCGAGTACGTGTACTGAGTAGGTCTTACAGTGCTAGCGGGTGGTCCTCATTATGTCGGGTTCCCCACTGCTTACCCTCGCGTCCTATCTATTTAACGTATCGTTTGCCTTGGTAACCATCCAAATTAGCTCATCCTTCTCTATCTCACACCAACGGCATCTCTCGATACCGCTCGTGTCCTCCTTCATTATTAGGAAGACGATGTTTAATAATGACGATCCTACCGTCACGGTGTGCTCTAATCAAAAACACTCGGTTCTTGCAAAAGTTTACATCGTAATGATGAATAACTAGCTTATTTAGAATATTGTCACAGAATGTGACAATACTTTAAGTGATTTTTCAACACTGCAAGTGTTTCTTGTATAAATTTTTTTTAATTGTAAGAAGATAAAGTCAATGTAATTTTAATTCGATTGATTAGTAAGAATTGACTACCGACGAGATACTGAATCAGTACCTACCAATTTTTACATGTCAGTACAGATATGGTACAGAAAGAATATTGGGATAATAGAAATGGGTCTTATATTACTTATAATACAGTATTACGGTACGGAGTTGTTGTACTAAATACAGACACTATCTGTTGTACTGTCTCAACACTGACATCTGACACACTGATTTTGGATAATTTCAGTATAGACACAATTCCAAAAATGCACTGATAATATATTGAATCGGTACTACTATTCAATACTGACCCACATTGAAATCAGTATTGAATAGCCATACCATATCAGTGTTTTAAATACAGGTCCAGTACTGAAATGGAAAATTCATTTTTTGGTACAGAATCGATATTTCGCCAGGATTCAATATTAACCTACAGTACAAATTCCTATCCTCTACTATAAAAAAATTCTCTGCAAAAAATCTACATAAAAATATTACAATTTTTGGGAAAAATTTACCTTGGGATTATTTCGAATAACTACGATTAATTTTCAAGAAACCAGTCCAAGAGAACAAAGTTACGACCTCGCCAATCGGACACGCAAATTTATCTTGGGAGGAAAACGGGATAGATATGCTCACGGAAGCGAATTTAAAAGTCAATGGCCTGTAAACATTAATGCCTCGAGTAACGAAAGATAGCGAAGTGCTTTGTTACGGGAGTTTATGAGCCTCTTTATTGCCATCGTGATTTCTTCCCGATTGCCGAGCGTGCAGCTAGCGTAATATCGTGCTGTTGTAAGTCTACCGATTTAGCCGCGAGAGAAGTTAACTGGCGACGAATCGTCTTATGTATCTCTCCTTCGTTACATATAACGCTAGTCTCAGATGATATCGACAGATGAATAACAATTTCTTAGAAAGACAGTTGCGTGGAAATGCACCCACCTCAACAATGCATATCTATATTTCGACTCTAGTTGAGCGGCATCATTAAATGTCACGAAGCATTCTATATGCTAATTGATCCTCGAGAGACAATCGCACATCTGTTTTATATCAAATGTCTTCTACGGAATTTTTATTCACGATTAATAACTTTGCTTGTTAGGGTCTTTATTAAGTCAAACGAAACAGACGCGCATTGTCGTCTCGATATTCTTTACCTAGTAAAGATTATTACGAATAATGTAACGATATAAACTCGTTTGCACTGGTTTGGTGCGCGATACGTTTTTGGAATTCAACATCGATTCCGATAAAGCGGCGAAAATAGACGTCGCGCGGATTTCCGCGCGATGAAATTTACGGCGCCAGCCAATTCCGTGAAAATGGAAGAACGTCCGCGAGGTTTTATTCGGCGGGTATGGGTGTTGCTGGTGCTTTATCGACACCCCTATCGGGACTCATTTGTTTTTGCTTATCGCAAAGTTACGTGACGGAGCTACCGTAAATATGACGGACGGGTGCGCGACGATGGAATCTCAGTGCGCCGTCAGAACAAACGAGCACCACGAACGAACCCCAAAAATCTCCCGACACGCGGCGACGCGACGCGACGCGACGCGACGGCTCGATTTAGGGGCTGAACGTCGAGAGGGAAGTCTCGAGACTGAGAGGGGTTGACGTTCGACTGCGAATCGATATGCCTACCTACCTACCTACATGCGCGAGCAAACCGTATCTTCCAGTACTGGACCAGGAAAACATGGCCGAAATTTCGGAATTCTCACATTTTCGTGTCTCGCGTATTCGTTGTGATTATGATTTAAACCTCACGACGAAATTTACATTTAATGCAGTAATATGTTTTAAATTGTATAATTAATACAGTGTAATAATTAATAGTATTTACTTTTTGGAAAATTGTAATCAAATGTTATCAAATGTCAAAGAATGACATAATAAATCGCTTATTAATTTTTAATAAGAAAAATGTGATAAACGTACTGTATCAATTTTTAAAAGTAAATTGCTTGCCAAATTTAAAATCATGAATTTAAATGTTTCACAAATCAATATACAAATCAAATGTCTTGACTAAAAATTAGTTGCAAAATAGTCTTGTTATTTATGTTTTTTTTTCTTGTAATTAAATTAAAGATGTGTTATATTTTCAACATAACATGTTTTCTTCATAATTAAATCTATCAATTTTATGTTAGGACAAAGATAAAGCTATCGACGTATTTATAAAAAATGTAGCGCGATAAAAAGTCAAAGACTTTTTTTTAGATGTTTTTACTTTGCTTTTTGCTTATCACAACGACATTTCATATCGATTAATCCAAACATGATCTCCTCTTCATCGGTGCCATTTAATACAACGACAATTGAAAACTATCCGCACTCTTAATTTTTTTTTTTTCAATCTTAATCACCCCGCCTAATTGCTCAATTGCGCTCATTACCGTCTCCGACGTAGTAAAGCGAGTGGCGATTAAATCTTTCTCTCGTCGCCGTTCCCTTCCCCCGCTGCTCCGCTCCGTGACGGCACGTCGCATTTGCACGAGAGAAACTTATCCCTCGGTACAAAAATCGCTGTATAGATAATTCCGCCTGAGTCCCAGCCATGGGGCGGAGCGTCGCGAGGAATGCCCCCGTTAGTAGTTCCCAGCCTCGCCCCGTTCTGATCCTCTCCTTCTCGCTCTATCACTCGGATTCCCCACTTCCACGAAGAGACCTCTCTTCCGTCGACGAGCGTTCGACCCCACCACAAGCGCTTAGCCGAAGGCAAAACGAAAAATCAGGGCGGTGCTGGTTGAACGGTCAAACTCAGTCCACACGGAGAGCTCGGCTTGGCTAGAAGCTATCCAGAGCTGCTGGTCAACGATCATTGATCCACGAGTCCACAAGAGCTGTCAAACGTCGACGAACAATTATTCCTGGTGCGATCGATGTGCCTCACGCGCGTCCTTCTCCGGAGCTGACCGTTGGCGAATGTTTGGAAATCCCGGATTTTGCATTCGTGAGAGATCATGTATGAGTCAGTGAGGAGTCATTCGTGAAGCAGTGAACTACGTCGAGCATTTAAGTCCGTCGCGGAATGAGCAGATAGCTCTTGTTCAGAAATATCGAAATCTTGTTATTGCGGATCCAAGCAGTGTGCTAATCGACGTATAAGGTGATCGATCGACGTTTAAGAATGACAGTAATAAGGATGACCTCGCCGGTCACGCCTGCATCGACCAGTCCGGACTCGTCAGACGAGACTCAGGCGTTGCAGGCAAGTCCTAAACCGGCTCATCGATTGAGCTTCTCTGTCGCGGCTCTGCTAGCCGATACTAGAAAATCGTCAGAGTCCTCGACAAGACAGGACGCGATTCTAACATCACCCAGATCGTCACCGATCGTATCGTACGCGATTCGACAGGAGCCTCGTATGCTGAAGCATCCATGTGATTTCAAAACATCAAGATACACTTTAGCATCGTCGCCCAATCTTAATCAAGACGCTAGATTGATTCGTTGCGTCTCTCCTCACAATACTTCGGAGCCCAGAACTCCGCCGAGATATCCCGAAGCGATCGATTATGCTTGCAATATCGAATCACCCGGCAGAAGATCAACCTCTGGTAGCTTGGATTACCGCATGCATCCATCCACCGACGCTAGTACCACACCAGAACCTATGGTAGGCTGTTCTTCGTCTCCGAAGATCGGCAATCATCAGGACGCCGGCTCGCAATCACCGAGAAGCAGCTCTCACGGTGAGGCTCATTCGAGGTGTTCGGAAACGGACGATATCGAAGAGGATGATGAGAGCAGACTGGTTGACGTGGAAGATCTTCAGCATCATCCGTCCAGCCCAACTCCCGTTAGGCCGACACCGGCGTATCTTGGTGGTTTCGCTACCATCAGCGGTATCCCGGAGATCCCTAGTCTTCATCCCGCAGTCTGGGGCGGCGGACATCAAAATGCAGCCGCAGCCGCTGCGGCGGGCGCCGCCGGCGCCGCCCCACACCCCCTCCTCCCCCCTCTCTCTCCTCCTCGGGGGCGGCTGCAGCGGCCGCAGCCACAGCCACATTCTTCCCTTCTCACTTCTCTCATCATGCTCCTCTAAACGGTAAGTGTCTTTTATTTTTTAGCGATCTATATATATATTTTTTAAATATTGAATAGTTGATTAGTTGAATAGTTGATTAAATCAACTAATTCGATATCTTTAATTATACCTAATGTAAATCTTCTTATTAGTGATACTAAAACTAGAAAAGGAAACGATATTCGAAACAGAAATCTCCTTTTCTTTTATATTCTTTTATATTCTGAATAATAGTTCTCCTAAGTAACCATTAATCGTTTCATTAAGTAGTCATTAATCATTTGATCGTTCTAACGTTTAATTTCAAAAGAGACAATCTATTTGGCCGTGCGACGACAACTGTGTTTGCGATTGTCTTTGAACTTTGGCGGAGTGCCAATCGCCCTTGTGTTTCTCGGCAGATTCTTTTCATGGTTCATTGCAGCTAAAGCGATTACGCGGTTACAGACGCGGTTTACGGATGGCAATTTCTCGCTGCTATATAAAATCCAGACAACTTTACTCTTTATCGATGTGTAATATCGAACGTGATGATATTCTGAAAACATAAGCTTCACAGAAGGTTATCTCGTGGTAATAATCACGCAAATATACTTTCTGTTTACAATTTTACAACTCAATAAAATAACTATTTTATAATCTGTAATATTTTCTACAAATTTTTAAATCATAAATCTCTAACGTTAAATTCTAACGTTAATAATTAATACAAAACATTACCGATATATAATGTATTCATTAATTATTTGACACGATTGCAAATAAATGATATCACTTTCGACAATAATTAGTTAAAGGATTTATGGATTACAATGATTGTTGAAAAGGCAATCTCTGCGACGTCATTTTGCTTCATCAAGCAACTTAATTAAAGACGCACGGACTACATTTTGCTCGTGGATTTTTTGACGAAACAATGTGTAATTGTTGTAGAAAGGTGAAACAAATCGAACAAAAATCAACGAACGAAAATTGATTCTGCAACGACCGCTTCGGCCGCTGCTGAATGATAGCCTACCGTCGCTCGACCGGGCCAAATAATTCTCATGTATTTTCACTTGATAAATGATTATTATAAAAACATTTTCCTATGATTCATAGATAAAACATTTATCTAATATTACGCGATAAAATGAAACTCGATGCTCTTCAAACATTTAATAATTTTTACACCAAATTTAATTAGTTTATTTGTCTGTATATATGATAATTATCAATTTTTTTATAAATTCAACCTTCGATTACCGTAGATTAATTTATATAGCAAATATAATTATTTAAAGTACATTTAAGAATTTAAAAAATTTTAATATATAAATAAAAATATGTCTATGTTAAATTTTAATATTTAAGTATTCTGAAAATATAAATATAAATAAAACAAAATTTAGTCCGAAAATAAAAATAGCTATTTGTGTTCTATTGTAAATATAAGAAATTCTCAAATAAGATCCCATATGAAATATACAGTACGGGAAAAATGCCATAATTCTGAAATATGAACTCTCGTAGAGGGTATTTTCACAGATCGGCGCACCCCTTCAAAGTTTTACGCTACCGTTCTTTTATCGTGATTATCTTAAATAAGTGATTCTGTACCATAAAAAAAAATTTATTGGTTATACAAGTGGCAAACTTTAGACAGTTACATCTTTAAATTGTCCAAACAATTATAAACACACAATTCTTTTGAAATGTTGCTTTCTAATATAATTTGAGTGCTACTAAAAGAAAAAAAAATATTTTTTTTTTACAGTTATTTTTAACAGACACAAAAATATCGAAAAATTTACGTTATTTAAATATAACAATATTTCAAATATAAATTTATTAAAATATATTCTTGATATGTTTCTTAAAATAAATTATTAAACTTTCTTATTACATTTGTCTCATACAGCTATATAAATTTAAAAAAATCATAATTTTTTAAAATAAAAACACGATTTTTCTGATATTATAATATAATATGTAACAGCAGATCTCTCAATGTTTTTATTTGTTTTATTCGTAAATATCTGAAACTAAAATCTTTTTTAAAAGTACAGTATTGATATACAAGCGCAGTGAGAATATCAAGCATAATCACGAAATTATATCACGAAAGTTAATCTTTTCGATCGTTATGCAATAAAAGACATCCAACCATCCACGATTCTTCCTTTCCAGTTTGCACTACATTCGATGATCGTTGTGCATTCATGGAACACGTTTATCTCGATGGAATCAGCTAATTATTTCGAATGTACATTCTCGATCGGTAGCTCAGGATTGAAATCGGCCTCCACGTTTTTGGTAGCCCCGCGACACGGAGAGATCAACGGATGCCGAGACTAATTGGAACCCTTAGCGAGCGGTGAGGAGGCGTATACAAAGGACAATTTCAAAGTAGGATCGAGTATGAGGCATACTATCATGTTATAAGTCTGGGTTGATGCGTAGAGAATCTTGGAACGACAACAGAGAGAGAGAGGGAGGAATGAGGAGAACAAGGCGAAGGGAGGTGAGCGAAGGGTGGTTCTGAATTTGAAATTCAGAAACGACAACTGCCAAGACGACAACGACGTGGCCTTTTGTCTCGTCGTGATCTCGGCTCGCTTCTTCTGTACAGAAGCTGTTCACCTCCGTTCTACAAATCTGTCAATTGTCTCGAGACAAATCTCGAGGAATATAACCGATATATTCCAATACCGGACTCCCTGTATATTCCTTTCGGTTCTGTAGTAGCTTGACGCGTCTTCGATTATCTGAACGCGGTATGGAGGCATAGACGATATATTCTGTATATTGAGCTTTTAGATACTTAAAACATATGTTGAATACGTATTTAAAATTATTTTCTTTCTAACCATGAATTGTAGGATTTAAATGAAGCAACGATTCAGGAATTTTATAGGGAAGCAATTAAAGAGTATTATAAATTAGTGAAATGGCGCACAATTTTCCTTGAATTTTTCGCATCAATTTCTTAATAAATTATTTATAAGAATATTGAAGTTTTTTAGGTGTATTATTTGAAATTTTATACAATCAAATTAAAAAATTTCACCAGGTTTCTTCTCTGATTAAGAAGTTGATGTTATAAATGTAACAAATTGATATTAATACAATTCATTAGTATGCTTCTGTTAAACACAAAATCTACGATCATGATTGAGAAAATAATTTGACATTAACCCTCGACAAGCGTTGTAAATAACGTCCAATTAACCGATGCCGCGATCGCGTCTTTTTCTAAACAGCGAACGAAGAATACCAAGCTCACCAACGACGTCTTCCTTCACGCGAGCAGGCGTTACGATCGGAACTCTTATGCCGAGCGGTAGTCGCGGCCCAGCCGTGTAGAAACAATTCGCGGCCGGAATTTTGCGGTCGGACGGCAAAAAAGTAATGAGGCCAGTTTGCGGCGCCGTTCCGACGGAAAAATTATGAATTGCACCCTAAAAAGACGGCGTTTGCCCTCGCTGGGCTATTCCGTCGGTTCGAGGCCGACAAAAACGGGACATTGCGGTCTCGGGCCCTTTTCTCCGTTGGCCTACCTATCCCGCGGAACACCTTCGCGAGAGGACTATCTGTCCGTCAGTTTGTTCCTACGAGCATAATGCTCGTCGCTGTTCTCGTGCGCAACATGCACTTCGACTGAAAGCGTGTTCCTTTTTTTTTCTTTCAGAGAACGGCGAACCAGCTAAGATTAAGTGCAACCTGAGGAAACACAAGCCAAACCGAAAGCCCAGAACGCCCTTCACGACCCAACAGTTACTGGCCCTCGAGAAGAAATTCAGAGAGAGGCAATACTTGAGCGTTGCCGAGAGGGCAGAGTTCTCGTCCTCATTGCACCTCACGGAGACACAGGTAAAAATTTACTTTGTGTATGAACTACGAATTAGTTATCAATTGATATCAAATTGTCCTAATAAGAAATGATCATGTCGTATGGCGAATAATTTAATTAAATTAATAATTTTTAAATCATAGATATAAATATAATAATAAGTATTCACTAATAAAGCATGTACAAAATCATGGCTGATTTTCTTTTAAAATTAAGAGTCTTTCTCAATTTCTCTAATCTTTTATATAAGATACCAACATCATTTCGCAAATGCTTGTAATACTAATTAGTAAATAAACTATCAATTTGCTCAATTCTTATCTCTTACTTTTACTTACAATCATTTAAAATTTATTAACAATTTATTGTAAATTATTACATAGTTTATTACTTTATCATAAATTATTGCAAGAGTTTACAAAGATAGGTTGTTGAGAAAATCAAAGTTGGAAGAGTTTGGTTGAGAATCATATAAATTCTCTTCATTCGTTATCGATTGTGACGGTTACGCAACCAAATTAGCACACTAGTATCCTGCCCGTGAGAATCGTAATTTCTTCTTCGAGAGACTGATTTTTCATGCGATAGACTCTCTTTTGCTAGACTCTCAAACATAACTCTCTAACACTAGCAGTATACTCCCCACATCTTTCGTCACTTTTATTTCCTCGGTGCCATTCACGAGTCAAAACAGCACGTCTCTCAGAGCTTAGTTATGGTAACCGTACGGCGCTGGCAGATGCGCGGTAATTAGCGCGCGTAAATGCGCGCTACCCGAGCCGGCGATACAAAGCAAAGAAGACGGTAATTTTATTAATAGACTACAAATTGCCTGAAACGCGCCTGTTCCACGATATCACGCGATGACCGGCCAATTATCTCCGGATGAGATCCCGATTCTCTGGCAGCGATTTCCGAAACACATTCCGCGTGCTTTCGCGCGTACGAAACATAGCGAACACGGTGAGCGCGAACTCATTTCCGCGCGGATTCTGCTGCTCCGAAATGACCCGACAACAACTACGTCGATTATTCGATTAAGATAGACGTCGATAAAATTGCACTGAGGGGTAACGGTTTGTTTATGGCCGCAGATGCGCCGCCACGATATCGCGGATTATTTATCAGTTCCTCTTCTCGACTTCATCGCGATATCGTCGAGTCGTTTGCCAAAATTATACCCACCAAATAACATTTCAATGGAATATAATGTGCTCTGTCTTCTAGTTTATTTTCAAGATTTTAAATGCGATGCCAAATGCGAATTTCAAACTGCGAATTTCAACGATCGAACAAAATTACACAAAATTATACGTTGCCATAAAACTACAATTTATTTCTATTGCATTTAAAATTAATGTTGAGTAAATGTTGTCTAGTTAATATTAACATAGATATCATCAGACATTATTACTGATATTCTGTGATAGCCATTTGCCCTGTGTTAATTCCATATTTAAAAAGAAATTATTTTCGGTGCTTTTAACACAAATAATAAAGAAAGGTTCACTTAACATTGCTCTCTCTTTTTAAATTATTTTGTACATTTAATTGCTTCCCTATATTTGTTCTGTCTACATTTATATATTATTAATATAATTTTACTCGTTCGCAATACGTATAAATTTGGAAGCTATCATCTCAACACCGTTATATTCCGAATAATCTGTTGAGTCATGCTAAAATATACTTGTACGAATACACGAAGGTGCGAGTTATCATATATTCCGTATTAGTCACCATGTCGGAACTCATCATCTTAAATACGCCGTAAAGTCAAATTGATTTATTGTTGCAGGTAAAGATCTGGTTTCAGAACCGACGTGCCAAGGCGAAACGTTTGCAAGAAGCGGAAATCGAGAAGCTGAGAATGTCGGCCGTGAGACAGCATCATACGGCGCTATACGGCTCGCATCCGGGGATCTTAACCCCCGCGGGACTTTATCCCGTAGGAATGCTGTCTCATCCCGGTTTGACGCCTCATCACGCAATCGCTCAGCATCCTGCGAGGGAATGAGAGCAACAAATGTTCGATACCGGTTAGAAACTGGTTGAAATGAATCTGTCGTCGAATCTCACATCAAGAATAATTTCGGCTACGCGAAAAGGGCAGGCTTAAAAATTACTGCAGTTGATAAATAATATTAAAATGATCTCGAGAAAAAAAAGGAGAGAGAGAGAGAGAGAGAGAAAGAGAGAAATTTCGTCATCGGTTTTATATACTTTTTCCAGTATTAGTTTAATAAAGAAGTGAAGGCTCACAAGTCTGTTAAGAAATTCGTCTGTGCCAATGTCGCCCGTCTTGAAAAGGCTGGAAACTATTGTAAATAGAATTGTAAATATTATTCATGTACGCGTTAATTACTTTGTACATAAATACCTAGTGATACCTATTTGAGAAATGGGGTTGCATTTGCATCGCTGAATGCAAGTAATAAAACGAATGAATCTTGGTAGTTTAGAGAGAATTCTTTTTCCAATTTTGTATAAATGTAAAGCAAGCATAATGACGATCAGAAGAATTTATTTAATAAATTGTATTGTAAATTGTATCGTAAACAGCAAATTTATTCCCCTTATTGCCTAAAATCCTTTCTTCTATCTTATTAAAGAAAGTCTTAATAAGAAATACAAATATAGAAATTTAAATATGAATTAATATGTTACACGTGCTGTTTTTTCTTACAGGAATTTTGAATTAAAGCATTACGATCCGCACAAAAATAAAATATTTCAGTAACGTTTGTTTAATGAAACATTCTAAACATTTTAAATTAGTTTTTTAAAAGATTATAAGTTTGATAAATATTCCGAATACAAATTAAATAAATGAGCTGATATTGTTTTCCACACGATTTAATTTTAACGTAAAGTCATTTCAATTGAATCGCAAATATTAACCGTTTTTAATTTTCAATTTTTAATTATTCCAAGCAATTCAATAGCAATTTTATATTTAACTTTATAATAAGGTTATTCATTTTCATCAAACAGGAAAATATCGATAGTGAAATATCGAGCGTATAATTGTACGACGGAAGCTATCTAGTATCTACCTCGTTCAGTCGCGGACAATAATGTACCATGCTACGATACCGAGATCGATTCAAAGTACGTCCTTGTCTAAGTTTGAGCACCTACGTGAGGAAGTCGTCCGTGCGGATCTCCTCGGGTACAGCGGTGATTACGCGAGCGCGATTACGCGGTACCCGAGAATGGCGTCTCTGTGCGTATATGTCGTTGGGATAAATTAGCCGTGGCAATTAGTTTCGGAATCGACCTCGCCGGGTGGTTGGCGCCACCATCTTGATTGCGCCCGGGGAAGAACCTTCGAAGACAGTAGCCAGCACTGTTTGCCGAAAGGCCCGCGCCGTTCGCGCGGTCTAATTAGCGATGCCCACCGAGATATCGCCGACGTGCGCTAATAATACCGAGCATAAATATTCCGAATTTTTTCGTCTGGTGGCCCGTCCGCCCCTGCTAGCCCCCTTTCATCCACGTGCCGCCGTCTGCAATATATCATTTTTGCATTAGTTAATTGCAGCTTTGTTCCGCGGTTCTCGACACTTGAAGCATTCACAAATAAGAGGATCTAGGAGATCAGACATCTCTAAGCAAAGCTAAACAGAAATTCTAGGAAGTAAATTTGTGGAGCTACAAGTTGGTGTCATAGCGATCGTCACGAGAGAAATACGAGACACTTATGAAACACAATAAAGATAAAATGAAATAAACTAATGTATTGTGTCTAATAACATCTTATCATAATATGTGTTAATATGTGAAACAGTTAAAGTATTAAATATCCTGCATTATTGCACTATATAATTGCAAATCTTATTTATGATAATTGGCACATTATTTATAAAAATTGAAGCTGTACTACTGTAATTATCAACAGCTTTTATCTTCCAAAGAATATAGCTATATATCGTCACAAAAAATCCTAAAACATACATATACAAACTTGTAAATTCATAATCAATTTTATCTTATCATTCTCATGATGCAACCAAAGTTAAACATCCTCACAGAAATATATCATTTTGCTATTTATAACATAAGATATTAAATAGTATTCACAAAATAATTTTTATGACTGATTAAAATTAATGAACATGATAATAAAATCTTTCTCAAATTAACCTCATAAACTTTACGAGAGAAATTGCTTGTTAGATGCTTCTTTGTAGATTTAGGATACACTTTTAATTATCTTTTTAATTAAATTTAATCTGTGTAAGTCGTCACAAAAAATCCCACGTTAGAATATTCTCCGAAGAACTGGATGATATGTACGTGCCTGAATTTTAATCGTGCAATTAGTCGCCAGTCATTATTGCCTGTTTCAAGAAAGTAAGATAACGTCAGATCCTATCACGCGAGCTACCGTATTGCTTGTTGGATTTTATTACGAAAACAGAACATTCATATACTTTGCTACTATCTCTTATATCGAAGAAAAACTTCAAATTCCATGTCTTGCATTTTATTTTTATATAATGATATTTCATATATAGAATTTTTTTTAATATTTCCATTATTAACATTTTAATTATATATAGCACATATATTATTCATAATCATACATATAATTTTATAAACATTATATATATGTTATCTATCAGAGAGATACTTAGAAATTAGAACCCTCTGGTATATTTCTGAACTCTTATCAGTATATTATTAATCTCTTATCATGCTCTTTCGAACACAAAGTAAGAACTAATAATAACTTGTTTATAAAATATAATTTTTATACAGCATTCGAGTAATTGTACAATTGTTCTAGTAACGATCAACGTTTAAAGTTTTTTTTTACAAATTTTTGATTTTTACATTTCTATGGAATAATATACACATTACAGATCAGTTATATATATACAAATTTTACGTTATTTTTCTTCTGTAATAATAAGATCAAGGGTTATGAGTCGTCGTAATCTTGTCGAATGTTTTATACCAAATATGTCAACAGTATCTACATTTAATCAAAGTATAAAATGCAAGAATTTGCATCTGATTAAAATACAACGTTTCTATAAAAAATATAGTTCAATTATATTCATAAAGAATTAACGTTATATTGATGCCAGAATGTTAACATGAACTGATGTCGCAATCTAATTGCGCATCTTACAAAATCAATGATGGACGTTTTGCAAATAGCAACGATTGTACATACGATTGATTTTTTATGCGCACCTCATTTCCACGGTGCCTATTTACGATCTCGATAAGGCTTGATTAAGTTCAATCGTGGATCGGGTCAAGATCTCTCTACGTTTGATTTTAAAGTAGAAATAGATTAACATTTTAAATGTTCCGAATGCAATTCGGATTTCATGAGTCGCCATTAGTTTCTATCAGATTTTTTCTATCTAGATTTTATATAAGTCTTTATTTACATTCAATATACTGAACAAATGCGTACACGTAATTTTTATTACTTAATTGCATTAAATAATAATGTTAATATTAGAATTTTCAAATTAATTAGTTATTATTAATTCAAAATACAATATATAATAAAATTAATAATCATTATACATATAGTGAACTCGTAAAATTCTTTAGAATAAAATCTCATTCTTTTAGAGTGAGATTCACTTCAAAGAATTTAGAGGAAAAGATTTTTTAGCAATGTATGTATACAATATAAATGCACAAATTATTGTATATGTATAAATGCTTTATCATTTTCTATATTTTTCTGAAAACTTGCAAAACATACAGCGATATATTTAATACTGTAATTCGTTATGATTAAATCTCTAAAATTTTAAAGAAAATGTCAATGTTATATACAAATTATTTCTCGATAATTATACTGGCAATATGCACAGCTGACTGACTGTTACATTATATGTAAACTGCTTGATTGAATCAATGCAAAATCAATGAGATATCTCATACATATATTGACATAAACAACGATAATTAATTATATTTAAAATATCATCTTTATAATAACACTTTATGTTTTGACATAGCAATATATCAAACGTATTATATGTGAATGAATACTGATTTACATATCAGTTTGACCTAATGATCCAACGGTCCACTTAAAAACAAAAATCCTAAATTTACTTCAAGATTTTCAATCTATATATTTATTTTACTTCAAACTGTTCAAATTATTATCGCTTACAAATATAAGAAAGTATGTTTTTCATTTAATCAGAATTTTTTTAACCGAATTAATTATCCAGCTCAATTTTTATCAAAAAATCGTTTTATCAAAAAAGTCATACATCTCAGTTTCTTTTATATAGCAGTAATAACAAAAACTCTTCCTCTTAGTATTAAGCATCTATTATTGATCTCTCAATTAAGTACACGGAATATTAATGTAAGAGAAAGTAATTGCATAGTTAATCGCTGCGTCATAGAAAATCTATGATCGAAAAAAAACACAGTGATTTCGCTTTGCATAAAAAGGTTTCCTGCTAAGTCATCCTGTTTTCGTTATGAAATAACAAACGATAGTTACCAGAAATATACAACCGCGATCCATCAATATTCTCGCCATGTAACGCCGTTTTTATCACGTGTCGGCTCATTTAAATGCTGAGTATGCCTACGTAACACAAGGTGAATCGCTATCGATCATTAACTCTAATGATTTAATTAGCATACCTTTTCGTAGAGAATCGATATTTGCCTATCGACCCGGCTTGTGTTTTTCAATCCAATTATCGGCATTACGGCGCGATCAAAATTATCTGTTGTCGAATTAATGCGCGTGTCCCGCTTTTCGGAGAAGGCGACGCGACGGGGGCGGGATGGGCTTTAATGAGCGATTAACCCGGCGTTACGCAACGAAATTAATTATCTGCCGATAAATGCCTTCCACGGAGGGTGTATTAACGATCGCGATAAACCCGCGTGGCAGAAAACACGCGACGGTACAGATTGTAGATTATTTCGTGCCACTAAACAAATGGGCTCGCGAGTGTTAGACCGATCGTCGCTTCATTCATAACGCCTAACGATTTTGAAATACAAAAATGGATAACCGAGAAATATATCGCATTTTTTTTCAAAGAAATCAATAAATGAATCAAGTATACTGTGATATTAGTAATTCAATCTATAAAATAAAATAAACGGCCTTCTTTCTCTATAATATAACTTTCAAGACTTCAGATTTATTATACATGTACAATTTTTTTTATAATTAGCTCAAATTACGACTTTATTAACGCAAAGTTGAAAAAATTTGGAAAATAATTTGAAATGGTATAATATTGTATATAATTGACATAATTATTATATAAATAATAGTTTTATGGTTCCAAGGGTAAATGAAATAAAAATAAATTGCCTACATAGAGGTTGCTAAAGCATCAATAATAATTTTATATATATATATATATATATAAAATTATTAACACACATATTTATGTAGGCAATTTATTTTTATTTTGAGCGAACGTATAAACATATAATTGCGTCTTTTAATTAATATCGATTATCGAAGTAAAAATATTTTTCGAACAAAATTAAACATTCATGTAAACATTATGTAAAATTACCAGCTGTTACGATAAGACACGATAATCTTGCATTACAAATATTAATTATACAGAGAGACACAATTATAATGTAAAAACATCAAATTGCGTAATTAGCTTCTTAGGTGCGAAATAAATCATGTAGCACAGTAAACACGAAAATCATGAATTGAAATGTAAATTAAATGAAAAAGCTAAAGAATCGGTAATAATTTGTCAAGATAATATTTTCTTGTTGGAAAAAGTTATGAGTAAGATCGATCACACAGACATTAATATGAAAAGCAAATTTGTTTATGATAGCACTCGTTAATCTCGTTAATTATAATTACATCTCATTCAAGATTAACGCATAAAAAAAATCTTGTTTGCCAGTTATGTTATCGATGCCGCCGGTTCATGGTTATTGGATTGCAACATTTCATTTGCACTATTTTGTTCGTTCATTTATATAAAATATGAGTACCTGGTTGTAACATAATTTCTGACAATTTAATTACAATTATTTTATTCTCAATAATAATTAAAGATAATTAAGCTTAGATATTTTTTTGTATTTTTTTTTTCAATTGTTTGTGCGCTTGACTAGCCGATAATTAATAAGAACATCCGCCTTATTAATTTCTAATTGTTTATAAATCGCGCAGAAAATCAGTATCTTTTAGTGATTTAAGTGTTGTGAACTTGAACTATTGTAATGCCGACCTTATATTGATTGAATACAATGAGAATGTATATATATCAAGTGTTACGCAATGCAAATAATCACGCTTACCCATGAAGAACTGACATTATTTATTTTTTCCTTTATCAGTAACGGTACAATAATTTACAGTACAGTAACGGTTCTGCTTGAAAACATTCCGTCTGTAGAAATAAATGGAAAATTTACTAATATTTCATTCGAAATACTTATCGAAATTCTACCTTTAACTTCCAATTATTTATTAGAAATTTTTCAAAATTATCAATTCTGATATAAATCTTTCAATCTTAGTAATTTTATTCATAGTTTATTTATTGTATATTTTATTTTCATATATTTTATTTATTGTATATTTCATCAAAATATTTGGCTTGCAATTTAATTATTCTCTTATGGTCTTATAAATGTAATATATTATACACGCATATGTTTTGTGTGTGTGTGTGTGTGTGTGTGTGTGTGTGTGTGTGTGTGTGTGTGTGTGTGTGTGTGTGTGTGTGTGTGTGTGGGTAAGACTACAATTAATAAGTTTAGACAAGTAATCAATATTAAAAAAGTATAATCTAAAATATTAATATTTTCTTAGAGAAAGTTATTTTTACAAAACAAGCATATCCAACGCCTGTTTTAATACTCGTTAAATTTAATTACGAGATAATGCAAACAAACGGTATCTGTTTAGAAACTTTCGCCATTAGTATTGACACTATTGGGAAAGAAATACTATTATTTTAATTATTTTAATTTCAGATTATTTTTGTCGTCGCGTGAATAAAATATAAAATCCTTTTTACAGCTTTCTGCTTATAGCAGCGAGGGTGTGTGTGTGTGTGTGTGTGTGTGTGTGGTGTGTGTGTGTTATATATATATATATATACATATATATGCATCGTGCAATACGACGTAAGGTTAATGTCCGCACAATTACGCCTGATGGAATATATTGCAAATGTAATGAATCACTAGTGACATTATGTGGGACACGTATGTATGTACGCGCGTGCCAAAAAATCGCAGCGAGAGCAAGAAGCGAAATCATAATGCTAAATTCACTCGACGTCAACATTAAACGTTGTGGATAATAGCGAACTCATTTATCAACTGCCGACAGTTTAATCGCCGAGGTTGAATTAACGTTAACTCCAACATGCTATCGAATCGATCTTAACGTTAATTAATATCTCCATGACAGTGGGAGAAAGAAATAGAAAGAGGTATCGGAGCTGAGCTGGTGAAACCTGGCGGCAGTGGACCGGTGTTAGTTAATCCTAAACCGGTTACAAATGCGTTGGTCATCGCGGTATCTTTGACTTACTAATTGGATGGATAAGAGACAAATATATCTCATGAAGAGAAGACGGGCGTTTGTGTCGACTAATTTACCATAGAATATTTATATTTTACTTGTTACACGAGTGTTTCTCGAAATTAATACAATGAAAAAAGTTGTTTGTAAATAATATAAAATTATATCTATTTTTTTAAATAAAATATCCATGAAAATTAAATTTATATGACAATTATACCTATTTACCTATTTACATCATTTACCTTTTATAATATTTAGCAATGAATTTATTATATTTTATGCTAAAAAGTAAAATTTGAATACATTTTTTTAAATTGAATGATAATAATTGTTTGTCAGAAAGTATAAAAATTATTATAAATGATGGAAAATACATTTATCGAATCGCAAATGCATATCTCTAAATAACTCGAACATTCCGAAATATAAGAGAGCTCCAAGCAAACTACTATTATCGTGAACTTTTACGCGTTTCGATTATCCCGCTCGTCATTAACTCGAAAACGAGGCACTCCAGGAAGCTATTGCGCCCACAGCGCGACATTCGCGAGTCTCTCTATCGTGCCATTTATGTGACATAATGTCACACCGTAATTTCACGTAATTTATTTGACGGTAGAGACATTTGCTAAATTGTCGTTCGTCGCCACTCAAGTGTGCGCAAAGTAGTAGCTCGTGTAACTGACCGTAGGTGGCCGTAACATAATACGAAAACACAACCATGTCGTAAACTTTCTATTATTATTGTTTCCCGCAAAGCTCTCTTATCGTTTCTGCAAAATACTCCTCATGATTGCCGTATCGAATATTTTGTACGTTAAAATCTCTTCTGCCACTCTCGTTTAGATAATCATACTCGCTCGTTAGCGAGACATTATCGGATTATATTGCAAATTATATCACTTTGATAAAGTATTTTCATTTTCATTGAGTAAATTATTTATATCATCATCGACTTTATATGTATAAATGTTATAAAGATCATCTCAAATTTCAAATACTAATTATGCATTCAAAGTTATATAAATATTATATCGTATCAACTTTACATGTTGAAGACCAGTTGAAATTTCAAATACAAATTATATATTCAAAATTATATAAATACTATTATCATGATATATTTTAATAAAATGTAAATTGGCGATGCATATCCCTGTTTAATGAATTCGCATTTAACATTAGATGTATTTTCTCAAGTATAAATATTAATAATCAACAATAATCAAAAATATGAAATATATAAAAGCCACATTTAGCATAAGAAATATATAGTAAAAATATGGGTCTTTCGCGTGTTTCTGCGCCACTGCATTTCACCTACATGCTTCGCATTGCTACAGAACCATTTTGTGATTTTCAAAAAGGCAGAAAACGGGGAGTCAGTTCATCGAGATTGAATGGTCGACAGTAATAAAACGTCTTCGCTTGAAAAGGTCGCGACTTTATCCAGCATTGTAAGGTTGAAGCTTCTTTCGAAGAACATCCTACACTTGATGGTGATTTCTCGTACACGAAAAATAGAATGATCGTGAAGATATTAACACATCGTATTTTTCAATGATATTGTTAGAGAAGAAGAAAGAGATGCGCGCGGGAAAAAGTTTGGTACAGTAAAGCAGTCGACCGAAATGACTTTATATCTCTATGACATCTTCACGTTAATCTCGAGAAAGAAGATTATTATAGTTTCTTATTCGGCTGTTTTATACGTTATATTGTTAGTAAAAATTGTTTTATATGTTAACATTGAATACTTTTTTCTTTTATTTTCACTAAAAAAATTGCCTAAAATTCAGACAAAAACTGAAGTTTTCTTATAGTCACATCGTGAATTTTCGGACAGAATATCTTAACAATGTCTCGATTAATATTAAACGGTTTCTTTATTAGATGAGTTTTTATTAAATTTTTCGAAAATAATATTAATAATATCAGAAAATCAAGATAATAAAAAAATTAGGATAATAAGAAGAAAATTATGTATCTAATAGTGTTCCTAAAAAGTAAAATGCGTACAAGTTAAAAAAGAATGACCTTTGTCTAACGCTGATAGTAATTACAGAGGAAAAAAGACGAAAAAACGTAGAGATGGTCCGATTTATGATTCCGTGGGACCCACGCGCCGCTGAATAAGAAGACGATGAAATTGAAAGTTTTTTAAGAAAAATTTGTAATTACCCAGACCGCTGGCCTCGGTAGGTTTACTCGTTTCCTCGTTTTTCGCCGATAACGTCGACCCGGCCACCACCGAGCCATTTACCCCGTACGCTTTGCCAGCCCTTACCGGAGGTGGTTGAAGGCGGTCGCTCGTGCAGGATGCTTATATCTGATTGTCCCCCGGGGCTGCTGTAATTAAACTCAGACCAAAATTGCCGGACCAGCCCAGCAAAAGTTCTGTCCGTCGACCCTCCCCGGATCAAGCCGTTTCTAATGACTACACGTAACGGTTATATGTACTTTCGCGCAACGCGACATACAAAGCTCCGCAGTTTTTTATATTAATTCTATCATTCTCAAATCGCTCAATTTTGAATTGCGATTGCAATATAATTACGACTGAAAAATTCATATAATAATATTGATACAAAGTCCCATTATTGAAGTAGCTTTAAATTAAGTAGTGTTTTGTGTTAAATATATTTTGTTGAGATAAAGTATATTAAATTAAATAATAGTTCCCTTGTGTAAAATATTTAAATTTTGAATATTAAAATTCTAAGCAATTTAAAACGAAATATGTGAATAGAAGAAAATTATAATTAGTAATTAATGGCAGTATATCAAAAATTGTATCAGAAAAACATCTTTCATTTCAAAAAAAAAAAAAAAAAAAAAATTAATGTATACACAAGTACAATATAAATAAAAAAAATCGCAAAAGTTGCATGTTACAAGCGCAGCGTGTCCTTAGAAAAATTTCATCAAAACTTCGAGCGCCGTTCCTCCCGTTTAGGTAACTGTCTTTTGTTCCCGCAGTTACGATGTGCGTAAAGTTATAAAGAGGAAAATCGAAGACAGCGAAGGGATGAATCCAGCATGGCCATCGTACGGCAAACACGGACAAAACTATCCCCGCGCCTCGTCGTTCTACAATAATTAACGCCATTATAGCATTTAATTGCCGCGAGTGCCAAGACCACCCTTCGCTTCTACCGCCATCTTGTTTTTCATTCCTTGCTTTTCCATCCCCGTTTCGCACCCCACACTGCTCAATGCTGCAAGCGCAAAATGGTGGTTAATCCCGTCGGGCGTGCGCTTAAATTTCAACTCTATCTAAGTCCCGGCGAAGTAGATTCTTGGCTCGTTTTACCCGGAAGAAACAAGAGTATTTCTCATTCAAAGCTATGTAACTTATTTTTAGATATAAACATTCTCGTGGAAACAACGAACAACAACTAACTCATTTGTAGCTTTGTTTAAATTATGTTAAGAAAGACTGAATTATATCGAAGAAATTGAAAATCCTTTCAATACCAAAACAAGAAATATAAAACATTTCTATTGCGTATAGAGTACCCATGTCTACTTCTATCTATCATCTATTAAATACAGACAGATCACGGACAAGTTTCTTATAATTTGCAAGCATCTTTTAATTTTTATGAAACATCTTTTATCCAACTTTGCGTCTCGAAGACAGGTAATTTCCCTATTATAATCAGATAAATCGCGTGGAAGCTATAATTCAAACAGATAACGTGGAATAAGTAAGTCTCGGAAGCAGATCATTAGTGCCATAATGGTGCAGTAAAGATAAGATTCACAATTCCTGGAATATTTTCATATATTACCATTCGATTGTCGTTTTAGCAGGATATTTTATTCGTAAATTGAGATTTTTTTATTTATGGTATATACTACTGCAAAGCAATCTTTCGGTAACGAAATTTAAATAGCCCACGCTAAAAAGTGAATAACAAATTTTGGAAACATAACTATTCGTCTCAAATTCAACGTTAAATGTTAATTCGAATTGACTATGGAGTTGATGTGCTGCACACACTCGATGTATTCATAACTCGATATATAAGCACGAATGAAGTTGTCTTTGTCATGGTCGTTTTCTTACAGCGCGCTTATCGGCAGAAGACAATGCAACACATAAATATTTCAATACTTCTCATATGTTAGATATAGTACCGCGCACGAGAGCATACATAAAGCAAAGTCAATGACGGTGAAAACGCGATGGGCTGGACAGAGATGCATACTATTACACGATTCAGAAAAAATTCAAATTCGTGAACAAATTTCACGTTTTTTTCCAAAATATCGATTTTTCTGCTTGCAGCTTTATACAGATAGAAACTTTAATCACGTAGTGATTTGAGATTGATAAAAAAGTTTAATTTATAAATAATAATAAATTAGTGATGAAAATAAATAGTGTTTAATTATTAGAGTTAAACCTTTAAGATTTAAATAAAAATCGTGAAATATATACATCTTATCACACGAATTTCAATAGAAATTTAATATGTTGTTTAATTACTAATACTCTTGATGTTCAATATTTTAAATTTCAAAAAAAAATCTTTAAAAAAAATAAATGAAAAATCTAATGAGACTAAAGAAGATCACATGTCAATTTTTCAAAAATTTTGTATTATTCAAAATTCTATGTATAGATGCTAAAGAAACTGATAGGATAACACTCTGTCAAGAGTGCAAAAGATTTGATTTCCCGCAAACATAATCCCATATCGACTTCTTCTGGATCAATGACATTTCCCGTCGTGGAATCGAATCTGTTAGGCTGGAAGAGATCGATCGTTCCTCGCGTCATTTGTCATCGTATCCCGTCGCAACCTTCGTCGACGCGGGGGAATCGCGGGCACGTGCTCGACGGCGTTAAAACGATGTATCGGTGGGCGATCTAAAATCATTGGACAATAACGAGCTAACTGGATAACTAGCGGGGCTCTCTTATCTACGCGCGCGATAAGCGCGTTGCGCGGGAGACCCTACCCGACCTTCGTCATATTACATTAGCGCCCATAGAATAATATATCCAGGGGGGCCGTACCCTCGTAAACGGGCTTGCTTACCCCTCGAGCTATACGACTATATTCACATGGTAATGCGAGACCCAGGCGCGATATCTTGCGCGGCGAGGGTGAAGTGTTATTAACAATTTGGGGTATCGAGAATCGCCCGGCGGCGCGTAGGTGAGATGCTGATTTCGGCCGGGGAACGACCGCTTCCATCCCCCCGTAAACGACCGTCAAGATCTCGACGAATGATACGGTTAGGCGGCCCGACCTCTTTGGTGCGAGGATTCCGTGTACATAATGACGCGATGAATTACACACGAGAAGTTGTACGTTCATTATATATTATTATCGAGAATAATCATTGCACGCGTCGTTTTCGCAGATATCGTCTAGTTACTGTTTCATAAGTTGTGTATAGTAGCGTTAAAATACTTGAAAAAAATATTACATCTAAATTTCGTAGAATGTTAAATTCATGCTTTATAATTTATTTATACGTATATGATTATGATAATTTTTAATTAATATATTTAAATATGTTTAATTCTCTATCTGCAATCTGAGTTTTTTTTTACTAAACTTGAGTTTTACTGTTCTCTTTAAAAAAAATTCAGGGTTACTTTTCAACATCTCTCTTAAATAAATATTAACTCAAATGCTAAAACTTTTATTTAACAAAAATTGAAATCTGAAAAAAAATGAGTGAAATTTGAAATGTCGATTATGCCAGAGGATTAATTTTATACTATATAGAGAGAAAAAATTCTATAATTAGATATAATTGGAATACAAATCTTTAGAGATGAAAAAAGTTAGAGTAGATAAAACGCAGTCTCAAAGTAGCACGTCGTTCCGTTAAGTCGTAAGGCCGGTGGGAGACGTCAGAGTTAAGGAGCGTATAAACCGACCATTAGTATTGCTTGGCCACTGTCCATTGTTTCGTTGTTTGCTGAAACAATTGACGGGCACCAGCCGATGTTCGGTCGTCTCGTTAGCGCTGTGCCTCAAAGGAGTACAGAAGACAGCATTGTCCATTGCTCTCTACTCGCCAGGGTGGTTAACATCCGCGGAAAAATTCTAACGAGTTCTCCCTTTCTTTCTCTTTCCCGCTTTTCCATCCACATCGTGTTCACCGAACTTTTTTCGTATCTTCGAATCGCGTATACTTAACACCTTGCACAGTTCACGAATGTTATCCTTCGGACTCGCACGATTGTACGAGAATAATAGCGCGATTAATTCGCTCGATTGAATGCTAACATGCCATCAATTTACATGTATATCTCAAATGTACCGTATTCTCACGTTACTGTTGTTTCAATTTCCTCGGTTCTGCCAATAGTGAATTCTATTCGGAGACTATTTAATTCTTAATACACACGATTGGGTCATTCGTGTCCTGTGGATTTTTTAAATTTGAAATACTAGGAGTATCAAATAATTATGATATTTATACAATTGTAAGATGTATACAATATATATACAATTGATTTTAATACATAACCTTACAAATACTTTCCAAAGATGTTAAAGTATAAAATAGTGATATTTTATTAAGATATGCAGATGAAACGCAATTCAGTGCACTCCTCGCCCCAATAAAGTGAATGATAAGGTTCAAGAAACTTTGGCAATGGATCACGATAAAACGATAACTAGAGGCAAACCTTCTGGCATCTTTAAAGTAAATATCCATGGAAATCTCAAAAGTAATATATAAGAAACACTTAATAGTTTTTATATATTTAGTGATAAAAATTAATTCATCACTGAGAAAAATGGTTAAAAATGGATAAATCAGGAGAGTCTGATTATGTCAATCAGAATCTTCTGGTTTGTCCATTTTCAATGAAAACATTTTTCTCACAACCAATGATGACACAAACGAATCTATTATGTGTAGTAAAGGACTGGAAAGTCATCGTGTGGATTGAGCTATAATCTTCTTAAATGCAATTTTTGGCATTAGCTTACAATGATTAATTTACAAAGGTACACCAAAGGTAATTTACTTATGTGATGCCCAATAAAATGACGCATGGGATGCATACGGTTTGTGCTTTGTATACTGCGTTTTTGCCATCTCACTAATAGCACCCTCGCATTTAACACCTTCGCGATGAATCTCGTGAGGACGTAACGTAGTCACGGCGGCAATTACGTCGGTTCTCGAGTTTCGTCTTTTGAAAAGCTTGACGCCGCGCCGTCTTTGGTGGCCGTTATTGACTCCGGTCGACGGAAGGTGAGAATTAACGACGACCGCTAAAGGCGATACCGTTTCCGTCGCGCCTCGCTGCGGAGAAACAGTAAGCGCGATTCATCGACCGCTTGTGAAAACGAACGAAACATTTGTCGGATTCTTGAGAGGTGGAAAGCCTCCGAGCGAAAAGGACCACTCAAGAAAGACCGCGTCAATAGTACCGTGAATCTGCTTGTGTAAATAAAATTAGACTTCTAACTATTTAGTTATTTGCTAACATATCGTGTCGGATGGTAAAGTGATAATTATTTGATAAAATAAACAATGACATTATTTTTCAAGTTTCTGTAAATAAAAATTTACAAATCCCCTTTAGCAACAATAAAAATCTATTAATTGAATCTTTCATTTGCACGCGGCAGTTTGAATAAATTGCATTTTCTCTTCTCTCACTGTTCTCTTCCTCCTTCCCTCTCACTAAATCATAAACCGTAGGCTACGATAAATATTCAATTAATATTCCACGTCATCGATCACATTGCACTCCCCTCAATATCGGCAATTACGCATTTAGCGTTCTACTCGATTATCTCACTATTGTGATTTTCAATTATTGGAGGAAACATAACGACATAATCCATTTATTTGTTACCCATTTCAGTTTTAAACAAAAATATCACAAAAAATAACACAATGTAGGATACAGTTGTTCAAAGATTAAAAATTACATATTTTATTCTAAAAATTATTTCTTTCAATCGATCGTATTTATTATATATATATATACATACTATATATATATTAAAATGTAATATTCTCTAATATTCGACACAGCTACTTTGCCTCGCGTCACTTCCTTCCCATTTTGACTGTCCCAAATTGGTCTCTACTACCAAACATTCTCTATCCAAGTATTGAGAAACGCCACCGTTAACCAATGGCTGAGGAGAGAGAGAGAGAGAGAGAGAGAGAGAGAGAGAGAGCGAGAGAGAGAGAGAGTGAGAGAGAGAGAGAGAGAGAAATAGCAACGAGGAACGCGACCGTCCGGAAAGGCACGCAGGGGTTGGCGAGGGATCGAAAAGCAGAGAAAGGGCGAGGTTAGAAATAGGAGCTAACCGAGCGTGAGAGATTAACCCCTCTAACAGCGGCCGCCCAGTATATCAAGGCCCCGTGATAAAACGCCGCCGGCCTCCGGCTGCGTGTTGCCATCCCTAACAGTCTCTATTGACTACCAGAATCCAATATATTCTACTCCAACGGCGGAGAAAACCGACTAGGAGGCGCCGGAATTTCATACATCTTCTTTTGGCGATCCATCGCTTGGGGTGAGAAACCCACCTCCCAACTCTCCTCGCTCGCCCCTCGCACCGCGTCTACCTATCGATACATCCCACCCCTCTTAACGGCAACTATCGTGGTTCTCACGGATACTACGATAACGCGCGCGATCGCTCGGAATTGAACTCGTTCACCCTCGAATCGAAAACCCAGCACACGATCACCGCTGTATCGGCACTTGCATTTATTTCGCTGCTGGCGACCGGCGAAGTTGGTGAGGGACTGCGAGGGAGTAGAATGGTGGTGCGAAAAAAGTGGCTCGTAAACGCGCGGGTGCGCATGTGAGGCTATCGAAGAAGCGATTCTATTAATTGAGGCCGCACGTAGCAGAGCAATCGAACGGAGCGCACTGAGTGCATAATTGAGGGTATCGACGGGGGGTTGAGAGAAATGCAAGGAGCTCGTTCAACCGGAACATTAATCGAGTGTTTATCGCCGCTTGAAGATGGTACAGAAGAAGAGAGAGAGAGAGAGAGAGAGAGAGAGAGAGAGAGGAGAAAGCACTATTTATTCTCGAAAAGAACTTCAAAGAGGAATGAAAAATGTGATCGGAAAGATTTTATATTTAGATGTTTAAAGATGTATAGATTTAATTGTATGCTTTGCTTTTAATTATGCAAAAATATATAATTTACATGTTTGTTTGATTAATTGTACAAATATTTGTAACTTGTAATTTATAAAATTGTGAATAAAAAATCACAGAATATTTGTAATATATAAACATGTGTTTTATACATATATGTATATATATATATATATATATATACACACATACACATATAAAAATTCTTTTTCTCTTTTTATTCGATTTGATTTTTCGAATACGTACAAATATGAAATTAAATATCACAAGTCGATATACTGCATGTTATAGACTTATACAAAATAGCATAATTACGTAAAAGTGCAGTGATAAAATAAGAAAGTTTCATGTAATTAATACATGTCGCAGATATCGAATAGCAACGAACGGATAGAAGTGCCAAATGGCTAATACAGCTCCGAGAATCAGTGGATGTCAGAGAGTGTAAACGTAGCGGCTAAAATGAAGCAACGAGGGATGATCCACTCCGCTCCCTAATGCCTAAACACCCTAATAGCTCCGTAAACAGCCGAACCGGCCGCACGCTTTGAAGTCGACGCGATTTCGAATTTTCGAAAAGATCCAGGCGGAAACGCTGGGCGCGTTTGACTTGTAAGCGGATAACGTTGAGTCAATGGCTTATTGTTTCGGAGGGGTCGTGAATCGGAACAGTTCGAGGGTTATCGATGGGATTGTGTTTGCCCAGTTGGACCAATAAACGACCTTCCTTCCCGACACCGAAAGCGCAGCTCCGTTTTCGGGATTTCCGCCGCAGTACGTCGCGATAGAAACGCTTTGTCTAAATTGCATCTGGCTAATGCTACGTTGAATATTAATGAATATTCACTAAATCTTAAAATCCTAAAATTTTTTGCATTAAATAACAAAAAAAATTGTAGTTACCATAGATATGTAAAAAAAGAAAATAATAAAAGCAAGAGAGTGAAACATTGCAAGGCAATAAAAATTTAAACTCAATATCGCAGTGATCAGAATGATAAAAAAAAATGTGAAAAAAAAGGATTGTTCATAACAATATAATAAAAAATTTCGTTCGATTTTAAGATGCATGTTCGATGAGAGATATTTTTAATTTGCCATTGTTCTTCTTTTGTAAAATACTACTTGCGATTTGTAGTTGCCTTATCATCAATTTTCTTTCTAGTAATAACGAAATTTTTATTAAATTCTTTAGATAATTTAATCGTCGATTGTATAATAATATATTAAGAGTACTATTTACACCTAATGTATTTATTAATAGATGTTTAACTAATAAAAAGAGATATTTACTTAACATTTATAAAGGTCATATTAAATTGAAATGGCAGAAGCTTTTACAAAGTTCTATTGTAAAATTCTATACAGTAAGAATAAAACGAGTGAATTAGCTAGCGATTCGCGATGCAATACCGGCATTTGAAACGTATCTTGCTTGAAGAAAGTAATTCGAGGGCGAAATAAAGGTGGTTATCCCAAGAGTCAGTAGGTGATGCAGAGACATAGCACAGATAAAGGACATTTTATCTTGAAGAATAACGCTCCGTAGAATGTGAATTTACGTCTCCCTACTCTTCCTCGCCACCCCATCGGCAGCTACTCATCCTCCCGTGCCCTCTCTCTCTTTCCCATCTACCCCCTTCGTTTCCCTCGTTCACTTTTTTTTTATCCCGAGCATTCACGTTATCCGCATCGAATCTTTCAATAAAAAATTTTGTAGCCCCGCGGAGTCAGCGCCATTTTGTGAGTTTAAATGGAAATCCGGCCGGGAGAGTGGCAGGGGGTGGCAACCGGGAGGACGGCGAGTACTCTTAGCATGCAAATTAAAGTGCTGCCATTTGAATGCGAATAAAACGCCCCCGAGAGCGGAGAGCAGCGTAGAAAAAGAGGGCGGAGGACAGAAGAGAGGGAAAAAGAGAGAAAGAGAGAGAAAGAGAGAGAGAGAATGGCAGAAAGTTCGGAGGGAGAGAGCGGACGGAAAGCCGGGCTTGACAGATCGCACGACAGAGGTGCTTACGCGGTCGAAGAGGAAATTTCGAAAAGAATTTCTCTTCCATCCCTCTTGCACACCAAACTACACCCCAACATTTGGCGTCGGCCAAATTTGATGCCACTCGCCAGCTATCCATATCATCAAATTTCTCTCGATTTTTCCCTTGAACCGATTTTATTTAATTTATCTTTTAATTATTATTTGTATTTTATATCTAAATTTATATTCTTTGTATAAGTTCTTTGGAGTGGAATCTCATTCTAAAGTGAAAATTGAATCAGTTTGGAAAAAGAGTGGTTCAATTTTTTATTTTTAAACGTAAGATTTCACTCTTCAGACAATTCACTCTGAAAGTGAATTTTAGAGAGTAGACCATTTATATGATTTATTCATTATATCAGATGCTATGACTTATGTAGTTCATTGTCATAATTGATTATCATAATTGTATGTCATGATTGTATTATCATAATTGATATAATTTTTTATTATTATATACTCGAGATTAATTAAATCTTTCATCATTTGATTATCATAAAATACACCTGAAACTTGCTACGAATTAATACGTGCTCACAAATATAGGAATGAAAAGTCGTATAACCAAGAATGCCGACCGAAAAGGTGAAAGAGATATAACAATTCAAGTGAAATGTATAATCTGTTTCGCCACAAATCACAGCTACATCCTTGTATTTTTCGAATTTTCCTTCATTTCAAGGACACACAGGGAGAGCCTTTCTTGCTTTGGTTATTACCTGCAGAATCTTTTATAGCGACGCTGTTCGTCGCCGCGACAGTTATGAAATTTCTTTAGAATTATTTCGCTCGCCTAATGCCGCCCCGTAGAAGTTCTCGACGCGATTCACTGGAATAAGAAATAATATTTTCTCCTACAGGATGGGGTGTCTTCATCCCCCTCCAACCACCTTGGCCACCAGCGTAACGCACTAGATGCCTCCACGGGATTTAATACGGCTTTATGAAAACCATCACGAAAACTCTTAATTGCCGGAGAAGAGTCTGAGAAATTATGCGTCTTATAAAAGCTCGGATTTTACTGAAGTCGTTTAGGCATTTTTGTATAGAATGAAATTTTTAAAATATGACACGTTATAAAATGCTGATATTTAAAATTAAATCGTATTTTAATTTAACTCTTTTGTGTTTAATATAGTACATACGTTGAACATTCGTGTTAGAAGTTATGTATACTTATTTAAGTGTATAAATTTTGTATTTTATTATAAAGTGCACAAGTATCTTAATCAATAATTTTATTGAAAAATTTAATATAGATTTAAAAGGTTTAGAATGCCAATTTGGATTTAATGCTAATTTACAACTGAATAACAAAATTACGTTAGAATGATAATAATTTACAGAAGCATCTCATATCACTGCGATATATGTTTAAGCTGAAATTTAGTAGAGGAGGTCGAATAAACGGTATGTCCTCAAGGCATATGTTTCTCTCTCTCTCTCTCTCTCTCTCTCTCTCTCTCTCTCTCTCTCTCTTTCATCTAAAATCCTGTGAAAATTAATATCTCCGTCGAATTCTGTCCCTTGCTCAAGTATTTTCAAGAGCAATTTCTCGCTACGCTTTATGAAGGAGGAGACAATTGTTAAACTTTAAAGCATCTACTTTGCGGATCAGAATGGTGAAATATAACATGGTTGATGCTTATGATTTAAATATACTTGGCGTTAAATTTATTGGCCGCGTATAATTCTTGTTAAGAATTCTCTTGACATATAACTTCGTCGGCTTTGTTTAACCGCTTTTATTCAATATCTTCGCATTAATAGCGAATGCAAAAAAAAGACCTAAGGTATTCTCACATTAATTTTAATTTATATTAAATTTAATTTAACTATGACAATTTTAAAAAGTAATCAAACTTTATTAAATATTAGTAATAAAATATTCAGTAACTAAATATATGAAACAATAACGTCTTAATTTTAAAATAAATGGTTTTATTAATTTAAAACGAGAAAAAATTAGAACTTTTGATTATTATTATAATTGCATATAAATTATTATATTATACTTATAATGCTCTGAATAAACAGCAAGTTTTTATTTAAAAAATCTATTTAAATGTATCAACGATAATTTCATCACTTAATTTAATTTAATTTTTTCGTTATCATCCAACAAATATTTTACATTTCTCGTTCTTCCCGGCAAATGAAACGAACATAGTTCGTTAAGTATAAAACCAATTATTCGGACTATTGAAATCCAATGAGTATAGAGATTGAAAAAAAGTCTAGAAAAAAAAGAGATCGTCCGATTCGGCGAAGAGACGCGAATAAATGAGACGCTTCTGATATTGTATCAATGAATAAAGGATCGGAGCAAACGAGAAAGAGACCGAGAAGATGAAAGTGGTCGAAGTTGAAGGTGCGGGAAATAGAGATGAATAAAAATAAATAAAGAAGGAAGTAAAAAGAGGCGAGTAAAAAAGCAGAAAAGGGGACGCTTGGGGAATCAGCTAGCGAGAGTGGCGGATTTGAATATTGATTCGTTTTATTTAAATTCTGCGCCCTTATCGCCGACCGGATATCTTCCGCTGAAATTGGACGCGATAACGAAAAGCGAAACGACACCGGATCGAGCGAATAGGCTGGATTGGCGCGAGTACTCACGCTTTTCGAGGGGGGGGGGGGACTATTTCGGGGTACGAACGGAGACGTTGAGAGTTGAGAGTCGTAGGACAGAGGAGAAATGCAAAGGGAAGTGAATGGAATTTATAAAACGATTTTTCTTCCTTCCTAAACGCTCGCTCGCGCACACTCAATCGCCCTCTTTGCCTTTCACGGTGCTCCCGAAATCGAACACAAAGACGACGCGAGATATTCCCGCGGGGAAGCCGAAATGTATTCGCGCATTCGTCAAATCCTGACGAAAACAAAGGTGTTCCGGGAAAAATGTCTTCAGTACATCGTTTTTTTACAACTATCTCTCTTCATATTATATTTACGTTCAAATGTATTTTTCAACGAATCTAAGTCTCTCTCAGAAGTCTCAAATTGATCAATTTTGTGAAATAAACAGTAGAGAAAATAATGAATTAATGCTATGGTATTAAAATTAAGAAATTTACAAAAAAGTGGAGTTAATCAATTTCACTTTTAAAAGCTTCATACTATATGTCTTTCGTTTGCGAAAAACATAAATTTAAATAAAATTATGTTATTTTAATTTGATCGATTTGATAGATATTTTAATGAAATTTATTTCACAAAAGTATGCATTGGAAGAATCGTTTGATCTTCTTTCAGATTAAATTTAATATATACGGATGTGGAACAAAGTAATAGATGTACCTACTGTAAATCTCACCGAATGATAAAGGGACAAAGAGAAATCTGATATTCATGTCCGTAAAAAAATAAAAAAAATAATAAAATTAATTTTATTAACGTAACAAATTTAATGTTAATATAAAATTCTTTTTAATTATTATTCAATATTTTCTCTACTTCAATATATGTGTATAAAAAGCTGCTTTGTTTAATTAATTGACGAAAGAGCAAATAATACAAAAGGATTCTTCAAATCTCTCAATTGAAATACAACAGTATTATTAAAACCAATGAATTATAATAATACATAAAAATTTACTTACCAGCCGATGTGCCGTCCTTTGTTTCTTGGCGTTGATTAGAACAGAGACGTAAATCAATCGAAAAAACACACACGAAACTATTCTCGTTACTCGACAACAATGGCCTTATTTAAACAAATGCCGAACGTGATGCGATAGGTATTGGACTTCGAACTACGTCGAAAAGTAAGATTATACACAAAATACTTGCACGACATTTTTCCGATACTCCCGAAATTCGTTCACTCGCAATTACAGGTACGACGCCATTATTTCGATGGAGCCGACTCGACGCGACGCGACGCCGCGAACATTAATCGCACATACCGAAGGATAACTAACGATTATACACGAATCACGACGATCCCGATGATCACACGCTGCTTGCTTCGATGCTTTCGACATTTATTCGCACGCAGGATTCACTATCGACGAGTAAAAGACGCGAAAAACGCGGCGCGATCTCGATCACTCTCGAACATTCCACGACCGTTACGTGATGCGTGACGAATGAAGGTGGCCGCGGAATTCGGCGAATCGTTCGCAGCCAACTTAACGGTCACACTGTCGCCTACCTTCCGCGCGCGCGGGGCGTCTAATTACAAACATATTTTGCGCCGCGAAAATTTTCAATGAGGCAGGTTTAGAGATGTAAAAAAACTTACTTTTAACTTCGGAAAAAAATAAGAAACTAGTTTTATTTTACTGGTTCCTTTTGACCAAATTACAGAATTCATGTTAAATATGTAGAAGAAGAAATAGAATTCATTTTTCTTGTTATTTCTTGTTGTTACTTTTTAATACTTTTATCTTTATAATTTTATATCGAAACGGAAATATGTATTATTGGCTATTGCAATTCTGAATGAGTTAATAATAGATTAATAGGTCTGTTTGTGTTGCTTGCATTCTTTGCATTCAGCAAAGTCTGTGCTTTCTCTTTCTTTAACGCTCGAATCTATTTTTCATATCACTTTAAGTGCAAAAATTTTGGGGGATTTCAAGCAATGCGAACAGACATAAATGATCTAAAAAAAAATATCCGAGTAAAAAATTGTCAAAGCTGAAGGAAAAAAATCATTAATTTCCGAGTTTTTTTATCCTAAAATTCTAGTATTTTTCCGTCGTTTATATCTCTACGCATGTTATCATGTTATTACCGATGATCTTCGAGCGATTTTATTGCTGTTATTATTCGATAATTAGCATTATATTACTTGGATAAATGACACGACGAGATGCCTATCGCATAAAGTTATGAGTATTCCAATTAAAGTACTTACAAGTCTAATGTACTTTCTACAATAAACCATTGACTGCATTCAGCAGAGAAAACTAATCAGTAGCGCTTAGTGATTCTTTAATATGTGATTGATTTCCTGAACCAGATCCAGCGAAGAACTATAAAGGCAAGAACCAATTATATTAAAGAATCATTAAACTCTATCTGATTAGTTTTGTCTGCTGAATGCAGCCATTATCTAAGTTTTTAATCTTAAGACGTAAAAAATTAATCAATCATAGTCGATTATTCTTCTCACATTCAATTATGATTGGTCAATTTTTTACGACTTAAGATTTAAAACGTCTATTGTAGATCTGGAGTTATTATAGAAAGCGTATTACGAGAAATAAGTTAAGAGCTTTATGATTCTGTTTAGAATTGATCCATTAGTTTAGTTTTGGAAAAAGAAATGATAGAGAAATGTTGATCTATTTAAAATACATCATAAAACTTGGTTCAACTCGTATCAATAGTCACATTTGCTTCACTTTTATATGATATTCTATTCGCAGACAATGTATTTTTGTTTTATGCTTCTTTCTGGTATATTCTTTATTTAATAATGTGAATCGTATTACACTGGCAGTTTTTTATTTTCGTAGGCTATTATGTTTATAACGGACGGCTGCGGTTTGTCGGTACAATTATGTAAATAAACACGCTATGATATGGCGTAGCTAGTGGGACAGTAATGCGATTATTTTCACTCATATCGTGTTGTGTGGTGCCGTTAAGAGCTCGATTATTTCCGTTAGTTCCGTTATTTTGTGTTTTTTACTCGTAAAATAGTAAAACTGCGATGTACAGCTGTTGAACTATATAGGCAAATATACTTCTAAAGGTTCATTTATATTAATCTCGCTTTCGATGCATGCAATTAGTATCTATCTGGTCCTTGTTGAAATGACGTCAATTTGTCGTCGTTTTATTGCTAAAAATTGTTACAATTTAAACGAGATAAATAATAAATATATATTTAAGCGTTGAAAGGAGAGAAGATTTCAAGCAACGCGAAAACAAGTCTATTATTTTTCGATACCTCCAATTACTCTCGGCGTCTCGTCATGTCGCTTGATTGTCTGATCATGTCACAAATTACCAAAAATTTATTGTCGAATAATAGTAATAAAATCGCTCGAAATTGGATGTTTATCATGGAACAAGTCGGAATGGATTCCGATCGGAATTATTCCGTTTTCTTTTAAGAAATACAATAAAAATCTAAAGAATTAAATAATTCCAACAAGAATCCATATCGAATAATTCCATAATACGTAATCAGTGTGTCTGATAATATGCCATTGAAAATTCTCCCTGCATAAAATCAGGGCTGGACATGTATTTGAAATATTTTTATTTGAAAAACAGTATTTGTAAGACAATTATATCTTGTATTATGCATTTCAACGACACATGCACATATTTTGTGTTTCAATATTAATAACGAAAGAATGAAAATATTTTATGTTTCAAATATTAAGATCGACAATTGATGTTATTATTTAAATTACAAAGTACAAAAACTTACAATTTTTTGATATTTTAAATACAAAATACATAATACTTTCATGTGCTCTGCTGAAATACAAAATACAAAGTATACTTATATTGCAAATAAAATAATTTAAACAAAAGTATTTCAAATACATACCCAGCTTTGCGTAAAATGTACAGGGAGAGCGAAAAGTATTCGTACAAAAAAATTTTTTATAAAAAAAATCTTATTTGTAGAAAATAAATATTAATTAACAATTTTATACAATGAATACATTCTGTCCTTACATTGACAAACGAGCTTCGCATATATTCTTGATTTTAAAAGCTTAAATTTCGCTCGATAATATTTATTTCTTCAAAATAGAGTTCTTTTAAAAAATATTTCCTCTGTACGAATACATTTCGTATTCACTGTAATTAGGCGCGCGGAGAAAAAGTGAAAGCGCGGGGAGTGAAGTTGGCTACGGACTAGGTACGACGCTACGCGCCAAAAATTTTGCCACCATCTTTCATTTGTTTCGCATCACGTAATGGTCGTTCGGGAGTGATCGAGATCGCGCTACGTTTTTCGCGTCTTTTACTCGTCAACAGTGAATCTCGCGTTCGAATAAGTGTCGAAAGCATCTAAGCAAGCAGCGTATGAATGTCGAAGCGTGTTGTGATGACGTATAATCGACGTGAGTTGTCCTTCGGTATGTTTGTCCTTCAGTATGTATAACCGACGCCGTGGCCGGTGACGTTGCATCGAGTCGGCGTCTATCGAAATAATCACGTCGTAATAATTGTCGAGCTGCGCCGATTGTAAGATCATCGGACTATCTCATCAACATAACTTATTAATTATTACCGTGTAATTGCTTTCCGCTTACGATATTCGGTGAACGATCAGTGAATACGCGTACTGTGTTTGTCGTCACATCATTATTTCTCTTGAGTCTCGTTGCATTCAAAGTAGTCCGTAATATCGGAAGTGTCGGAACTGTTAAAAATGTGCCGTTATTCGCGCAAATCGGGAATGTTAGATGTCTACGAGATAACGGCAAAGTCGTGGTTCTTGAATCAATTATTAGCGTTTGTAATTATAGGCGCCGCAAGACGAGAAGGTGAGACTTATCTGGTGAATAAATTTATTTATTTATTTATTTATTATTTATTCTAATGATCATCGTTTTATTAAAATATTATCATTATGTCTGAACATTTTATAATGGAAAGGCTGCTTCATCACATTGATTACTTCATCACTTATTAAATAAACCATCTGATAATGTATGAAAGCATTTATTTTGCATTGTCTATTTGTATTTTTATTACAAATTTTATTTATTTGAATAATATATTAAATTTGGAGTATATATTACGCATTATTTGTTCTCTTTTGGCAATATAAAAAATATAATAACGTTTAATATAAATCTAAAAATAAAAATTTTATTTGAAAATTTTTTTTTATTTGTAGTTAAGATAAAAAGAGAGAAAAGCGGTTTTTAAATAACATTTCATCATTATAAAAATTTTAATTTATTCAAAAATTAGAAATCTCTATACTCTACTGGATTGCAACTCCATTCTCTTTACAATAGTAAAGGTAGTGAGTTAATCTATATAGTTTTTTGATTAATTTAATATTTAATTTTTATTAAATTAATATCATGAAATAAAAACTCTATATTTAGCAATAATATATTTTTAATAATTTTTTTTTTTTTTTAGATTCTTATTGTGTTCTATTGGATTGCAGTTTCATTTTCTTCATAATGGTGAGTTTCATTCCATAGTTTTAAAATTGATTTAATACTTGATTTGCATTAAATTAATATTGCAAGATAATTCTATTTACAATACATGTTTGCAATAATATATCTTTAAATATATTTATATATATATATTTTTTTTTCAGATTCTGGTTCTACTGGATGTCTTCGTGCACAACCTGTGTGCGCATCACAAAACATACGTACGAGAGGCCTGGTCCTGATTTGGGATGTTGCGCCATTGGATTGGATTGGATTGTTCTACTGGATTGCAGCTATATTCGCTTCACAACGTGGTGGTGAGTCCAACTCCAATTTTTCAATTGATTTAATATTTAATTTGCTATTTCATTATTGATCTAATATTGTGAGATAAAAATCAGCATATATCCTAATGTTGCTGATGAAATTCAATACAGAATAATGTGACAAAATATAGTTCTATTCTACTTAATATTGTCTTTATATATAAATATTATACGAATCTTTAAAAGCTAATCTTATCGGCGACGATTCTAAAGAACATACCAACTCGCGAATAAAAAGGTACACCCTAAGCTTACCACGTTGCGCGGAAAATCTAAGGTTCTCGATGTATCGGTGGCTTCAGCCTTTTTCTCATAGCTCGCAGCATTTCAAGCGAAACAAAAGCCATTGTTTAACGCAAGTACGCCCGTCTACGTACGTATTCGCGGATTTACATGGCACCGCTTACTTTCCTTCCCCCGACACACACGTGGGGGATAAAATGCTCGCAAGGAAATCCACGTTGTCCCAGGGATAAGTCCTGGAACCGGCGCGTATCCTGCGGGATGACCATAGTCCGGCCTTCGTTCGCATCTAGCCGTGTCGGCCGATCGGAATATCGGAATATGCGTTTGCACAGGAATCGGCAAATTACGCTAAAACGTGGCGCAGCGCATCGAGATTCGTCCAGTATATCGCTCCCGATAGATTTTCCTGGAGTCCATTAAAGTATCATGCCGTTTGGTTTACGGCCGTCCACTCTGTCAGACGCTCTGCGTATATTTTGAGCAGGGAAGATCGATCGATCTTGAAATTGAGGGGTTTCCTTGCGGGTGGTCTTAGCTTCCCTCAGGTTTGTTGCCAAAATATTGGCAATTCTTGGTGATTGACGGTCGTGAATCTCAATGGTCTCATATCGTAATCGGTCACATCGCAGGCTACATATATGTCGCAGCGATGAATAAATTAAACGCAGTCTATTCTGACCTTCATAGGCTATCCTTTATTTGCATTCAATCAAATTTATCGACATTTCATGAAAATAATTTTTATATAAAAATTCTTATTTTTTTTTATTTCACTTGATAAATTAATTATTAAATAACTATTCTCTTATACACATATTGAAATTTATTGTAATTATATACACACGGAAATGACGGTTTTGAAGTATCTTAAAATTTAGCTACATGCAGATCTGAATAATTATGTTGGACCATTAAAATAATTTCGCAGAAGTCTCAAGTATGATAGTAATGTTGCAAAAAGTTTTATTATTCTAGCAATTCGAGCGTCCTGCATAATTATTTTGATAGTTCAACATCTAGTATCTAGCTAAATTTTTAAATGCTTTAGCAAAACCGTTTTTTCCATGTAAGCTTAACAAAAATCGTAACAATCATTCAGTTTTTTTTATAAGTTGTAGCAATTTGCTGGTAGTAATAAAAAACGGAATTAGCATGTATATCCTATCGATTAGTATTATATCAGGCATTATGAATATGTTGGTCCTATAATCAACGAATGATTGGCAATGAATTATGAAAGCGATCACAAGCAAGAAAACACGCTCAATGTTAAATGTGATTGACTAAGCTACGCGCGGCACGTAGGGTCCAAAAAGGGTGTCGGTCCTCGCGTCAGATGATCGATAGGACTAATAACGATGTTTCCTCCGCCTCGACCTCTTCATCGTTGTGCCGCCCGAAAATGGAACTGCCGCGTGGAGCAGCGTTCGATAAAACACCACTGAAGACGGAATATTTTAACCCTCGGATTAATAGGCCTGTAAACGACGCAATGATTTTCATTAATATTCATGGGCCGCCGATGTGAAACTCATATATGATTTATGGTCTTTAATTTTCGCACTGCGACACGCGCACGTTCCGAATTTACTGCGGAACATTGCCCCGTTGGTTGTTGACGTTGAGTCTTTGGGGTTCCTTAATGATCGCGCAAACACGCGCGAAAGAAAAGTCTGTGACGTTGTGAAACGTGATCGCTATTTTGTTGAATATATTTCTGGCGAAGTTACTTAAACGTTTAACATTTATATAAGTGAAACATTGTGTGGGTATATGAAAAGAACGATTGTGCTAAAATATTTAAAAATTTTGGTAGATACAAATCTGAAAATAATTTTGATGAATCATTAAAATAATTACATAAGAGATTAAAAATGATGAATAATGGAAAAAGTTGCGACATTCTAGGAATCAGTTTGTTCTGCATAATTATTTTGACAGTCCAACAAAATTTATTTTCAAGTCTGTATTTAATTTATCTACTTTCTGTTATTTCTAATAAGAAATTCATCTTTACGCAGAAAGAATGGTTTTGTTAAAGTATCTAAAAATTTAGCTAAAAATAAATATGAAAATAATTAATAGAACGTACAAGTTGGTTGCTAGAATATAAAAATTTTCTGGAGCATTGCTTGAATTTTCTACAATACATAATTATTTTGCTCCATATTGATGCTTCAATTATTTTCAGATTTGTATCTAGCTTAGGTATTGTAGCAAAATCTCTCTCTTTCCATGTATATTATTCAATTCACAAGTAATAAGATGCGTAACAAAACGAATTCGAATCTCTGTATGTCAACAAAATTTTCTGAAGCCGTAGAATAAACTTGTATTCTATATCTTAATTTTATATACAATTGAGTTCATATATCCATGGCTTTACGTCGCTCTGATTTAAGTCATGACGGTGGTTAAGTCCGGATTGTTTTAGATAAATGCGAACCTAAGCGGTGACAGGAGACATCGTGTTGTTTCAATCCTTTCTTGACACCAGGTGTAGAAATCTCCTATGACATTGCCTAAACATCTTGAGAAGGTTCTAGCGAAAAAGAAAACTACTTAGCGACCATCAGACTATTGTCGGCTCCTTTGCGGTTGCTTGTTTTTCCGAAGAAGCCGCGCGGCTCTCCTCTGAAACTCACGTGTAATTTGATCTCTAGAAATGTGAAAAACTGATGCGACACGAAGTTTTATTAATTATAGTAGTATTTATTTAGCCGTTCTTAATACGAAAGCAAGACAGTGTTAAATATTTTTGTATCAAATTTTTTTATTTAAAATATATATACGAAAACAATTTTGCTGAAATATTTAAAAATTTAGGATACAGATCTGAAAATAATTTTGTTGATCTATTAAAATAATTACATAAGCATGTAATTAGATACTGCAAAAACATTTAACATTCTGACAATCAACTTGAACATCCTACATGTTATTTTGATGTTCCAAAAAAATTATTTTCAGATCTGTATTTAGCCAAATTTTTAGATACTTTAGCAAAATCATTCTTTTCGTGCATGAATCACTATTTTCTTCAAAATGAATTTCAAGATGATTTAAGAAGCTTAGAAATACTTTTCATGATTAGACTGTTATTTTGTTGAAGACTTTTTTTGCGTGAAACTAAAACACTTGCTAATAATTATAGTTTCTTCGTGTTGGACGTGAAATTAACGTGAAACTATGGAGAAGTTAAGAATATTCAGGCTATGAAGTTAACATTGTAACGTCGCTACGTGATGCGCGGTTGCGACTTGCGACGGGTGGTGAAAGACGCCGAGGAGGTTGAGGACATGGGGGCGGCAGCGGCGTTGGCTGTGGCAAAGGGGGCAACGGGCGGGATCGGGAATTCAAATACCACCGCCATTAAACTGAATAACGAGGAGAGCGGCCGTTCGAAATATGAACATGGCTATGATTTGCGGCCTCGTAAACCCGTTCATAACGAATAATAATGTCACCGCGCGCGGCGGTCGCCCGCTAGTACGAGGCGAGGTGGAGGCGGTGGGTACAGCAGCGGGACCTGGTGGTAGGACGCGGGGCATCAGGGGCGTGTTCTCGCCTGGAAATCCACCTACAATATCACCCAAGACTTTTTTCATGTCTCATAACGCCTTGCCAGCTGAAATTAAATAATAAAATATACGCGTCGCAACGCCGCCGCTAACGTCGTTAACTTCTACGCCCCTTTTTCGCGCATTCGGCGTATCCGTTTCTTTCGAGACTTGCTGTCTGGCTGGTTGGCTATCTCGCAATTTCCATTATTATTCCGAGATTTTATTAGATGATACGATCGTTACGGAGATATACGACGTAAAGCTCTGCCTCCGAAAAATATTAAGTAGATGCGAAGGGAATCTTTACCGTTCATCCTTGATATTTTTATTAAGGAAGAAAATTATATTATAAGAAAGTTTGATTTTGGAAATATTACAATTGGAGAAGGAAGAGAGTGGAAAAGATATTATATATGTTGTCACGAAAAACTTAAATCCAAAGACAAATTATTACTTTTTATACTGAGGTATCTCAAAAATCTACATGGCGATACACAGCGACAAATTAAGAAGAATAGCATTTATTTTATCGAGACGTAATGTGTTAATCGTTTTATACGTAAATACACATTCTATCTGCCTGTTTATCCGTTTGTACCTCTTTAATTGTCCACCACACACTTCGATAAGTAAATAAGGTGCGAGAATTCCGCAGCCAGTATTAACGAAACAATTAGCGTCGTGGTGTGTTTTTTTTTCTCCGAGATGACAGAGCCATATCCTTTTTAGCGCGGCACCGCCGGTTTGGCCGACGTTCGTCCAATTACGAAAACATATTTGTTCTTCTGGCAGGATGAAAATGGCGTTAAGTAATCCCGGGTCTGGTCAGCGATCGCGATAACGTGATGGTAACGAGGCGGTAGCAGGGCTTACCGAGTTATTCCGTTTATGGACTACCGGCTCTCTTGCCTCAGCAGTCCTCCTTCGTTGAAAGAGCCGGACCATCGAGTTCGGTATATACATCTAATAATGAAGATGTTGTTTTAATTGCCCGCTCGCGTGAGCATCCCACTAATTAACGCACTCGCCACCAGGTCGCTACAGTCAGCTCGTCATGACTTTCTTCCTTTGGAATAGGTATCCGTCGTAGCAAAAGATTATTATACGCTAGGTTTTTATTATTATGCGCTAGATCCATTAAAATTCATTTAATGCCAATTACATTAGTGTATTAGATATTATTAGATATTTTGAATATTAAATCCTTTTGGTTAAATAGATCCAGATCTGAAATTAATTTTGTAAATCATGTTACTTTTTAATTATGCTTTTTTTTTTTTGAAAAATATAAGTTTAATCTTTTATTCTTTTTGGAATTTTTTCTTGGGAGTTGACACTTGTTCTAATTTTTATCTCTGATTCTAAACTAATGACTAGATAATTACGTAAAATACAGTGTAAATATATTTTTCAATACGTAAGTAGTTTATTACAGTTTTTAAAATAAATATGAGTTGAGAAGCAACTGCTCAATAATCTTCTCTCTTTGTTTTTTTCGTTTCGAGCGAAAGAATAAAATATAATTTGACTGATTTGCTTGAATTTTAAGATATTTTAAGATATTTCTGTAAGTATTTTGCATCGATTGTGCGATATTTATAGCGCTGTTATAACCGTCCGGTAATCGCGCTGCATAATATCTCCGTTTTTTATTAAGTGCTCTCTTTCGTTAACACAGAAACACGGTAACTTAAATGGAACTTGCGTTCGTGTATTTATATTTTTCCTGATACGAAATTCGCGATATCGTGCAAAGAGCATTATGCGACCGACATAAATCTTTAAATTTTAATTGTAATTAATACGCGAGTTGTGTTAACGCACGGTGTGACGATACGCTTTATATGTACGTAAGTTGATTCTGACCGACGATAAAATATAATGAATTTAATGGAGGCTTTTAGGAAATGTGCAATAAAGTTTGTAACACGATCTCACAAGCTTGATATATGCGGATAAGGTTTAAGGAGAGCGCACGTAAAACGCGCATATTACTCTTATGACGCTTAATTAACATGTAGACTATAATTTCAGTATACTCTTTTTCAGAAATGCCCGAGTCGCATAAAAAAAATCAGGACAAATATTGCCAATATTAACCACTTTTAATAACAAATATGAATTTCATCAATTTCAATTATAGGTGCTTCATGTTATGTATTATTCTGATTTAATTTTAATTTTACTGTAAATGTTATAAGAATAATCCTTTTTTTAATTAATTCTTTTTTTAATGCAAAAAGACTACGCACGGAAAGATTTTGCTGAAATATTTAAAAATTTAGATAGAGATACAGATTTAAAAATAATTTTATTGGATGATCACAAAATAATTATTTAGAAAACTTAAGCATGATGATCAATGTTGCAAAAAATTTGATATTCTAGCAATCTGCTCGAGCGTTCTATATAATTATTTTGATAATTCAACAAAGTTATTTTCAAATTTATATTTAGCTAAGTTTTTAAATTTAATAAAATGTTCTTTCCATGTAGCAAAAATTCAAGATGTTCTTCGGATATAATTTTATAATATTAGAAATAACAGTATATTTTACATTGAAAATATATCTTTCTCATAATAAATAAAGATACGAATGATAATTTTCATTGAATATCACAGATAAAAGTAAATCTGTCGCTACTCCAATTTCATGATTGATTCGAAAACAACATACGATATCGAATATCTCGAATCCATGAAATTAATCTTGTAAACAACTCATCTGTCACAAAATTCGTGGGATTTGTTTGCAGAATTACGTAAGAACTGTCGCCATTTGTTAACGTGTACTAAGATTTACGAGCATTCTCTTTCACTTTTTTTCCTTTTTTAATTTTTTGGATAAGATTTGTGAGTACATTTTTATTTTTTGTACTTATTCTTTCTGCAGATTTTCTTTAAAAAATGATAATTTGGCAGAAGTAATTGGATGATATATAAAATTGTATCATTTTTTTTTACTCTCATATACGGAAGGGTCAACTAGGCGAGCAATATTAAGAAACAAGGTCTGCAGACGATTATACTCGCGAGTCTGCAGCTGAAAAAAACCACACGGGGACGTCTGGTAGCCGCGCCATCATTCGTCAGGGCTTAATTTCTCAATGAATCAGGAGCGTCTAATTAAGGAGCTTCTACCGAGCCGAGCGTGAATGGGCATTAGCATCCAGCGGGCCTGTAATTTGTGCCTCTCTTAATTAAATCATCCGTTAGCCAACCCGACTCTTCGTGAAACCGTTCTCCATCTCCTCCTCCCTTCTTCTTCTTCGTCTTCTTCTCCGTTTTTTTTGCGTTCACCCTACCTTACTCTTCCGCCGCCGCAGCCCAATGCGCATTTTCGGTCCTATCTTTGTTTTTCGCCGTTTGTCTCCCTTTGCAGGCTCTTCCTTCCTCTTGCATCTTTCTTTTCCTTTCTTGTCGACGTGATTCCTTCGACGCTCTCCACACGGTAGCTTCTTTTTTCGAGAGAATGCAAACAAATTTTATGGGCGCAGCGCGTCGGTATTGGGATGAGTAACGTGCCAGTTAGCGTTGGTCTCTCGATGCTTCTTACTAGCTTCATTCGACTTGTTAAAGATGCGACTGTTTGAAGTGTATTTCAGTCATGATAAAAAAATCTTGAAATATCTCATAATTAATTATTGATAATAGATATTTGGCATTTATCATTATATCAGTTTTTATTAAATTCTTTTCATTAAATTATGTTTTTATTAAATTTTTCTCATTAAATTCAATTGAATAAAGTGTACATACACCGAATGCATCTATCTCGTCGAACGTAGTATGTACTGAAGATGGCTAAAAAATTAGCCGAAATATGTTTATGAGTGATTATTAAAAATTTTTGTAATTATTGGTCCTAATTAAAAAAGTCAGATACATGACATAATATTAACATTGATATTTATCGTGCATTTTTAGTGCTAATTCCCGAAACCATTAAGTTTTTTACTAGATTAATTTATTAAATTGTTTTACTTATTAACGTGAAATTCTAATTTTGAAAAATGTGTAAAAAGGTTGAATTATGCATTAAAAAGTAACTATATTTTTATTCGTATTTCTATCTATAAATTACGAGATTTATTATTTCAATATATGAGACTTATAGAATAATTATACATTGAGATTTGGATAACTAGATTTTACTCACTAAATATAAGATATAGATAAAGATTCAATAAATTTGTAATTGCGAAATTATAAATTTGCAAGTTTAATACGATCTCGTCTGCATCGCTACTGCATAAGATCATTTATTTCAATTTTGTGTTCGTTTTTCATCTCGTTGTTCCTTTCTACCTCCGTTCTCCTTCCAGATATCATTGGCTCTCTATTTTTTGGATTTTTTGCGCAATTAACCACTCGGACAGTTTCATTGACCCGCATTGAATTTGCGATCTTTGGTGTGCGAGGCATCTATAGAATTCATCGAATTTGCATCAGAGCAAGATACGAGATACGAGATCTACTGGTATGATATTCGAAATACACGCGTTTGATCCTCGGTGCCGAGAGTCGGCTGATTGCACGCGGCCATCGCTTCATTAAGCGACTGTTCAAGTAATCGACCGTCATACCACGTTTTAATCGCGATACATCGCCACTGCTCTTATGTGAAATAAAATATTATATTTTTATCTTTATTTTTCATGTGTAAAAAAATATTTATATGAAAATTTAAAGTGGCTTTTGCAATCAATTTTAAACTGACTAAAGAATCTGCAATAAACAGAATATTTGATAGGTTTAGAATAATTGATATCTGTTACATCTATATTATTTCAATTTAGAGTTATAATATCTTTGTTGTTAATTGCGCAAAAAAATCTTATTCATAGATCTATCTTATTCATAGAGAAAATATAAATCTTCTTCAAATGAGGAAATATAAATAAGTCAATTAATTTTTTGCGCAAAAAAATATCTGTCTTATTCGTAGATCTTCAAACGAGGAAATATAAATAAGTCAATTTTCTTATATTCTGCCATTTCTTGTATCGTTCTATTTCGTTTTATCTTCTGAAAAAGAAGAGACCATACACGATTGCGATCTTTAGCATCGATCGAAGAATAGAGAGTCGATATGCCGCGAGGTCTTCCGTATATATCGAAGATCGAGACAAAAGTTTGCCAGGTACATAAGGAGACAGGCAGCAACAATGCGGAGGCCCCCCGTGCTTTAGACTTTAATATATTACCACTGGTTGCAAGACGGAATAAGTATTGAACCTTGTTAGGCCTCCCTGTATAAGGTCTTGGTCTCAGCCTTACCTCTCTTTGCTTTCTTGAACTTGAATAATTTTAATACAAAAAATTAATCTTGTAAGTGGAAAAACGAAATAGGATAATACAATATTTATTAAATCCAGGAGATATCTTTATTTTTCACTGATTTCACGTATTTATTTTATTTTATATTACATTTATTATTTATATGAAGAAATAGATGGATTTGACATTTTTCTATAGATACAAAACTTTCCAATTCTCTCCTTGAAACTCGATCCTTGTAAGTTACCACATATCTTATTTAAACGCATTCCAATATCTTAACATCGTCTATTCTCATGTCAATTAATAAACTATAGCTTTATTTATGATAAATTATTGTTTTTCGAAATACGTCTTTTTAACCATACATCATTCTTAACAAATTGAGAAGCTAGTAATTCTCTAATCATACGTCTTCGTCATCGTGGAAGCCAATCGCTCGCCGTTGGCGATATATTAATCTTTATGAGGCACGCGTAGGATTTACGTGGGCTTTAGTCCCAAGCCAATCAAAATCCGCGTAATCTTTAGTCGGCCAAATGTAGCAACGCAACACACGATAAATAAACTAATAAAACGTTGGCCCTTCGAGCCCTACGGGAACCCGAGGGCGATCGACACCCCGCTTTTTAATAAGCCACTCACCCCCGCGAAAAAAGCACCCTACCGAAGAGCCGCTACGGTGGGAAATGCATATAGTATGATAGAGATCACCGCGTGTAATCTGGCTATAATGACATTACCGGATTTACATATGGTGGGTGCAGATCATGAATTTATTGCCACCCGTTAATGTGCGTTACTGTGCATGCGAGGGATAATGGCGTAATATGCGTGTTGTTGGATCTACACAGCGTCCGGCTCATGCCGGACGGTTCGATTATTAATATTCGTAGACACTAGGAGAAATGGAGCCGAGAATGCGGGAATATATTACGTGATAATGAGGCGTGCTTAATTTTGATGTGAAATTTACCTTAAGAACAGCTAATATCCGCTAAGGCGAATGTGTACGTGCTGAGAATTTATGTGACTCCAATGCGAATACAGTATCTAATATCTTATACACATTCGGAAACAATATTACTATTATCAAACCATTTAAATAATACGATACGAATTTGGATTGATGAAAATAAATCTAACTAAATAAGAGAATTCTATTTAAGTTGTGAAAAAATTATCATTAATTTTCTTATTTCTGCACATGCTACAAGAAAAGTATGATTATTTTCATGAAAAGTTTAATTTTTACAATTTTTCAAAAATCCATTTTTTAATCTTTTTGATACGTAACAATTTTTTGCTTTTTTTAGATTTGAAATAGAATTTTTTTGGAACAATGTCCCAAATAGCAAGCTTCATCATTTTAATGACAGATTAGCTTACGATTTGGGATATTATTATTATTAGTCATAAAGAACATTAGTTTATGTAGGATTCTATAAAATTATTACATTTAATCGGTGACATTATTTTAAACCAACATAATCAGATAAATTAAACAGATATAGGTTTAATTTGCATTTGTCAGACCCATCAGACCTATGTTATACTCCATTTTATGTAGTCTTTATAATTTCCCACGAAATAATGATCTTTCATTCTCGAATTTACGTACGATTTTTTGTTGCATGATTTCCTTGCAGTCATTAATTATTTTTACTGTGTGAAAGGCAAACACGAAGAGCTTATTTTTATGAAAAAGTAGCAACGTCAACTCGCATGATCCGATGTTTTGATCATGTTTACCAGAGGTTTAACTAGTCGGATTATCTTCCGAGACCACTTTAAATCCTCGGGTGGGAATGTAACTGGTGATCCCCTGCATGAGGGGAAACGGGCAAGCATATGCCAGAAGAATAACGACGAGCCATAGAAAAATAGCGTACGTCGCAGCATCACATTGAGGGTATGTTAGGGGACAATCGCCCTCTACAGGCCTCCAATTGACTGCTATTGTTACACGTATACTGCCTGCGGTATTTTTGACGCGAGTCGAGCTGCAAGTCGAGTGATGGATGCCACGTGCACACTGTCATTCGAGTAATCATGAAAAAAAATTGTGAATAAAAGTCCTGACTTGTATATTGTGCAGTATATCTTGAGTAATTGTTAAAAATCGTTTGTCTTATAAATTTAATTAACTTAAATTGTAATAATTACTCATTATTTTAATGACATTTTTGTTACAAACAAATTCTACAATGTATGTGAAAGATATTTTGCCTGTCCTCCATAAGTGCGTGTGCATATGGACTAAATGAATTTTGAGACGCGTATTAAAATTCAATTTTTATTCTTTATAAAAAATTATTTGCAATAAAAACATCCCCATTTTGCAAATGTTCTCGTTAGCCACTAGAGACTATGCCAATTTCCATTCCCTGAATGCTGCTAATTGGTTTCAATCGGTTATGCAAGAATTGTACAAGAATATTAAATTTAATACTGGATATCTGTTTTTAACGATCCATATACAAAATTCTATATCAATTAGTCGTCCTAAATAAACTTGAAATTAATAATCTTGTTATCCACGATGAAGTGGAACAATGAATCAAATGCAATGAATGCACAATAATTAATTATAATTTTATATTAATTTTAATACACTTACAGTGTTATACTGTTTAAAAGATATTCAATTTATGTCAAATTTTTATTTTAGACAAATAAATGAGTAGATACAGTTAATGCAATGAGTTATATCAATACACATATGTTAAAAAATATTGTTTTAGCTTTTGAATAATAATTAATATTGTTCTGTGTTCTTCTCAGTTTCGATATTTTTATTCGATAAACGCAATAGGACTTCTAGAAACTCAAGGGCGCGATAAGTGCTTCTGTTTAATGCTTTTATTAGGAGAAAGGATGAAAAGTTTCTCGTATTTCTTTCTTCTTATGCCGCTGATTTTTTGTTTCCACTTGTCTGACGAAGTCAATCGAAGTGTCACGTGTACGATCCTTTGATAACCACTTAACGTGTTGTTAATTATCACGGGCAATACTCAATGTCATGCCGCGAACGAGATTGGCGGGACGCCACTTTCTTCATTATGTAAATATTCTGTAAAACATATTAAAATATTTTTTACGCGATATATACTCCTCTTTCTTTCTCTTTTTCTCTTGGCAAATATAATAATTTTATCGACAAAAAAGAATCGCACGGTAAAGAGTTAATAACGTAAGAAGACTCGCACAACGCACAAAGCCCGTACGAAAGTGCAAAGTAAGAGTGACTCGTTGATGCGCTCTCCTCGTCGAACGGAGAGGAGGCTGCTGAGTCCGTCGCGGTGAGAGGAGGATGATGTTGAGGGGAGTTAAAGATACAGGTGAGGCTAATGCGGAGAAATAAGAGAGAAAACAAAAGGGCGAACCGAGACGAGACCGTGGAACCGGCATGCGCGCCCGTACTAATTACGAGGAGCATTGGCGCAGACCTTTCGAGAAAATTAAGTAGGCTTAATTAAACCGGGGCCAACAATATACATTTAAATTGGCCAGAACGTCTCTTCAATTTCTTCTTCCTCAACCTCGCGTTACCTTAACAAGCGTGATGTGTAACCGCATTGCGTTGTGCTAAGTGGTCCTCTCATTACTTTCCGTTTCGCTCTAACCGACAATTCAACCGTCAAACCGTGCCGATTCGAAATCTTACTTTACTCCAGGATTGAAAGGTTTAAGATAACAACATACTCCAAATAGGGGGAATCTGAATTAATGCGTTATGAAATAACGATGATGCAAGCATGCGTTCACCGTACTCTGCATCGGATCTGCATATTTTAGACGTCTCGTTGCAGTTAAAATGCACTTCTCTTCCTAATGTGGATGTGGCTCGAGAGTTCCATCGAAAAGTATTATCAACTTAAATTCGAGCGAAAACGTGAAATCGGTGATCTCCGGGCCGCTGTGCTTTTTTGCATCAAATCATCTGACTTCTTTTTGAAGTATATCAGGAGCAATATTAAATTCTTTGGGGAAAAATAATATTCTATAAATAATATCAAAAATATCTGTCGTAATAAGATGTTTTATAGAAATCATTTATTACAATACGTCACATTGCATCGAGAAATATACTTTTCTTGCTCATCGGAATTGAATTTTAATATATCTATTTTAATATCTACGTGTGAATCAGTGTGTTGCATCAGGTTATCGCAATACGCATCGTATTGTTCGATTTTTGAAAAAGAAACATGAGAAGTGAATTGCATTTTAAATTGTATCGTTATGTATATCTCTAATAATTGCTCTGCTTGCGCCGCATTATCTTAAATCTCTAATTGCTCGCTCTAAAATATCTTAATACGTATGTCGGATAAATATATATGATATGATAGTTGAGTTTTTATTAATGCATTGGTCGAAGAGACATGATCACGCATTGGCTAATTTACTTCTCGCACCTATAATTTTGCTGTTTTAATGAGCGTTTTACTGCAGACACACGGCGCCACGGAAATCTAGAGTTTTTACTGCTTTTTAATTATTACACATCCGACGATCATAAATTGATCGGTAGGTCTTAATTAACCACGTTAAATTTACTAATCATCAAGATAATGGGCCGATTAAGTCGCACAAAGCCTGCAACTTCCAGCTTGTATTCGCTATCGAGTGCAAGTTGCATCGCGTGTCTGTTGACGCGTTCATTAAAACATTTAAAAAGAATATTTCGATTTTTTGCTATCTCTTTTAGAAATAAAAGATAAAAGTATCCAACATATGAAAAAAAAATGCAAATATTATTAAATATTTTAATTCATATATAAGTAAAATAAGTCATACTATTTTATTATTTTAACAGACAGTAGTTAATTATGTTCATTTTTTTATCCAGTGCAAAGAATAAATTATCTATTATATAATATGTAATACGATCATTATTTATCATAGTTGTTTATCATAGTTATTATTATGAAATTTACAAATATTACAACGTACAAATATTAACAAGTAGTTGCAAAATTAATTATAACATTAAGCATAAAATTATTTTTATGTTTTATAAAAAAATAAAAAATTGAGCACTTTTAAAGTTTAGCGTTTCAAGATTCTGTTGTCCAATATCAATATTACATCCTCAAGAAAATCTACATAGTAACGTGATCAAAACAGATTTTAATCCTCGAGTAGCACATCCCCTCTATCATTATAAGAAAAACAAATAAAGGGTAGCTGCAAGCGCGCAAATGCCTCCGGAGGCGGCTTCGAGTAAAGTCCAGCTAATAGAGTCATCCCCAGTGTAGTCGCCATCAAAAGTATCGAGAGACCGCCACAAATCATAAGATTAGAATTTTAAATTCAGCGCAGACCCTGGGCTACGCTCCGCCACGTGGTCGAATCCGACGTCGAATTCCCTCGAAATCTCGATTCACGATCTACCTTTGCGACCTCTCACATGGCAATGCAAGATGGCTTGCCGAATAAAATGGAACAGAGAAACTGGGAATTGAATAACTACCATTCATTGTACAGACCACGACATAACTCGCCGATACGTGGATATTTTGTATGCCATTGCGTTTTATAAAACAAGCATTTTTAACGAAATAGGTGTCGTATGGAAGATTGATATAGAATGATAATTACTAAATTATCTTTAAACTAGATTACTAAAACTTGATCAATTGTTTTCGACTTTGATCTTTTTTTTTATGTTATAAAATATATGTAAAATATGAAGATAAATGGTCTGTTTTCTGTTCCTGTACTAAACTGCTCTAGAACTTTCCTGCTTTCGACAAATATCATACTATCTATCTTACTGTAAATTCCAAAAGTGTACACTAGTTCAGCCACAAAAACAGACTTATAGAATCAGTACAGAAAATATTAAAAATTATTTTTTAATAGTTTTCTTATTTATCTAATTTATAAAATATACCTATCTTATCTACATTCAGAGAAAAATAGAAAGAAATTGTAAAAGTGACAACGAGATAAGTTTTATATGTAGAATTAATGTACACATAGTTGAACAATGTTATGGTTGTAATAATTCATTCAACATATGTATATTTTATATACACATAAATCTTGTACAGTTGTCACTTTTATAAAGCAGCACTACTATGTCTCTCTGGATCTTTTCTAAGTCTTTTCCTCTCTGTCTATTAAATGCAAGTATAATCGATTAAGGCTTAAATTTTCTACAAGTTCAACTTAAAAAATTAAAACGCACCTGCTACGTCGTGTTTAAGATACAATCGTCATTGCCCTCCTACATGATTACAATATTAACGGCGATCTATCATCGAGATGATCAACCGAACGGTTAGTGCGTGTAACGACGGCCCACGCGTCCAATCAACGTGTTTCTTCATCGTAGGCAAGATGGTTCGCGAGCAATCCTGCAAGGAGGATAAAAGAAAAGTCTAATCAGCATGCGGCTCGTCCAGCCAATTAGAAATACTCTGTTTTACCAACTGTCACCGAAGATCGCGTATTGAGTTGTATTGGCCGAGTTATGTTCGCTTCGTTAGCCGGCAATCGTCTGCGGCCACCGTGAGGCCCTGCTCGCTGCCGCCTCCTCGTTCGTCGTTCTCCATTTACTCCTTCAGCGTACGTGCATACACGACCGTGCCTCTCGTGTGCGTATACGTATGAAGACTGCGTGAACGCGCCGGGGCACACACATCGTTCTAGAGATTCCTCGTCACTACATGCTGGACTCTCTCTGTATGGGCCGGTGCTTGATTTACGGCCGACGAGTCAGCGGACTTCTCTCGGTAGTAAGAGAGACTGCTAATAGTCTCTCCCTCCCTTCCTCTATAGCCTGTGCGCCTACCTCGCAAATATTCCGCTCTCTAATTGGAATTGATTAGGAGGGTCCCGGCGCGTCGCTCCGCGGAATAAAGACAGAATTGCTTACTGGCCAACCATCGACTTCCGTGCGTTCTCCATCCGTGATCTCTTTTCATCAATCGCATTCGCTCGTTTTATCGTCCACGACTTCGTTCACTGTCCTTCTTTCTGTATCTCAAAGGAATCGAGACAGACAACTATAGATATAATGATTAAAGATCGTTACCGTATCCTTATCATCACTGAAGAAAAGGAGAGGAAAGAGATGTTCATTTAGGATGATACATGATTACTCAACTTTTCCTCCGCGAGATATGTTGACAGGATTCTCAATTTCGTTATTAAAATAGGCATTAGCGAATATATAGTATTAGACTGTCAATCGTAAAACTCCTATGTGATAATACTTTATACTTCTTTAAAAAAAATTTAATATTGTAAGTATTGAATTGATTAGTGATTATTTACTTATTTTGATTATTAAAAGCATTAATAACTTTTAATATTGAAAATAAGTAATTAATCAATTTTACACTTACGGTATTAAATTTCTCTGGATAACATGTGCATCTCACAATTATGTAAGATAGCATATAGGGACAGCCTTAAACATTATTTTTTAACTATCTTACCGACGTGTAACATAATTTGCTCTATCTTACACATTTAGAATCCCAACACATATAGATATATATATTTATTTGCTATTGCTAAATGTTCGGCTACTGTAGGTTTAGTGAGACCTCTCCTCATTACAAGAAGGAACTGATGTTTGAGAGTGGAGAAATATGCAAATGATTACGCTCGCGTCTGATCAAGGCACTTTTGCAGCGAAAGGAAGCCCGCGTACGTTCTCTAGCTCATCCTCTGCCTTGTTCCTCCAGTTATCTCCCTCTCTTCAGCTGCCAATAGTCTTGCCTTTGCATGGCAGCTCGGGTTTTGCCCGGGGACGAGGTCCCCATCATTTTATTTTCGCGTCCGAGAAGCGCTCGTTTGCTATCTCAGTTCAACGCTAACGAGCCTGTTAGCAGCAATTATTCTAATTAATATCTCCCCCATTGGTGGGCGAACGAGAAGAGGGGTCTCCACCCTATCCCGCGGTCATTCCCGAGGCTTTCTTCTCTCTGACCGGCTCGTCCCGGGCCTTGTTTCACGTGGATGTAGCTTTGAGGGTGAGAGATCATGCGAGAGCAACCGAGAGAGACTATCGGCGGACTTTACGACGCTTCTCGTGTGGTTTTTGCGTCTGCCGCGTGATTGGCTATTACCGTCTCTTCCTCCTCGGCTATATACCGCGCGGCGGCTCGCCACGCAGGATTGAGTCTTCTTCGCTTTTCCCTCCTCCTTTTGTCTCTTCCTTCTGCGGCGTGCCTACGAGCGACGAAGAGGAGTTTGAGACTACTGCGCCCAGTTTACAATAAGATAGAAAGAGAAAGGAAGGAGAAGCCCTTCCGGGCTACCTCTAATTGTATTTGCTCTTGCGTTTAAGACTTTTTAAGCGAACGCATACCCCATGCTAAAGAAGGGGGAGGAAGAGACAGTTCGGTCATTATGCCAGCGGTCGCCAGGTTTAACAGCGACAGCGCCCCAAGCTCTTCGTCATTTTATTCCGTCTTGTTCCATTCGTCGCGCATACTACTTTTGGATCGAGTTCTCACGAGATGATACTTAACCTTCACGTAATTACACTCGGCATCGACTCGAAACACGCCACATTATTGTTATATCCTGCTAAGAGTCGATGGAATAATGGACGCAAATCAACTTTGGTTACGCCAATGTTCCTTTCTTTTTCGGGTTCTTCCGTTCGTGAGGCTACATGGACTTTAACAGGAGCCCAATTGCATTGTCGAATTCGCGAGCGATACGCCTGGCACGCTCGAACCAATCCGATTGAAGCTAATTTGAAATTTTAAAGCCGTTCGGGGCATCGTCGAGGGTCGTTGAAAACAAAACAGGAAGGATCGAGCAACACCGCGAATGGTATGGAGGAAACGAAAGCGAAGACGAGTATCGTTGAGGATTCGAGGAAGAAAGATGGAGAAGAGAAGAGTGGACGAG
>NW_011627161.1:1214471-1239605 GCF_000204515.1 Acromyrmex echinatior
CTATGAATCTAAGAGGTAGAGTGAATTATCGTGATATTTAAATTAACAAATGACATTCTGCATTACCATAGTCTGTTCGCGGATTTAGTATAGTAGCGACCTTGAATTCTTCGGCCAAGAAACAAAGACGTCTAACCATTGATCCATTGATCTATCGATCGAAACCGGTGACTCTTCTAAGACTGCAAAAATAATATAAAACAATGCAGATCTACTATACATATAATGAAATTTTCGTCTTTTATTGAACTTTAATGACGATAAATTAATTTCGGACAATTTCATCAAATGAATTGGTTATAAGCTCTCTTTTCTTTATTGTTCAGAATGTAACTTGATGTTTGACTTTGCGTGCATAATAATTATCAAAAAAGAAATGATTGACCGAGAAATAAAATAAAAATAATATAATATAAATACAAAAAAAGTGTAAAATGAAAAAAAAAATAGAAATTTACTGCTTGGAGAAAGTTGCGATGAAACACAAATAAGAGGGATCGCGAGAACAGAAAGAAAATAATAGCCAGTGCACATTGCCGATGAAAGAAATACAAAAAGAAAAGATCTACGTCCCAGAAAAGACTATGAACGCGAGAAAGAACGAACGAGGAGAACGCGGGAGCTCCGGGCGAAGTGAACGAAAGACTCGACCGAGACAACGGGATGCAAGAATAAAGGACAGAAGGAAAGGAGTCTCTCAGCGAGTGAACAGTGGTGGCTACGTTGTATACGGTATTATATACCGAAGCCTGGAGATCTGGCGACTTAGATAGCGGGGTGATCTGTGAGGCCCGGTGTGTGGTACCCCTTTCGCGAAGCGTCCTGCACGCTTTTGCGAAGAGGGCTGCGCGATCGGGCGAGCAGAGCGCGGCCGAGGGGGATCGATGAGAGAAAGAAGAGCGGCGGAAAGATGGTGGCGAGAAGAGAGGCGGAGAAGAGCAGCGTGTTCCTCGTGGACCCTCCAAGGAGGCCTCTCGAGGAGAACTCAGGATTGAGACGTCGTGGCCTCTTTGTACCGCGCCGTGATGCTTTCGGAGCATCGTATTTACGAGTAATGCCGTGTAACCGTGCGCCTGAGAGCGTATTTTCCTTTCTCCTCTCTGTACCTCTCGTTTCCACACCGTGATAACTCTCTTCGTCGATTCCTCTTCCCGATCCCGCACGAGAAGCACGAGAGAGAGAGAGAGAGAGAGAGAGAGAGAGAGAGAGAGAGAGAGAGAGAGCGAGAGAGAGAGCTCGCCCCTGCACGCCCGGAACGCATTTGAATTCGAAGAAAAGGTATGGTCGGCACGGACTAACCTGGCTTAGTTTATTCTAGAGAGGAAATCGAGAGATTGATTCTCTGTGCAAGGATATATCGAAAGTAATCGATAAATGGCGAAGATGTATCGGGTCGCTGTGGAAAAAGATCTAACAGTAAGCTAATGGTATGCTAATCTCTATTTTCCATATTTAGTTACTAAAATTTTGATTAAAATATATCATGAACTTTAGGACTGTAGCGAAATTTGAAAAATCTGCTAGTTTATATGTTTTTTGTTTAGTTTAAGCTTCTTGCCACGTAAATATGAAAAATGATAAAAATATCATTTAATCTTCCGACACAGTAAAAATTTTTATGCAGACTTAGACTTATTTAGCGGATGTTCTAAGAAGGAGAACCGAGATTGAGACATCGTGGTCGGTTCTAACAGCCTCTTCTGATGCTCTCGGAGAATCGTATTTACGATCAGCTTTACGTACGTTCACGAACTTCCTGCCTTCTCTTTCCTCTTTCCCATACGAGACTTGACTCGATCCCGGCTACGTCGCATTTAAATTCGAAGAAAAATTATAATCAGTGACGTGAATCAGTGACGCTCTGGCTCGTTCTATCGTAACGAAGAAGCAGAAACATAGACTTGATAGATAAGTGTTTCTAGTTCCCATTATGCTTATAAAAGTATTTATTCTTTTACACTTTGTGTAAGATATTCTTTTTTATCTGAGAAACATAAACGATATGTAACTCGTAGGAATTTTTTATTTATACAATTGATCGGTCTTTCGACGATAGGAAAAGTTACGATTTGTATTTTATAGATAACGGAAGCATATAATATTTTAATCAAAAAACTAAGTAAAAACTAGCGATATATTTGAGCGAGGATGACGAATTGATGATCGTAAGTTTCGTCGACGAAATAGATAGCAAGAAACCGGAGACGTCGTGATGTTGTCATCGCTGTTAGCTGCACTTTGAGGGCGCACATAAAGACGATTTAGTACCCTTGCAGATTAACGCATGTTCGCGGGATTCTATGATTAGAAATGAGCCACGCCCCACGTCAGTTGTCATATTCCGGATTCATTATATGATTTCCGAAGTTCTCGCTTGCAGCACTTAAGACGTCGAATAAATATTGTATCGGATAGATATATTTTGTAGATATATTTTTATTTGTAGAAATTTAAAATCAGTATTTTCCATACATGTAATGTCATTACAACACTCGTGATACAGCTGACCTTCTTTCAATCCAATTTGAAATATTAATCTCAAATCGTATCTCTTTATGCAAAGGATTTTTATTTTACTATTCTTCCGTCTCATTTAATTGCTAATTGAATCGATTGCGTGACTATCGTCGCAATAATAAACTTTATTCCTTGTCGTGCGGACACATCGAGAGTGTTGAAAAGGTCTTTTATCATCAGCAGTTATAAGCATCATGAACTCTAATCTGTCGGTTCCAAGGGATTAATTACTCCTACGTAAGTCCGTACCATCGCGGACGATCGGCTCGAGGGTGGCCCGTGCACGAACAAATCGCGCTCTCATCTTCGATATCTCAGTCAGATCGGTCGGGCGGCTGCCTTTGACGCAGATGACTGGCTCTAATCCGCTAAGTTAGACAAACAAATGACAATGGAGATCGATTATCTAGCCATCGAGAGAGATTGAGATGAGGGAGAGGCTTTCGAAAAAGAATAGGAGAGATAATATACGGATTTGCCTGTTTAGCTTGTATATAATGCAGAGTGCATTGTCGTCACGGAATTCGGCAGGTGGACTCGACGTTGAAATCTAATGAATAATCATACTAATTAGTATTAATCTATTAGTTGATTATCCTTTGTGTTTCAGGTACTTATTCAAAATTTTAATGATCTCCAATTCTGCTTTGATATATTTATACGGAAAGAACGCTTTTGCTGAAGTAAATTTAACTTATACAGATCTAAAAATAATTTTGTTGGAAAATTATTTTGATAGTCCAATAAAATTATTTTCAGATCTAAAGCTGAATTTTTAGATACTTTTTATAGCAAAACGTTCTTTCCAGTAGAACCACATATTAAAGTCTGATTATAAAATTATTTGTGCTAAATTTAAAATCATACTAAAAAATGTTGCTTTAAATAAAAAAGTTAATTTCACAATTATGATTTTGTTGTAACTGTTATGATTCTCGGTCCATCTAATAATAACATTAAATATGTGAAGTTTTCCATAAAACTTTGGATCCTAACCAGTACTCTTTTCTATCGAGAATTATACACGTATTAAATCTTTGACGTTCTTCAAAGATTCCAGCACGAATTCTTTTTAAAGGAGTAAACTTTAGTAAAGCTATATATCTCGAAGGTGTTATAAACCATCACATAGTCACCGTTATAGGCTTACGATCCTTTCACGAATGATACCTATATTTCTCCCACCGGCATAGATAACAAAGAGAATTATTTTAACGATGACAAACGACCTGCGCCGGTTACCAATCCGCTGAAATCTCTGAAAAAGTTTAATTTTTCCGCCACACCCCCCAGTGCGAGATAGAAAACACAAATTACTCCGGTTCGAAGTATGCGTCGTCGCTTCGTTGAGGGTGGAAGGTCAGAGTCGAGTTAAAAAGCGATTTTTCTTCCAAAGGGTAGGTGACCTATTGTAAATTAGTTTTTTCCCTTCATCTCTTACCTGTTCGATGATTCCGCGTAGGAGCGAACTGATCCGTCGCGAGCAGTCATCTGGAAAATTTCTCAACCGACTCCCACGTAGAGAAATGTCCTGTATATGATTTTATTAAGCCCTCGTCGATGTTCCCCTCCCGATCTGGAATTTCTCAAGACCCGCTTTAGTGCGCTGTTTCGGCCATCTTGACGAGATACAAAGCGATTTCAGGCAAGCAGAGCGAAGTTATGTCATCGTAGCGGCGAGTCGAAGGGACTCACCTGCGTCTTGTATTCATCGGTAACCTCTTAATCGACCGTAAAAAAGCTACTCAAGGCGTTCAAAGGAGAGTCACTTGAGTGACACAAAAGCGCTTATGTTCGCACCACTATGACGTCTAGCTTCAATTTTCTTCAGTTAGAATAGTAACTTCGGACAGCGGATGATCTCGACAGATCAGTGACACCTGCACGCTTAAATTGAAATTGTCAATATAAATGGCATGCAAATTTGTAGAAAATAAGTAAAGTTTCAAGTAATAATATGCGCGCTACTCTATGAAATAAAAGAATGTTGATACGAAAAAATTTAAGAAACCAATTATTAATAATTTAATATTCAATTTAATATCCATTTTTTTATTTCTTTTCTTCTCTGTTACTTCTAAAAATAATGTAAAAATTATTTAAGCAATCAAAATTTTAGATAAATACAAAGAAAAAATTATTCTTCTAAAATAAATCAAGTATAGTTTTCTAAAACCACTTTAACGTTACATGTTTTCGTAAAGTAAATAATGATCAAAATTTACATGGTAAGATATTAAAACACATTAAAATTGAATTTTGTATTTATTGAGTCTTAGCAGCTATCACTAGTTAAAACAGAGAATATTTAAAAAATTTATAAACAGCTTTATAGAAAAGAAGATATTAAAAAATTAATTAAAAAATGTAAAATGAAAAATATATATGCATTTATGAGATTTTTTTCTGTAATAAAATTGAAAGGCAGCTTTCTAAAGAAGAAAGTCCTATGAAATATAAAAATAAAGAAAGAAGGACGATCGTCGTTGAGCAAAAGAGTCGAATCCAAGTTGCGGAGGAGTAGGCCGTCATTTTGCGTCGCTTTCTCGCGGTGAGCAATCAATAACTGCAGTCTCTATGACAGGCAACGCATACGATCGTGCAGGTGTTGTACCGGTAACAGGGCACCGCTCGAAGAGCCGACAAAGACCCCGGCAATGGGCGAGTTGCATTCGGCATTTGTTTCTGGAGATACTTAGATCGTAATCTTTTCGATGCTCCGTCTTCAGTGGTAGTTATATACGCTCTTTTTTTACCACCCCTCTACCGATCTTAAATTCAACGTTGTCTCCCTTTGCTGACACCGTTGTGCCTGTTGTTCTTCGCTGTTTCTGAGAAATGTGTGGCGATTTGGCTAGGTCGAACTATAATATAATTAATAATTAATCCTAACTATATTATAAATAGAATATTTGATAAGATCAAAAAAATGTAAATTTTAACTATTCAACAACTATTATATTTTATTATTAGGTGTTGGAATTAATTCGTAGCGTTTTACAAGTGATGGGAAGTACTTTCATTAATGTATTTTTTAGTGCTCATGTGAAATAAATAACATTCTTTCATTAAAAAACGCTACGAATTAATTCCAACACCTAATAATAAGTTGCCATAACTCTGAATGAATAAGATATTGTGTGTGTTAATTGATTAAATTGTTTATAACTATTTCTATCAATGTAAATTAACTTTAATCATTTTACATTATTCTGCTAAATTTGAATCGTTTAAGTACTTCAAAGTTTTTCACGAATATATCTCGGTCTGATGCACTTCGCTTTGATTTTTCACATAAATACAGATAATTCGAGAGCTCACTGAATTTGTGCACACATTCGAAGAAGAATTAATTAGGCGATTGCACACAGGCGGGATCGAAATCGCCAATCCCGTGGCTTCCGATTAACAGCAGTGGTAGCTTCAGGTAATTAGTAGGTACCTACCGAACAGCGTCTGCAAGGTGAACGAGCATTACCATGTTTAATGAGTCTCGAAGAGGGAGTAAGAGAGAAGGATCTCGGTTATAGTACACACTTTGGACGTATCACTACTACGTACACACTTGTTCTATCTTGACTCGATCAAGTGACAAGTGACTCAAAAGACTATTCGTGCTAATAAAAATATTTACACATTGATTGAAAATAAGTCTGACATAGCTTTCCTAGATAAACTCTAATTTTTCTAGTAATAATACAGAAATAAAAGATTTCTATACAAAACTTAGAATCGATCAGAGTTATCGATACCGCAGCGCGCATCACACTGTTTTGCGGCACCGTGCCGGAGATATGCGTTGATAATTGACGTAGCAGATCGGTCAGCGGGGTCTTGGAGCCCAAAGACTCCTCTCGGCGACTAAATAGCCGTGCGATGTTCGAGCACGGGCCGAAAAGACATTCGTATCAATTATGGGAGGTAAAGTTTCAGTGCCCCGCTAAGGAGTCCACGGTGGAGACAGACCAGCGCCTTTCGAAGGAACTGGCCCGCTATATTTTACCCAGCGGGGTACCATCCTCCCCCTCCCACTCGCTAAAGAGTATTCTAACCTGCGTCTTGTGCCAGACCGTCCTACGTTCCCTTTGTCCTTCTCCATCTTCGTCCCGGTTTCTCTCGTCGGTTTCGTCGTCTCGTCGACACAATCCCTCGTCTCTCCTCCTCTCTGTCCTCTCTTTCGTACAAATTAAATTAATTTTCGAACAGCGAACATTATTCTCTTATGAATTCTACCGCGCAGTCTTGTGATCCACAGAATGGAGATGTTTTCACATCCCACTACACTCGGAGTCTGGACCCAGAAGATTCGGTCTAAAAGCCATTAGTAAACTGTAGTTTTTCTGCCCGCCTCGTTCTTTTCTTTTGAGCTTTCTTCGCGTCTTTTATTCGTAGATTGGTCCCTTCTTTGCGATACTTATCATGATGATAGTGACATTTTAATTCGCATGCATAATTGAGGTGAGGAAATAATTTTTAAAGAAAGATCGTAAAGAGTTTTGAAGTCCAGATAAAAGAATCAAAACTTATACACACATAAACATTTAATTTACAATACACTAACGTTTTAAATGAAACGATTAATTTAGAATTAATTAATACAATCTTTGTTAAAATAAACACAAGTCTTTCAATATAAATAATTAATCAGTTTAATTAAATTTCATCTATTTATGTTTTTCAATGTTTTTTTAATTTTTTGAAATATTTTAAATATAATTATTTAAAGATCTATTATTCAAACTTTATGGAAAGATAAAATATAAGGATATAACTATTATAAATATGGAAGATACATGAACAAAAGCATTTTAATAGAATTCTGAAAAAAAATCTTCATTAACGAATGAAGTCAACGGTTTAAAAAAAATTGTCCATATGAGGATATGACTCTGACGAGATGATAAAGCGACCCAACAAGCTGCCAGCTTAGAGACGATAAGCAATTTGTAACGTTCGAACTGGAAAAAAGAAGAGTAGAAAATGCAACGACAAGCGGAATGAAACGACCGAAGAGAGACGAGAAGAAAAGATCAGGGATATGAAGGCGAAGGAAAAAATAAAACTCGTGGTTAACAGAACCGACCAACAGATATGGTCTCGGGTCTGGCTCGTGATAAAACATAAACGTTATTCTCGCTTGTGTAATTCAGGTCTAAACTATTTAGATAAGCCACTATCACGCTTACAAGTGAGACACGCAGCTTCTCCTTACTCTTTCCTTTTTCGTTTTTCTTAGTCGATATCCGTCTTTGCGTAATCTTGGTCCATGCCTTTTGATCTGTTTGAATTGCATAAGCAGTTTATATTTTCCTCTAAAAGTAACAAATTGATATGTATAATCAAAAGACAAGTTAGCTTCAACGAATCTTAATTACATATCTTGCTTTCGAAAGATTATGCATGATCGATTCACGAATTCATTAATTTTACATTTCTGCCTGACTTTTGATTTATTATTAAACTTATTATAATACATTAAAATTTAAAATTGCTCCAAGTAAATTCAAATACATACAATATTAATAATGAAAGTACGTTTTACGAATGCTTTCGTAATTTATTAAATTACTTTATATATATATATAAAATAATATTCAATGTGCACTTTTTACATTACGTTTTCAACACAAAGTGTTAAAGTTTGGAAAACGTTCATCGAATGAAATGATCAAAACGGCCGCTCGCTTCGAAAGCTTAAACGACGATAGCGCTCGAGGCTATATTATTAAAGATGAGCTCGTAACAATATCGAACCGACAGACAAATTGGACCACCCTGGGCAATACCCCCTAGTGCACCTCCGCACGCTGTCTAAAATAAAAAAAGCCTACGGATGCTACCAGCTGAGATATCGAGATAATGATGATGCCGAGAGGGGCGCTCATCTTCCTCGTCAGGAATTTGGCTACAAGATATGTTCGATGATCTATCTTCTCGTATATAGAGACAGGCTTCCCTTTAAGATTTCATCGAGCTCTGTCTCTTAATTATTGTTATGAAAGCCATCGCGTGAAAAATATATTGATGTTATTGTATAATTTTAAGACATGTTTGGCTAAATCGAATTATTTCTAAAACTGTATCGAGAAATGCAGAATAAATATTGACATAATTAGTAAATGACTTTGAAAATGTAAAGTAACTATTAATATACTTATAAATATTATAAATATTATATAAAATATTATATATATAAATATTATAAAAAATACTATTTCATATACACAAACACAATAAAAAAATTCATTAATAGAAAATTCCATTTTATTTAATTTATTCATAGTGCAATGTTATAAATATACAAGCATAAATAAAGTTATCTTAGAGCACAGTAATTAATCGGTCTCGTAATTCTCTTCCTTGACCTTTATTACAAATCTGATGGAAACTGACTGCATTATTGATCAGCGAAATGCCAGACTGAGGAGAAATATGTTCCCGCTCGTAGCTAATCTAAAACAACGAGCGTGCGATATGGGCACAAAATCGGATTCCGTCGGAAGGGTACGTCCCATAAATAAGGAACTCGGATTTCGAGAAATTCAATAAGCGGACATTATCAAAAAGAGAAACGACCGACCTATGCTCTGGCTGACAGAAAGCGGCCTCCATCAGAAAAGTCGATATCTCAATTGGCCGCACTATCAGACATTAATGAATTTTCAACGGCGATCGTCTAATATTACAAAATTAGTTTGGCGCTCGCTTCGTCCATTCGGCCCTGATGTAGCAAGAAGAAGTCGGAACCGTATTTCCGAGGGTCATAAATCACGAAAAATAGGCACGGGAAAGATCCTCAGCGTAAAAAAAAAAATCGATTGAACGGCGCGACAGGAAGAGGAAAGGTGGAATCAGATTAAAATTCTCTTCACTCTTTCTCATACTGCCCTCTTCACTCGCACTCTGCACGTTGGCAAATGAACGTGGCCCTAAAGAATAATTAAAGCTGCGGCTGAGAAGTTTGCGGCGGCGAGAGTTCGCCATTATGCACGTAGAGGGAACTCGGCAAATCTTAATTAAAGTTTATGGCATGTAATTATGGTTTGTTCTTTACTTGATGTCAGATTGAATTTAATTGTATAACTTTTATCTTTCCAGAGCAATGGAGTGCAATTTTAGGTATTTACTGTATTTTAGTTCTAAACTAACAATAGATTTTTTTAAATCTTATGTAGAATGTAAAATAATATATACAATAAATATAAAATAAGCACTTAAATTAACAATATTATGAAATATAATGAATATAAAATAAGTAATACTTAAAATAACAGTATTAATAATAGCATCGGGGGGGATATCTATGTGAATAATCTAGAAATTAAAAACAACAGTTATTTACTAAATATTAAATGGAAAATTAATTATTTTCAGAATAATCTTGAACGAGTAACAATATTTAAGTTCATGCAAATTGTAGAATAGATATTTGTAAAACAGTTTATAATATTCCATTACAGAATGTCTTAAGCTATAAAAGATGGTGCCATCTATCTATAGAGATAAGTACTCTTTCAGAATGACTTCTCTTTTGTAAACGCAAAATTTATAGAGCTTGTGTAAAATATTTTAGAATTATTTATAATTTTTGTATATATCAAAGAATATATAAAGGAAAGTACATTTTAAAAAAATTTAATTTATACATTTAATTATACCGAACTCTTGGACATATCCAATGGTGATAATATAGAAAGTATAGGAGATACATATATCAACTGCAGAGAATTTACTATATCTTGATACAAAAATATTATATTTATAATTTAAAAAATATTTTACGAAGAAATTTTAATAATTTTTATATTTATGGACATTGATCTACATAAAATAATGTGCAGTATAAAAGATTTAATTCTTTTACTTTCAATTTTTAATTATTTGATATTTTTATAATTTTTATAGTTTTTTAACATTTTATATTTAAATTCGCTTTTGTAGTAGGTATTTAAATAATAACGAAACTTATATTTTCCAAAATTTATTCTAATTTTATTTGATGATAAATTATTAGCACTTCTACTATCGATATTTTATCGATGGCTTCAATTGCTGTTATCATATCGCTAATTTTTGATTGAGAACTATTTTAAATGTTTGTTGATATACTCAAATAAAATGCTTAAATGAACATGGTAATCTATCATTCGTGTATTATCTTACGTTAAATATTATTTTATCTTATTAGAAAGAGGAGATATATGTACATACTATTAAGTTAGTACATCTATTGAAGCACAATTGAATAAAAATCAAAATTTAATACTTTTTTTTATTACTAATTTGTTGTTTTATTCGCAATTTTATTACGTTAGCTTTTAACCAATTTAATAAAAATAGTTGTCAAAAACTTAACTTAATAGACGTGAAATATATTCTAAATATTATCTCTTTTCTGTGAATTAATAAATTAATAGAAATTAGTTTTATTATAGACAACTTTTACACTTTTGAAAAACTATGCAATAAAATTAAGATCATTATTTTTTAAAGATTTTCTATTTATAACAATACTCTTTTAATTCTTATGTGCGATTTATTAAGAAGTTTATTTATATTGCTAAGAATTATTGTATTTATAATTTAGATTCTTTAAAACTTTATTGTTAAACTTAAATAAAATTAAAAAAAACATAAAATTAAAAAGAGTTTAGAACCATTCCAAATTTAAGTTTAAATATACCATAATAATGAAGAAAATAAACATTTATTAGTTTCAAAAAGAAGTTGCTATAAATTCAATATGAAAAGCAAAGCATACTAAGCAATTAAGTTTGTTGACACGATGTCTCGTAAAAAAGGACTGATTAGAAAAGGACTGATTTATCTTTATAATAGAGTCATCGTTTTCCCACGATAGCTTTTCTTAATCAAGAAGCGTTAAATTTGATTAAAAAATTACCGTATTCCTGAATAGAATTTTTGCGATAAAAAGTAAAAAGTTTAAATAAACAATAAGTACATGTCAATGATTTGTATTCTGAAAAATATATTTTTATTTTTAAATATTGAAAAATTATCCTACATTTGTTTTTGAATTAATATTCGCGATTTTATTTAATTTAAGGGAGGAGGGAGGCACTATATTATTTTAAAGAATGTCAAATTTTTTTTTAAGAATTGAAAGCTAATTGTTTCCTTACCATGACATCTGATACGGAACAGAGGAGGAGCGTGTCATAATTTCAACAGGGTGGTTTTGCTGTCAGTATCAGAATTCTCGAATAACGGAGCGTTAAAGCGCAAACAAAACAATGCATTTTTCCCTGGGTAACAGAAGGAGGAGATTCTCCTCGGCCCTTTTTGACTGCGCGACTTCGACGAGTCGAAACTAACATAATCCAGACGCGCTTCTAGAGGCGCCCGGGAACCCTTGACGCGCCCGTGGCTGGTATTCGAAAAATCGCCCCCTCGAAACTCGAACTTAGTGTAACGCATTTAGACATATACATATATATCTTACTGCCATAATTTATACACCTACATGCATACATGTATGTATATATAATTATTGTAATAATCTGCATTTTAAATGCAATTTTAATGCAATGTCTCTAAAATCAAAATCACATTAAATATAAAAAAAAAACATTTTGTTACACGTAAATTTATTTAGCTATGCTTTCATATGTTTCATCAAATAAAACAATAAAAAGTTAAATTAAACATTTATAAGTGATTATATTTTATGATATTCTAGACATATTTAGAATCTTCTAGATGTTTTTTATATATATATATATATATATATCATTTTATATTATTATATTTTCAATCTTCGTATTTAAACATATATAAGTGGTATCAATATTTCGTGGAGTAATTAAAAGCAAAGTGAAAATCATATGAAGTAGATAATAAAAAATGAAAATGATCAAGTACATGCGAAGAACATCGACATGGCGAATATCATAAAACTTTATTCCCATAAAGTCTTCTTGTTAACTGGCGCGATCTTATTAATGCGCCCTGTTAGTCACGCGTGTAATTATATACACGCACAAGAGCGGCGCGTGCGTGGACATACATTAGGATTCATGCGTGGTAGGCGCCAAAAGATAGCAAGGCAGGCGCCTTCTTAACTGTGGGAAAGAAGCACCGGCGTCTGGAGAGTCCTGTGGAGGCGCCGTGTGAGCGTCCTCACGAACTTTTTAATTACTAAAATATCGCTTGTTTTCAATTTGGCTATAGATAATGCCGTTTCTTGATAAAATGAATAAGAACTATTTTCTTGGAAATGTAAATCTTTCGTAGCATACATCATAATTTTGGCACAATAAATATGTTAATAATTATCAATTAATAATTACGATTTATTTATTATCAATAATTAAGATTTTTAAGTAAAACTTGATAAAAATTTTTGTTTTTTTATAATTAGAGTTTGTAAGATTTTGAGGTATCATATCTGATTGAGACTTATTTTATTCTAATACACTGTTAAAAATGTCATGAAATTCAATGTACTTTTAAGTTACATAAATTAAATTCAATTTTATGACACTAAATTAAATTTAATGTATCTGCAACTGAAAACTATTTTTGTGTACATGTACATAATATTTAGTGTATTTTTTAATAAAATTTTATCAAGTTCAGTACATTTTTCATTAAATTTTATATAGATATGCGTGAAATTTAATATAAGTAAACGTTAAATTTAAATTACTTATAACTTCATTGACAACATTAATTATTAATGTATCTGCTTGAAATTTGCTTCCATTACATGTAACAAATTTGTTTTTTTAACAGTATGGAATGATATATTCATATTTTTTTCCTGATAAAGATTTAATATAAAATACTAGTTTATTAAATATGATTATTTATTTACATAGATGTATTTTAAAAATTTATTGATTCTATCACCGTAAAATAAAATTTAATTCGTGATTAAGTATATCGTAATGTAAATTTTAATTACGATATAGATTGACCCAGAAAACTCTACGAAATATTTGTGTAAAATTAAATTTGCGTAAAATTATTCTATGATATATTTTTTTTGGAATTGAATAATTGGAACCGAATAATCAGGTATTCAAAATAAGCAAAATCGATGCACTTTGATTGCTCGCTAAACTGAGAGCATGAAAAGAGATCTCAGCATAATGCGGTGTCCAGTTGCACGACGGACCCGTCCGTGTTGCCGCATAAATGGGCCCTTTGTGCTGTCGTCTCGCATCTAAATAGCCGCATGCGACCTCGGATGCTCTATCCCTGTATAGTTTATAGGAAAATCTCGCACGGTGGCGTGTATTGACCAAGCACGTGGGGGGTCCTTTGCCGCCCATGGTGAGGCGTCTGCATTTTCGAAATCTGTTCTTTTTCTTGTTATTATCTGATAATTGCTATACAACGTGTGTGAAATTGGCACCTCATCGTTTGGCACCGCAAGTTTTTATACAAGTTCCATTGACACCCGCAATAGTTCTTTCCTGATAGGTTTTATAAATAGTTCCGTTGATTTAGCTAAAAAAAAAATAACACTTGAAAATTTGAGGTGTTAACTTCCTGTGGCATCGCAACATTCGAAAAAATCAATTCAAATCATGAAAGCTTCTATAGTTTTAAGAAATTTGTGATGATTGTATTATTGACACCTTCGATGATGTCAATAATACAATCATCATAAATTTCTTTTTTTGGGCTTTTGATAGATAGTAACATAATTAACTTCATAATATCGCTTTGTCAGATATTTTAATAATATTGATTAATAATACGTGTAATTATTATATATTACATTATTATATATTACAAAGTAATTTTGCTGAAATTCTAAAAATTTAGCATATCTGAAAATAATTTTTTAGACCATCAAAATAATTATGTAGGACGCTTATAATAGTTTGCTAGAATGCAAAATTTTTTGCGATATTGCTCATTATAATCTCATCATACTTGAGCATTTTACTTTATTACTTTGATAGTCCAACAAAATTATTTTCAGATCTGTATCTATCTATAGCTACATTTTTAGATACTTCAAAATCATTCTTTTACGTAATTTTTTTATTTTGTTGGAAGATAAAAATTATAAAAATAATCCTTTAATTACATAACGAGTATTATTGCATATAAATGCAATAACTTATAACCAATTATTTGAATTTACATTAATATAAATTATTTACACGTTTTATATATATGTTTTATGTGAGCAAAGTTCGTGAATTAGATGTTAATGTGTTCAACTTTAGCATAAAATTAAACGAATAAAAAATATACTTTGATTAATAGTGTCACATGTAAAAGAAAACATGTTAACAGTTATATAAACGCGAAAATCTGTAAAACTTATATACCATTTAAGTTAACCAGTTGTCTGCATATTCGAGCTTGCAGACTTGCAGAGCTGCAGATGAGGATGCTCTCTATTATGCTTGAAGAGGTCAACTTGACTGTGTATTTCTGCGCTCGAACAAGACTTTTGTCGTTTTTCCGTGAGTGGTCCAGACAATTGCGTGTATCTGGATGTCTAGACGGCGCGCGGGTTGTTTCACATTTTCTGTTAAATAAAACAGAAATCGCATTAATTTGAGTCTTTTCCATTGCTTAGTGCCGACAATCGCCGACGGAGAGTATATCCACGGAGAATAAAGTCTCCTATTTTTTTAAATATTTTCAAATATTTTTATTTTATTTTTAATTATTTACTTTTTAATTATTTACATTTTGAGATATAATTCGACAAATATTTTTTATTTTATCGTGAATTATAAAGTCGTCTTTTAGCTTAATTTAGTTCCAATTAGAGCAAATACTACGTTAACTAATATCCTTAATTACATTGTAAATATAATACTTTTAGAAATTTTATAATAAACAGCAAACTTAGAAAAACCAAAGCAAGAAATATTCTTACATTTGTATTATGAGTTATTTATTTAATCAGATTTATTATATAAATTTTTTCGTTTGTGTGATGAGATTGATGTATATTATTACATGTATTCTATCAATTTTACTTCAATTTTTATTAATTTGCAATGTTACGTTTTATAACGATTCAATGACATATGATGGTCGACAAAAAATACCAATTAATTACACTGCGCGCTACTTCCACGAAAAAACGATGATGATTAATCGAGGGAGAACGAGAAGGAACGTATTGCGCAAATGATCATTTAATCGTTGCTTTTAGAAACACGACTCCCAGCATGTTTCGATTGGTGGGATTCATCTCGTATAGGCGGATCTTTCGTACTCTCCTCCGCCTTACGTTACCAACGACTATGGCTGTCGTGACGCAAAAAGATATTTTGCTGTCTTCTCAATTATTCAGACACTTCCGATATCAATGATTATTATATGTTGCAGTCGTTGCTTTCATTTCGATTGTGCTTTTTTAAGAGTAATTTCTGTCAAGAAAAATTAGGGATTGAAAGTTTATTGATGAGCCAATTAAAGTTGATTTGCCTGTTTAAATTACAGAATTATAAAAAAATTTATGAAGTTTTATGTGTTATCAAATCCCAGGATAGGAAGTCTAAGAAAGTTGATGTTATTTATCACTTCGACGACAAATAACATCAGCTTATTACTGAGTAAAAGATGCATATCTATCGTTGATACATTTCCAAAACGCCTTAAATGTATCAAAGTTAAAAATTGATATTTTTAGTGTTAATTATTATTTTTGGTTTAATTATTTATTATAATTATATTTTTTATTGTAATTATTAATTATTATATTAGGTGTTGGAATTAATTCGTAGCGTTTTTTAATGAAAGAATGTTATTTATTTCACATGAGCATTAAAAAATACATTAATGAAAGTACTTCCCATCACTTGTAAAACGCTATGAATTAATTCCAACACCTAATAAGATATAACTAACAGTCCAGAGTTTTTTGTTTTTTTTTTTTTTTAAATATGTGTGACCAATGATTTTATAAACTTTGTAGTCAAATTTTTTTGTCACCCTGTATAACCAATTTAGAATATACTTCGCGATTTTTTTATAAAACTGAAATCTATATTCTGCAAAAAAATTATAAAAAATTTTTCAATTTAGTTATTTAAGTTTAACAAATTAAACACAATATAATTAGGCTCCGATGAATAAAATTCAAACATATATAAAAAGGCAAAAAAGCCACGCTTGATGTTCATACTATACAATATTTATATATTTATCGTAAAATAACAATAAAACAAACATACAAACGTTTCGACCTTTTTACATCAGGGCCTCTTCAGTGTGATAAGACTTAACGCAACTTTTACATTTTAAATTCTTCTTAAGATCAACCTCATATCGAGATTCTTCACTTAATTATTTAAAATTTTAGTAATTAATATGAAATCATATTGTTACAATTGCAATAATATGATTTCATATTAATATGATTTTTTCTAATAAATTACTTCGTAAAAACTTCAATACACGGAGTTACCATTAAAATTATGTGCAACTGTGGTAGTGAGAATCTTCAGTCATACACTAATGCATTCTCACACTCACATCAGTGTATCGTCATGACGTTCCTGTGCGACGGGACCAACACTTGACTCCCTTGCAAGACCAAGTCACATTATACGTCTGCCCTCCGACCCGACCACTCAACTGTGACCATCCCCCGAAACAGGGATAGTGCATCGATAAACGGCTGTTTGTTATTCTCGCAAATTTTATAGATACTTATATGTATCCGTTGATTACAGTGATGTGTCTTATCGTGCAATATTAAACTTCGATAGTTGATAAAATTGTGAATATTATCAAGATTTTCACATGCAAATTTAGAAGTTTCTTTACGATCTTGTAATCACATTTGACATTGTAATCACACTATCAATACTTCTGCATGTGAATTTAAAACTCTTGACAAATGTATGAATTAATAAAATTTGACAATTAAATTAACAAAATTTCTCGGAGAGAAAGACTAATTTGTCGAACATTTATTAGACTGATATTTAAAGAATTACTGTTAATATACAATTAAATCACGAATTTTTAAAACGAGTTTCCAAGCTCTGCAAAGTGAAAGCAGAACTTTGGTTATTGAGTTTATTGTTAAGAATTAAAAAAAGATGAGACTTGCTTAAAGAAGAATACAATGCGTAAAAAATTTTTTCTGGTGAAGTGATGTTCGACGCATAACGAGTGACTTGAAAACCGAAAAATGCTTTAGAATGTTGTCCTCTTCGGTGTCAACTCCATTCAGTGTTCGTGATATTCTCAGCGAAGATCAGCAACTCAGCGTCATGGATTGTTACGCGCATCATCAAAATCAAGCTCAACAACAACACGTGCATCAAGAATATTATTCATACAATGTTGTCTCTGAAAACAATTGGGAAATAGATAAATTTAAAGATCAACCGATGCCCAGTTATCAGCATTATTCGGATCTTAATCACGTTCACCAATTGAGTCAGGTGGTACCGCCATACCAAGAGACTTCTATCAATGAAGACGGTAAGTATTATTTTGTTATTTTTATTATGAGAGTTTAAAGATATATTATTTTTCATGATATAATTGTTTTACAATAATTTTATTACACGGAATTATAAAAATATGTTTGTATCAAGATATCATTCTTCTGCCCTATAGTATTCTTTATTGAGCAAAAATTGTGATAATATTATTTAAAAAGTTATAATTTAATAAATTAGTTAAAATTTTTTATATTATTTCTTTATTTAAATTATTGCAGCAAATATTTGCATATTTTTCTAATGTTACACGGTACTAATTTTCAAGAAATATATGTTAAAGAATAAATTATAATAAAAGTAAAACTTTTTGTTAATTTTGAAAATTATATTATGAAATTCGTATTATTATTATCAATTCAAGAATCATTTTTGAGATATGCTTTACTAGAATTTTTGTTTATTTTAAAGTTTCGAATTTTAGCTTTAGCGAGAAAAATTATTAATTATAAATTATATGTAAATTTTCTAATAATAGTATCTAAATTATTTTTAGGTAACATTGTTACATCCAGCAAGACTGAATTGCGCAAAAGCCAATCTGGTAAAAGAACGAAACGGAAGCCAAGAGTGTTATTTTCCCAAGTAAGTTTGATTCTTTTTGATAACTGTTAAAGTCTATTCGAGTAGATAATAATTTAATAAGATAATTTTATAAAAATGGTTTTATATATAAACTTAATTCCAAAAACTTTTTAAGATTATTTTTCTAAAAGTTAGGAATATTAAAATAAATATTAAAATGTAACAAAGTTCTAAATCAAATAAATAACTTCATAACATATTTCGTAGACACAGGTTTATGAATTGGAGCAGCGATTCAAACAGCAGAGATATCTGAGCGCACCTGAGAGAGAAATGTTGGCTCAGTCATTGAAGCTAACCAGCACGCAAGTGAAAATCTGGTTCCAGAATCGACGATATAAGAACAAACGCGCCCGAATCGAGGATGCTGAGAAGCTGCAGGCACAGAATATGAAAAATCAGCCCTTGAAGAAGATCGCCGTACCGATCCTCATCAAGGATGGTAAACCCAATGTACAAGAATCCTACAACGCACCTTATTGGCCAAATATCCGATCGGATTTAAATCCGATACAGACGGATTTTAGGACAAATGAGATTCGTCTTAGTCCCGACTTCAGATCCAACTCGAACGAGATGAGGATTGATTCCAATATCAATACGGAGTACAAACCAGAAGTAAATTCAGACATGCCCGGAAGATCAAATCTGAATGACATGGCAGACAAGCAGCACGTTGCAGAATACAGGAGTAATTTTGTGACGGAAGTTACGCCGAATGTGCACGATTGCAATCGATTAATTAAATCGGAATTTAAGACATGCTCTAACGCCAACGAAGCCATGTCTTATCCAGACTTGAAAACTGTTCAGTCAGACAACAAACAGCTTATGACTGATAGGCGGATGTCTATGGATGTCTCTAATGGCGAATATGGGTTTTCGAATTATCTTGCCCCTACCAATTACCAAATGCAATACGTGAATTATATGGAACAAGTACCTATGGATCAAAATCTTCAACGACTGTGGTAGATGATACGAAAATTCTGAGTAATTAAAATTGCATTGCACTTTCTACTCTTGGATCTATAGTGTTCTGTCGACAAGAATAACTCAAATTTAGCAGTTAATTGAATCGTTACTTCAATTCTTTTAAATAGCTTATTAATTATGCACTATTTGAAAGAATTTTTTATCAATAAATATTTAATTATTATTATCAATTATTGATTAACTTAGAATTGATATGATGTAATGATTGGAAAAGAATTTAACCTTCAAAAATGGGTTATATTTTTTTTATATATTATGTATATGATATTTTTATGCATGTAACATAATAAAAAAAAGATGAGATTCATCCTTTATATGTATTTATCTAAAACATTTAAAATCTTATATACGTTAATTCTTAAACATTATATTACAACATATCTAGGTATGGTATACAATATAATTCGATTTCTTATAACTTTTATAAAAATGAATATATTGCAATTAGTTTTTTTTTCTCCCAATTGAAACGCTAGACATTAAGGCATATAACGATACCAAGCAATTATATCTATATTTTTATTAAAATACAAAAATTGTAAGTAATGGAAAAAAACATTATAAAAGTGTTAGAAAAAAGTTGGGTATGCCATACTGAAAAGGTGTTTAAAGAGTTGATAGTTCGATGTTAAAATCTCGCTAAATCTTGACAAAGGAAGATAAAAAAGAAAGAAATAATACACCAAAGATGTATTCTTTAATTATTATTATACATATACATAAACGATTAATGCTAAGTTAGAAATACGCTAGAGAATAAACTTATAATATTGGCAGCTGTTTTTTTAGTTGACTAAGATTTTCCCTTCGAAATAGTAACGCGCTGTACAAGAGGGCGGAAATTGCTTCAAGTGGCCTTTGCGGAAACATCGAGCACTTTTCCGCGTATGTCATGTGCCTCGGAAAGTTTTTTTTCACTGACTGTTAAGTGCAGACGCTATAGTTGTGCAATAAATTAATTTTCGTTCTGATGAACCTTTGCTGAATAGAAACGGAATTGTGTATATTGTCAATAAGTAAAGAAAAATGTTCAGTTTTCTATTAAATGTATAATACAAATCTGAAAGTGTTATTTTTTTCCTGTATATATTATACTTCGAAAATTACTTTAATTCGACTTTTCAATAAAATTTTACATTTAATATGATATAACTTTATGATAGACTAATTAATTTGATTTCTTTATAATTATTTATAAAAATGATAGGATAAGGTTTGAAATTACGTATTTAGTAATAGATTAAATTTTTATCTTATTTTAAAATAGATGAATATAATCTTTACATTAAGCAAATCCTATTTTACAGTAAAAAAAAAATAACATTTATCGCAAAATTGAATAAAATAAGCATGAAATTATAATAAAATGCATAAGTATGTCGAGAGAAAATAATAAATTTAAAGAATTCTACTTTTATTAAATTTCGGGTTAGGCACTGAATCAGCTGCAGTCTCGACTTGGCAATTGCATTTATTATTTTTTATTATTTTATTTTCTGCTATATATTATATCATTGTACTTAATAAAATTATTATTATTATAATTAATGTAAGAAATTGTACGCATATCACGTATGCTTATGACGTATTTGCTATTAGTGTATTTATTACGCATGCTGCATGCATTTACATGAATGCCGCATGTATTTATGATCGATTTCTATCGAATTAAATTTAATCCAGATGCCTCTTGTAAGTTCGCGATTCAATACAGAAATATGGCGAAATGGCATTTATAAATAGGTGAGTTCTGACAGCTTGAGCGAAGCCATGGGCGCCTTTTGGGTTATCGCGCGAACACGACGGGTCATCTGGCAGTCAAGTGCTGCCCACATAGACGATTTACATCAGTGTAATCGCATTCATGGTGCTACTGGTGCCATAAAGGGCCATGGGAACAAGCTGATAAGAATGTCACTGGTAATTTTATAAGACTCACGGCCATATTGTATCTATCTAAACGAATGCGACCTGCATCCCTTTCTAGATATCCACCTGACTGCACCTGCGATAGGTTGAACCTGATGAGATAATTTAATCCGTAAATTTCTCTTGTCTATATATATCTATGTGAGAAAAAAATTATGTAATGTGAAAGAGATAATGATTTCGATGAAATTTACATCGGAAAACATGAAAGTTAAAATAAGCAAATTTCTTAATAGAGATAGATGGTAATATTCTTGTTAATTTCTATTATGTATTTAGAATTAGATAGTTGTTAATTTTTAGAGGTTAAATGAATTAATCCTTTTGAGCATCAAATGCGTCTCTCGCGTTTCTCATAACATCGATGCATCAATGCATCACTCCACATGTATATCTATGTCCTATATGAACACAGTTCCATTACGATATCATATATTCAGATAATCAATCACGAAACGCTCAACATAGAAATTCGATCTTATTTGCTTGTAAGTTAAAGGGGGACCGCGACAAACGTTTGCGCGAGGTCCCAAGAGAGAAAGCACGCGACGTTGTGTACATAGATGAGCATATGCATAAAAGGACTAATGTCCACAAATCAGAAGATTTTAGTTATAAATGGAGAATTTTTTCCCGTACAGATCATTAATCATTCTTTGATCAAAAAAATTTAAAAGATTATGAAATAGAAAAATCTACTTGTTGCATTTTGCAATGATAAAATTGACCATAGAATGAAGACAGATGAAGTATTGACATAAAAATCTAATTTTGTATTAAAATTAATTGCGTTGCTTTATCTTGAATTGCTAATTTATTAATTGCAACACATTAAAGGATGATACATTTATTTAAAAATCTCCATTCCATATTACTTTTTTCATAATTTTGAGGTATTTTCTAATTATGTAAATACTAAAAAGTTTTATTAAAGTTACTCAAAATATAATTAAAAAATTAGTTTTCTTTCAAGATTTTTATTTCGCATCTTAATAATAATATTCCTTATGTATAATATACCTTAAGATAATAATTTATAAACTTGTAGCATATTGAAATAAATAATGTTTTTTTTTTCACTAAAGAATGATATATAATTTTTATGATATGAAATTTATCTAAATTTATAATTGTAAGCAATTTATTTTAAAAAATATGCGTTTATTGTCGTAGAGAATTCTGTTTTACCGTGAGTGAAACTGTAACCATTTGTCGTTTGTATCAAGGGGTCGCCTGAAATCATCTCTCTCAGAAGCTCAAGTCTAAATGTCTGATTTACCAGTGTATGAAACATTAATTTTCTTTATAGTTGACGTCTTTTATTATTGATATGTTCTGCACTCTATATTTTACTGTAGAAAATATTTCCAAAATGTTGAAATATATACATATATAATTTTTTATATAATATTAAAATATATATTATATATATTTCTTATTGTATACATCTCAATTTTCCTTAAGGAACATTATATATTAATTGTACGTTTTAATCAATAAAATATTGACGGAATTCTCTATGATTGTTTATCATTTACTATAGTTTTATTATTTACTATTTTAAAGATAGTCTTTTTTTTTTAATTTATTAACTCCTCTATCGTTTATATTTGTGCAATTGAATTATATGTTATGCATATAATGTATGATATATATAAGCTTAAACTAATATAAGCAATGCTTTTTTTGTTTTCAGAGTACAAAGAATGTCACTAGCGAAGGTACTAGCAGTAAGCAGTCCGTAGTTCGTAAGTACAAGAAATCTATGAAATATTTGAAAGAATTTCTTGAAATCGTGGTGGCTGCATGAAACACCGTTGATTGGCCGCTCGTACGCCAATTTTCCTCGACGACGCTTCGCCACGAAAAATCGCTAAATTGCTTCTTTGAAATGCCGGAAAAGCGGAGGAAACGGTTTCCTCCGTAGTTCGCTCGACAAGTTCTTCTTGGTAGACTTCAAGCGTCGTTACTCACTTGATGATCCGCGCGATGTACTCTGGCTGATTTTCTCCCACTTTTACAAATTCACAAAGTAGAGCAGGTATCGGTGATCGAAGAAAAAAAATTTTTGCACATGCGAGACTAAATACGAATGCATGCTAAGTAAAAAAGTTAATAAAATAATTTTATCCACAATTTAAATAATTAATATAAATATATTTATTATAAGGTAAATATATAATCAATTAATGTCTATTTGAGTAAACACTGGGTGACAATGTGAAAATAATTTATTCAAATAAATATATCAAATACGCAAATGTTTCGATCCTGATTTGGATCCTTATCAATGCTCCAAAATTATTAATAATATATAGTTGTCTAAGGATAGTAATGTAACAAGATGTCATCATATTTCTGGTATAATGATAACGTTGCGATGATCATTATACCAGGAAGTATGATGACATCTTGTTACATTACTATCCTTGGACGACTGCATATTATTAATAATTTTGGAGCATTGATAAGGATCCAAATCAGGATCGAAACGTTTCCGTATTTGATATGTTTATTTGAATAAATTATTTTTACATTGTCACCCAGTATTTGCTCGAATAGGCATTAATTGATTGTATGAATTTATCTCAACCGAGCTATAATACTTAATTTATTAATTATATTGTTATATATTGTAAGGCAATTAATATAATTAAAATCATTTTATCCTGTTTTTCTGATTTAATAAGAAGGAAGGATTTCGGTCCATTATATTTTTTATTATTTTTTTTTAAAAGCGTTTTCACGGTTTAAAAAAATGTTATTGTCAAAATTGCAGGAATCGAAAAAATATGAAGTTTAAAAAATCCTTTTTGAAACTATATATAACACATGAATCTTTAAATAATTTTATAATTATAAGCGTTTTAGTTTTTTAATAACAGAAAATTATTAAGTTGTTTCGTTTATTGATTGATATTAGATGATCACTTGGCACAAACAAAAATATATAATTTATCTAAAAATGTAAAGTAATATGAGGAATTTAAATTCATAAAATTTGAAATTCACGTTTAACTTGTCATGATTTATAAATCATATTGATTTCTGACATCATGTTTAGAATGTTTTCGACGAAATGGAGAGGTGTCCCCTTTAACGTCTTCAATAGTCCATGTGACACTCTGGCTCCTAGGTTTCCTTGGCAACCATCCCAATTGAAACGCGTGTCAGAAGTCGGAAGAATGGTATATAAGAGAGGTAGGAAAAAGTAACGATAGAGACGAAAGTAACGACTGAAATCTCAAACTTGGAACCGGCAATTCCGTTTATGTTACTTTGAGGGGATGGCAAAACCAGATTTGCATCTTACACTTGTTTTACTTACAAAAATAAAAAGAATCTGTATCTCTATGGCTTTTTCGTTTCAACGATTGTGGGTTTATCATTTTCGATATGTCTTTTAATAATCCATGTTAAAAAATATGTAATTAAATCCGCGAAATAAATATTAAATCAGCTTTATGTAGAAAAAGGTCTGAATTATACTTTTAAATTTGATTATTCGTTTTACGTCCATTGTAAGGGATACCGCAGGCGCTTGAAAAAGTCAGAATTTTTTACTATGCACGCAAATGGTTCGTGAAAAATTGATAATAGCTGCTATGTTGCTTCGAGCGGTTAAATTGTCCTCTTTGTACGATTTTTT
>NW_011627161.1:1250973-1350903 GCF_000204515.1 Acromyrmex echinatior
TCCTGCTGTTGGCGCCGCTTGGTCTTATACCTGAAGTCATTAATGAAATTTCAATTTTTTGAGAAGAAAAAAATGTTTGTAACAAAATGTAATTTATTTTTTGAAAGTTATATTTTCCAAAATTTTCTTATTAAGTCTAGAAAAGTAATGAGATAGTAAGCATAGATAAAAAAAAATTGCACCGTCGATTCTGAAACCAGATCTTGACTTGCGTTTCCGTTAATTTTAAGCCACGCGCTAAATCTGCCCTTTCTGGACCGGACAAATATTTTTGAGCAGCAAATCTTCTTTCCAGTTCATAGACTTGCGCGTGCGAGAATGCTGCCCTGCTGCGCTTTTTTCTGTTCTGCAAACTTTGACCTGAATTTTGCGATTCGTACGCGTCGTCCTCCGCCTCGTCTGTAAGATAAATGAACGAACTTCTATTTTATATACAGGATGATTTTAACATATTTCGTTGGCAAGAGACAAAAATCATTTATTTTTTCTTCTCATAGAACTCTAAAAATTTTTTCAGAATTTTTTATCAACTTTTTGATAGTGCATTTTCTTATTTTTATCAACATGAGGAAATACGATATTAAAAAATTCTGAAAAAATTCTCAGAACTTTATGAGAAGAAAATAAATGATTTTTGTCTCTTGCAGCTTTTCTATAAAGTTGATAGTATTTGATCAAAAAATTATTCAAGACCAATATTTGGCAATGTTTAGTAATTAATATCTTGTTAACTATTGCGAAAATTGCAAAATAATAGAGGACTTTTCGATTCAATTCGATTCACTCTATCTCATGATGAGTGACGAAATATGTTAAAATCACCCTGTATAGTGATTTGTTGCAATGTGGACAAATTTTAATTAATAGAGAATTTAAAAAAATAGAGTTTTTATTGTACATAATTTCCATAAAATTTTGGTTGTTATCAAACACATTCTAATATATATCTATAAATCGTCATTTATTAAAAGAATAAAGCTTTTAAGTTTTTATGTATCGATGAATGGTGGAATCTCATTTTTCGAATAACGTGAGCTTGCCGTACAAATTCGTTTGCGGACAAATATTTAGATTAGCGCGAGAATCTGCAACTATACTGTAAAGCAATCGTTTAAGCCGGAGTAATCATCAGCGAGCAGCTATAGAGACGGTGAACGATCGGAGAGAGAAAGAACGAGAGAGAACCTCGTTGCTTTTGATGTCTCATACAAACATTAACACATGTACTCGCTACTCCGACATGTTTATGCTTCTGTTCCGCAGTAATTCTCCTCTAAGTTTAACCAGTGGCACTAGAGTACAATCGTATTGCAGATCAGACTAGCTTCTTCTACTTGGCAACGAGCTTGATCCGCTACTTTGCGATACATATCCCCCATTATGAATAAAAAATAACTTTTTTAACGAGAATAATAAAAATTAATTACATCGCTGAAAACAAATAATAGTCTGCGTTTTAATTTTATACTTGCAAATTTTTTTTATCGACAAAAAAACTAACGTATTTCAAACTAAAAATAGTAAATCTTAAATTACATTTATACATGTTTTTTTAATTACTCTCGATATAAAGCTAAAACTTTTAGTCTCTGAACATATTTTCTTGCAAAAATACTTCAATTACAGATATAAAAAAATGTCATAAATATCTGCACGGAGACTAAGAAGTAGTTTGCTGAAGTATCTAAAAATTTAGCTAAATATGGATTTGGAAATAATAATTTGGAAATAATTTTATTGGAATCAAAATATTTATGTACAGGACGCAAGCTGATTGCTAGAATGTTAAAATTTTTTGTACTATTGCTTATCATGCTTGATATTTCTACATAATTATTTTGAAATTATTTTCATAGATATGTATCTAGCTAAATTTTTAGATATTTCAACAAAATCGTTTTTTCCATGGGATTATTAAGAAATTCCGATATCTCTTCTAAAACGTGTTATCCTTAAAGTACAGATTCCTTGCTTTTGGTAGTTAATAATTGAAGTATCGTGTTAAAGGAAGATGCTTTTACGTATATTTTAAAATAAAACAAAATTTTTAATAAATTTTTTTTTTAAATCAGGAAGTGTTTGCAAATAAATCACAATGTTCTCCTAACAGTGTCATAATTATTTCACGCTCGAAATGCTCATCCTACGTCAATGTTTATCGTCGGTGGTCAGCAGGAGACGTGGAGCATTTAGAGAGATCTATATTTGATCACTTTCGACGTCGACTAGATGCCATCTCGTCCGGCTAATGCGTCCATCCTTCGTGCTCGTCAAACATCCTATGGATGTTTATATCGAGTCTATATCGAGAGTTCCAGGCAAGCAAGTGGCGTCTACTGAGTTTGATTACATCGATGATCCTTCGAGACCACTAAAATGTTTTTCGGCTTCTCCATCGCGGATAGACTTTATCAGAAAGGACGCGAAAATCAGGAAGGATTTTCTCAGTTATTACTGTAATAAGTGGTTAAGAATAATTTGTCGTGACAACGTTAATTCTTTTGACTATCCATTATCATATTAAATGACTGGAGAGATTTCCCCTCGAAAGTGGACTCGTAATTTTCTAAGTGCACCTTGAATCGGTGCCAGCTCGTGTCTACCTCTTCACCCTCGAGCTGCTGCAAACAATATACTATCGTGCGGTTTCAGGTGACAATTCTTCGTTTAAGAGCAGACGTTCTTTCGTAATGTTAATTACTGTGTATTTAATGTTATCTTTACACGATCTATTTTTATAAAATTTTACGTAATGTGTTTCCTATAATTTTTTTTTCTATGAGCGTATTCTGAAATTACTGTGAATCGTATTTTGTCTTCCTTAAATCATTTTCTTCCTTGCAATACGTCGAGTCAAGTTGTTATAAAATATAATTATCTAATTTTATCACAATTTAATACATATAATTTGTTAAATCCGGACTGAAACAATCAATAAGTAGTTATAGTCAATAATAATTCAAATTTTACATTCTAAATGCTAAAAAATGTCTTTACTTATAACTTTTATAATTATGAAGGAATACAAAGTAGAAATCCTGCATGAATGCTGTTAATCATGATTGATTTCATAAAGCAGCCAGTGCGAGGGAGAGTATCTGTTTATCCTCATACTAAGATAACACTATTCGACTAAAGTAACTCTATACCTTCGTAACGAGGGTGAGTATTACGAAAAGATGGACATGACATAAAGGGATGTAAAGGTAAACTATCTCTTGTGTGTAATACATAACGCAATGTACATATGGTACGGCTCAATTGATTAAATAGAAAATACTTCAAACATAATATATATATATATATATATATATAATTGCAACATAAAATAGCAATATTGTATATTTTTGTGTAGCACGTAGCGCAATACGTATATTGCAGCTAGCGAACGCAAACGATTAACTAAGAATTATTGCTATTCTACATAAAACACGTAGCACTACATCTGTCACGAATAAATCAATCACGAACGTTTACTCGGAAATAGTTAGCGATCGTAACCTTGATCTAAAATGGTTTGATCTAAACGTAGGTAATCTGCGAATCCTTGCGTGCTTGAGACACATAGGAACAGAGTGTGGCCAGAGATCGAACAAGTGCAAGAAGTAGCCGGTACTCGTGACGTCTGCCGAGTCGAGTGCCACTTATGCTACTAAAATTACATTCAATTACGTTATCTGCGCTCGGGTTAACTTTAAAAACCCTTGAAAAGAGCTCGTCTGTTACGTGCGTATCTGCTTAAATGACCTCTTAAGCCCGCATCCTCGTATTCGATACAAGATCCTCCGGTTGATCACCATCTTTTAGAATCTCGAAGTTATTGTTCTGGTTCGCAACACATGTTAGTTGAATTTCTTTTTTGAAGAAAAGAATTGACATGGTTTCGTCTCCTTTACGTGATTAAAAATAAATCTGTTATTTATCATAATATTTATAACGATTTTTTAAAATAATGTGACTTCAATTTTTTAAGAAAATTCTGCTTCGTGATTATATGCATGTGAAGTTGCCTATCAATTGCAGATTATTATTTTAATTCAATACTGTAGAGTTAATAACGAAAAATTCAAATATATGATGTTATTTTGATGTTTTACTCGAGGAGATAAAAAAAATTCGTGGTACGATACGTTTTTTTGTTACAAAATTATACAATAATAATTTATGCATGCGAATAATATCACGTACCTAGATATTTATTTTTACTCATGTCCAAGGCTTCATCCTGCTGTCTATGAGAAGTTTCCGGTTCTTTAACAGATTGATATGCCGTCAGGTTTCCCAGAGTTTCGAAGTGATTCTTAAAAGTTCCTTGGGTCAAGTGCGGGAGGCCTTCAAAATTTGATAAATTTGCCTGCGCCAAGTTCCTCCTCAAGATATCTAGCTCATGTGCCATATTCAGCTCTGGGGTGGGCAATCTTTGATAATGAATCACCTGATCGTGATCGTAACTTCCGTCAAACTGCTCGTTCTCCACGCGTTCATATTCACGATTGTGTCTTCTCATCGGCACGGAAACGGTGGCCTGGATTTTCTCCAAATCACATCTTCTCGAATCCACGCCAGAATTTTTTCGACTCAGGATATCAGCGATACTAAAGGGGGTTGGTTGAAGGGGTTTCGGCGAAGCTTCGCTATGTTTCTCGTCCTCCATCACTCTATGCTTCGCTATTGTTTTTTTTCTCACGACGATCACAACAAAAGCTGTCTTAAAATAGGTCTTTCTATGCACTCGATATCCTCTTCAAATTTTCTCTTCTTTAATTTTCTTCATAATTACAACCATCATTGATTACCTACACACTCCAGGAAACTCGTCTCGTCACATCTTACTAATTGTCATCGTGCAAATTCACTACCTTGTTTTTACTTCACAAAAAACTTTGACTTCTTTCACTTTTGCAAACTTGTCGAAAAAAATCGAAAGATCACACGTCGAATTTTCTCAATCACGCAGGATGCTGTCATTCTCGTTTGATCGACACGTTAGAATGGAGGATCAGCCAACGAATGCTAGTCGCCTTCCGTGTTCACATAATCCCTGGAGACTCTCGAGCAGCCAGAGAGATCGTTGGTAGGCCGACTGGCGTTATTAATTGTTATTCCCGAGTGCTCGACCCTTCCGATTCGAGTGTGCTTCGGTCAAGTGTGCTTGTCGCCCGCGGAGACTTATTTTTCGAATTACCACACTCAACCCACAACTCGCCCTTCCTCCCTCGAGAAGAGCCTCCCTCTTTCACTCGACCAACCCCCACCTAAGAGATGCTTCGCCTTCTTCTCGCCCTTCTCTTCATCCCTCTTTCCTCCTGTTTCTCTTTCTGTTTTGCTAAGGTCTCTACACGTAGATGATCTCACTCAAGACAGTTTTGTTAATCGAAAGATGGAGCTCAAAACTTATCAAATTCCGACAACGGTCTCATCAGCTATCGATCGCTCTCTCACTGCGTGTCATAGAAATGATCTTTCTTTCCTCTCCTTAACGAGCTTCGTAATGCTCTTCGTCACCCACCCTCTCAGTCCCGGGTCTCCTGAGTGAGCTTACACGCGCGAATACCGCGCGTTCTGAGGTAGGTGGAGCTTTGGGTGTTCTACGTGCGATCGGACGTGACGCTTCCGTCACGATGCAAGCCTCGCCCTACGGCCAATCCACAGCTTTTCCTGCGATGTCGCTTTTCCGCGATGGCCAATCCAGGCGAAGGCACGAGGTCGGGAAAGATTCTGCTACGGAGTGGGATTGCGGGGGATTTTTAGATCATCGTGATTGTCGCGACCCCGCCGGAAACGTTCGGGCACTTTAGAGATTTTCTCGTTTTGTCATTCGTGTCAGCGAAGATGATAAAAGGCTGCTTAAATTCTTATCGATGAGAGCGATGAAGTAATCACTCATGGTGGTCATACATGATGACAGTTTCATTATTGATATATGTTTTATGATTAAATATATGAGATTTGATCAAATTGTATTAGTACTGCAGGAAAGTAGTTATCAAATTTAATCAGATATATAATCTATTGCATTTGATATCTTTTACAACAAAATGTGATAAAGTTGTTTTATAGGTTTTCAATTAATATTTTCAATTAACATATAATACGTTTCCTATGTATTCTTTCTCGTTTTTTATATCAACCATTCTTGTTTAGTTATTTTTAATAAAATATTTTTTATCAAAAATAGCACTTGAATAATCTAAAGTATATTTTAAATGATCTACAGTTTATATCACAAAATTAAAATTTTATTTATAATTTTGAATATCGTGTAATATGAAAGACATTTGAAGAGTCAGAAAAATATATAAACTCACATACATTCAAATATACGACAGATAAAATTACAAAGAAAATTTTATTTTAAAGTCAGACGCAAATTACATTTAAAATTGACTTAAAATAGATATTTTTTTTTTAGAAATTAGTGAGGTATTACTATAAAATAAAGCATTCGACATCAATGGTAGGAATTATGTTTTAAAAGACCATGTTGCTAGTTGATGAAAAATGATCGAAGTTAGTGAAATCAAACCGGATAATTTTAAAAAGTTACTTTGTTCTCTTTGTACATAGGTACAAGCAGAATGGTAGGTGCTACTTTTCGATACGATACGAGAGAAACTGTGCAGTGCATATATAGGGTGTGCTTTACATAACAATCGCCGCTAAAGACTCGCGGCATTGTCCGCCACGTGCTAGCACCCGAGTTCCTATGATGGTTTAATTAAGTGTGAACCACAGGAACGTGGACTACGCCTGAGTTGATCTGATGATGACCTCACGCGCTCGAGATATCGATGAGAAAATACTTTCGCTCTCTCTGTTCTCTCTTTCAATAACTTATCATTGCGTGGTACATCATTCTTGTCAAAAAGACACACGTCAATAACAAATTTTATTACCACAAAAATAATAAAAATCTTAATACAAATTAATATGTTCTTATAAGAAGTTATTTATAGTGATAGACTTTTATCTTAATTGCGGAAATTAAAAATTTTTTGTCAAAAATATGGTTTGGCTTTTTCATTCAAAGTGACTTTTTTATATTAAATTATTAATTAATAGTAGAAAATTGTAAACACGCTTTAACGTTACAGTGGCAATGTGAGAATAAAAAAAAATAATCTAAGAATATTTTTTCTATACTTTTTCCAAATAAAAAAATATTTAAGAGGCAGCTGCCTTATCTTAAAGGATATATTTAATTATTTGAGATATATATTTTATCATCTTTTGCAATTATTTTGATATAAAATTGTCAATAGTTATTTTCTTGTTTTGTTGTATGGAATATGAAAAATGTATGAATACTTAAATTATGAATGATATATGATCTTTCGCGAATTCTGATAATTACTTAAAATCAACAAACTTTTTTTAAAATAAAGAACAAATTGTGTATCAAGTACAACCATTATGCTTTAAGTATCCGGACCGGAAATTGGAAAAACGCTATCCGCCATTTGCTCGTTACACTCCGTTATACACAGACGTTCGGAGACCAATCTTAAGTCTACATACCGAAACCTCTTTTTCTTGATCCGATCTAATCAATAATAAATTATAGGGGGATGGTGGTACATCTCTCCCCTAAAGCTAAGGTTCTGACCCTCCCGCTCAATTGGTCGCAATTCTTAAAGACCTTAATTGGCGCGGAAAATTATACCTTATTTCAGTTACCCCCGAACAAGACCGGCGTCCGCCCTTCGTCGATTCCATCCTTTCCTCTATCTCGCTACACTTTGTTGCCTCTCGTCTTTTCCTCCTTCGCTCGATTTTTGCCACTCGGATATTTCTTTTCACGCTATGAGCAATCGTTCGAAATATCGTGCGATGTCGAATATATAAAGCAGGTGGAATTTTTATTGAAAGACACGTCGTGAGATAGGTGGACCAATTTCGGGAAGTGTCGGTCGTTTACGAAATGAAGTCTCTGTCAGCGAACATTATCTCGCCAGCATCCGTCCGCCAACTCTGGCAGTCGTCATTCATATGACAAGTCGGTCTGTTGCGCAAAATGTCACCGGCCTCGACGTTTGTCTTAAACAGAGCTTTGCGGTTACCCTTTTAACAAGCTCGTCTTCGCTTGTCGCGTGAAGAGAGCAACTGGAGATGTCCCATAAAATCAAATAGTTCTGTACAAGGCTCTTTCCGAGCCCAATTTAACCGGCAGTCAATAAAGACTGCAAACTAACGACGGAGCTCGTTCAACGACCGTATCGGAACGAAAACGAAACGTTAACGTAAACTGAAAAACAATCGTCAGCCACGGCGGCTGTCACTCCAACGAGGAGTTGGCATCCGCGTGGCAGAGTCATCTGTTCCTTACGCGGTCGCGATCGTTTATTTTTCCAGAATGGTCGCTAAAATACTCTCGTTCCGTTCGGTCCTCCAAGTAATTTTAACTATTTATAGCGGTCCACCTAAATGAGCTATTGGGGCATCTTTTTACGGGTAAGTTCAGGCGAATCGATGAGCGAGCGGCATTTATTAGAGCTTATTCTGTAATCTGAATGTATCATGTTTTTATTTTGAATGATACTGATTAAAATAATCTTTGTCATATAAGCTTTTTTATAATTGGAGAGAATATATGACACTTTTCTTATAAATTGTATAATATATTACTTTTTCTGTAATAAAATAAGTTGTTATTTAACTGTAATAAAAGGATCCTATAATAATGTGGAAAATTGAATCACGGTAAAATGAATAAGTTTTAACATATAAATGTAGCTTATAATATGGTGAATAAAACATGTTATGGACACAAGAGTCAATAATAGGTACTTTTCGAATTTTGTACATATATATACATCAAAGTAGTTAAACTTATGCTCATAGAGCTCTTTTGATATACTGTAGCTCAAAAATTATCCATTATTGATTATCAGTAACATCTTCTGTGTGTGTGTGTGTGTGTTCACCATATTATAAGTTACATTATGTATAAAAAAATAACTCATATTTTTTCACTAAGATTCCAATTTTTCATATAATAATTGCGAAATCTTTAGAAAACGTAAAATAAAAAATACATAGTATAGTTCAAAATCTTATAAAATTAAAAAAAATTATAAATTTCTAAAAATATAAAAATTATATAAAATAATATATAAAAATATATAAAATAAAATATATAAATAAATTTTAAATTTTAGAATATAAAATTTATAATTATTACACGTTATAATCATGGGTTATTAATTTTAATAAATATATTTTTATTAACGATATTATAATGGCCTTAGATGTTCGAAGTCAAAAAATCGACAAGGAGAAGCTAATCGGGATTCATGATGTAGAGTCAGGGAAGAGAGGAAGGAAGAGGAAAAGAGAGGAAACGTGAATGAGCGGGAGTGGCGGCGGCAGCATACACTAAGCACTAATATTACGTCTCTGGACTGACAGACGCGCGGACTTTAAAACCCAAGACTAACAAACAGTTAGCAGTCATCCGGTCTTCTTGCTTTTATATTCTTATGCGCACGTTCACGCGCACGGCCGCCCATATCGCGCGCCAACGCTCGCGCGAGTAAATCTCTCTTTCTCCCGCTTTGCACTCTGGTTACTTTCGCGTTGTCAAACGGCGATCGAAATTTCCTGCTCGCCTTCGCCGAAGGCAGCAACAAGGTTTCCTGTCGACGGGGAATTTCGAAGAGAAGTCAAGCCCTCGTCAAAGCTGAGAGCGCGACTTTCGTCGTCGCGGGAATAGACATTCTTAGATATCGTTCGCAGAAGGATTGCTTCTATCGCGATACCTTGATGTGATATCCGTGGTATCATCACATATAGATTGACATTCATATATATATTTGTGTACGAGTTTTATTAGTTTGATTTATCTCATTTTATTACATATAAATAGTCTTGCACTTCAATAAACAATAAATAAATCTATAATTATAACAAATGTGGTTTTTTAAATCATAAAATTAACCAAAAAAGGAAGAGCATAAATAATTTAGACTTTTCGGCGTTATTTATAAATTTAATTACATATTAAATATCACAAAGAATATCTTGTGTTGTGGTTTTATGCTCTTCCTTTGGTTAAGTGAATATGAATAAATAAATTAAATCTTTACTGCGAATACAATTGTATTTTGGAGAAACTGAAAGAAAATAATATTTTTTGTGCTGCAGCCATTTAAAACAAGAATAAATCTTATCAATGATTAAAAATTGGATTAAGAGTCACGACTCACAGAGAAACGTACAGTAGTAAGAAGTAAACAATAAGCGAATTGACCAATCATAGTACAGAATGTAAGTAATAGTAAGTCCAAAATGTTAATTTGCTGACTGCTTACGTCTTGCTATTCATGTTTTTAGTATAGCATGATCTTTAGAATTCATCTTTATTTTTATCTTGGTATTCTCCATTTTCTATTGAGATTTTAAATCTTTATAAATAAATAATGATTACATTATATTATTTTTATGAATATTACGGACAATAAATCTGTTTCTTTTCCTAAAAATACTTCTAATATTAATTACGATCAATAATATTAACAAAAAGTAATTATCCGTGCCAGATATAACTTTCAAATTATACGAAATAGTTTATTATTTATATTGATTAGTCTATTATAATATATTATTCTTAGTTTTTTAAAATTAAAGTTACCTTGTTAATATCAATATAGAGAAGTTATCAGTGTAAGAAAATGAATCAATATAAAAATTGTGAGAAGATATATTTTATCATCAAAAGATACTAAAAACACACATAGCAGTTTGTTATCTTGGATGGAGAACTTACATGGGAAGATATCTCCTTTGATAATCGAAATATTTACCACGATAATTTTATCACCAAGAGATATTAAAGGAGAATTCTCGTATATTGATATTTATCTGATGCATTTTCTACTCTACCAGCCGATGTGAAAGGAGATCTCTTGAATATACCAACGTATAGTTACTTTGGAATATTCCACTACAGATGGCTGGCGATGGTCGTGACTCTCCTTCTGCTGACCCTCTTGCACATTCAGCTCTACCAGTAGAACGCATCATAATAGCCCATAAATCCCCATTTTTTCCCTAGGCATCAGATTTTTTTATTATTTTTGACCAAGCGAGTGTGAATAATCGAATAATTATCTTTCCAAGTCGTAATTAGGCCACCACAGAGGATCTTTTTTTCAAAGCCATCGTGCTCCGGAATTAAAAACCTCAGATAGAATGACATTTCGTGTAATAACATGCATTACTAATCACATTACTAATTATCTTCGAAGTAAATCGTCATATGAAATGATGCTGAATTGTTAATTCCAAGATGTATACAAATTTATGAATAACTATTTAATACTGCATTTTTACATGTTATTAAATTACAAGCAAAATTATTAATATAATGAAATTTATATCGAATTTTTTTAGAGACATATTTAGTCTGTAAAATAAATCGGATAATACGCGAAACTAGTTTCGGAATTAAAGCGTATAATTTATTCTTCAGGCTTTTTTAGTAAGATTGCATACGTGCAATGAGTTAACAAGCTCAGAAGATTTGTTGAAACGTCGTCAATGTCGTATCTTTTTCGCGGATAATCCTTTCACCTTACTTCAAGGACTACGGATAAGAAAAAGAAGAGATGGGTCCATTGGAGTGGGCGATCTGCTAAAGAAAGAGGATAAGGAAGAAATAAAGAGTATGGCGGACGCGAAGCGTGGCGGGATCCTGGTAACTCCTGGGGGTCATGATTAATCAATTAGCAATCTTGGAAGCCCCTTTAAAAATCGACGCCAAGGAGAGGGAAGGTTCGGGGCAAAAAAAAAAGGATAGCTGCCCAAAGGAGCCGCCAATGACGCGGCTGAATCCGTTGCACGACCGCACTGTCAACCGATTTTCGAAAAAATTCGATCACGTCGATTGTTTGCCCTGCCGATCGCACTCCGTTTGGATCCCATCTCATCTTCTGCTTCTCTCAACAGAGTTCTTCATCAACCGACAAATTCTATTATGTCGACTGAAAGAAAGGATTCCTCTTCGTCTCTTTTAGCGGTCTGTTTCGATCCATTGAATGGCGTAATTAAGTTGTAAGTGGATTAATTTTGAGAACAGTAAGGGATTTAGACAAGCCTTCGTCGAGGGATGTCGATCATGAAATGTTATAAAGTATTTCCAGATATAGGACATTCTCAAACACTAAATGACTACTTGAAACGTAACTAGTTAATGAAACTTGAAAAAATTACGATATATATATATATATATATATATACACTCCATTTCTCTAAAATATTTGTTATGCTGATATTGAAGGGATCATTGCAGCATTTTGGCAAAGTTAAAGAAATTATGTTTTAATCATTCTAATATCATTCGCGTGCAATATATCGCTTAAAAACTATAATATCCAAGTTGCACATGGCATCGGTATGTTTTCAGCATGCGGACGTGTTCGATCATAGGAAGCCCGAATTTTATTGTAGGTCCAAAAGCGGCCGCATAAACCCTTCAGGTCACTCAGGACGGTTATCTCCTCCTTCCTGAAAGCTTTTTATTTTATTGCTGCATCCTTCTATAATGCATACCTCGGGACGTGTTCTTACTTTTATTACAAGCCTGTGTCGGCAGTCTTTGATTTAATTAACTCTTAAAGTTCTGTTACCTTATCCGTTACCGACACGTTCCCCTAAACAGCAAGAAGATAGAAATATCAAGAGAGGAAACCACTCTAAACTGATGCTGTGTGAGAAAACTAACATTGAGATTCTTTACGAGTAATAACGTAAATAACTATGATACAATAAACATGATTTTACCTTTACTTACTTCTTGATTCTCTATCTTCTGCATTTGGGACATGTGCTATTGATACTTTCAATATTATCTCATATTAAAGTAGACGTATATTAATAATTACAAGTGTTCAATTACAATAATAATAATTATATTAAAATAATGATTGAAACTTTGTATTTAAAGTTAAGATTGTTTTACATTATTCCGAGAAAGGCCTCCAAATCATTATACGATCGATTAATGAAGTAGACACATGTGAAGGAGAAATTATCATTTCTATTATTTTATTTAACATTCGAAACGGCTTTGCCATCTAGAAACTGTAAACATAACCTTATATTATCGAAGATAATTTTCTCGCTTTCGTCTCACCGCATTCACAAAGCTGCACTGCCACGAGTTATTAGTCGGATACCTGACTTTTAATTATTATATAATTAGATATTTACAACTTTATGTTGCAAAGGGAAAAACTAATGGAAACAATCAATAAATTAAATGATTGTTAATCGTTTGTGACGTATAAATTCGGTGAATAGGCTCGTCTTTCCTTAATGACTATTCTAATTTGCAATTTTTTTCCAAAAACATGAATTATCGCCGTGAAGAATTTTTTAGGATGGTGTGTAACTTAGGTAAAAAGCACAACAAATGTGATAGTAATTTAAATGTTAAATACGATTTTAATTTATCAGGGCAGATAAATTGTAACATTAGATAAATAATCTTCATTGTTTCATTGCTTCATTGTTTAACAGATAATAATTTTGTTTCGTGTATAGAACAATATGCTAAATCATGTGAGAGAAAGTATTGCGAGATTTTTACGCTCAATTTATTTATGGAGTCAATTGATCATTCGATTACATTAGTCAGGCATTTGATTGCATCACGATATTTTTTCTAGATTAGTATCCAATATTAGTATCCGAGCAAATATAGATTTGAAAGTTGCAATAAAAGAAATACCTTGAATATATTTTAGATTTCATTAACAATTTGTTCTTTACGTAAAAAATTCTGCATCGTGTTACTTGATGTTGCATTTCAACGTTATTCTTAACACTAAAACCGTAGATATGTTACTAGAATTTCCGAAGATGTCAATTTAATAATTTCTTATCCTTTTTTGTGCTATATATTTTATTAAAAAAAAGACAAAATTGAAATGATTAAACCAAAATGCATCAGTGATTCTATTATTATAATGTTTAAAGGCATAAAGAAATATCCTGAGTAACGAAAAGCAAAGATCCAAGAGATCAAAGAAAGATTTCTCTTCAGGATGAATTTAGGAAGATACGATCGGACAACGGGAGAGATCGTTGACATGGATAAATGAGAATTTTCCGAGTTCACAGCGCGGCAACGATCGATCCTGTCATCGAACGAGAAAATTGCTAGCAAGACTTCTCGATTAATTGTTTAATTAGAGTCTTTGTATATCTACGTAGGATCTAAACTGGTCGAAGACGGGAGGAGGAAGGGAGTACCGATCTCCAGGATCGCTCGATCTTCTCGCGCCCTCGGGACCGAGCATTCGCGTGACCCGCTAATTTCCCTAATAGATTAAGTATGAGCACCGAGCACCATTGTTTCACAAACAAAAGCCGGCCGCTTTGCGAGTCATGGCGGCGTTCTTTGAACGCCCCTCGACCAATCAGTGGGCGCCTTTAGAGCGCCAAGTACAAAAGAAACCGGCCGGAGATGATTGAGATTTTCTGTGTGTATTGCCGCTGCCTTATACATCTCACAAAGAGAGAAAGAGACAAAGGTATGGAGAAAGGGAGGAGAGAAAGCACGGTGACGCTGAAGCATAAGAAAGGAGAGAAGGCACGAATTTTAGAAATAGATGATAGAGAAACAATACTTCGATCGATAAGAAATAGGAGAAAGACTAATAAATACTCAGCACTTTCATCACTTAATTTACATGTCATGCAATTTTTACACGAAAAATATTTGTATGTTTATAAATATCAGTCAGTCAGCGGAAAGCTCAAATCAATTCGCGATACGGACGAATAAAAAAAATACTGTAAGTATATACAAAAAGTTGCCATTAGACACGCTCGCTAATGGATTAGTGTTTCTATACGCGTACCTACGGTACATTTCGCAATGCCTAAATGCAGCGTTTCATGGAAATGTACTTAGGAGCACATACATCCGGTATTCTCAACCGTTTCTGCGGAACAGAACGGAGACGGTCGTCAACTGCGAACAATTCCAGTTTACGTGTCGAAGCAAAGTAATAGCTCTTTTCAAATTTAGCACGGAATAGTCATTATATTATCGAAATAATATCGAAATTCCACGAGAGAAATACCGTCCAATTTTCATCTAGAGATCCTACACATGATTTTTATATTGGAATGCATTACATCTGCTATAGCAGGTGTTACATCAAAGTCGTACCCAGGATTTATAGAAATGTTCACTGACAGTTCCTAAGACTGTACCTAATAATAAAGACGGCACCTAATAATTTAAAATCAATGGCGACGATGCGTCTACAACAAACCACAGTCTTCTTATCGATTCCCTTTTTCACAGAAAGGCCAAACTACCAGATACGCTCCCATCAAAATATGTATCGGATACTGTGTAGCCATGAGAGAAGCAAGGGGGATCGAGGTATAAGATAGACGCGAAAAGAGGATGGAGACAAAAAACGGACGACGGAACCGCGCGCGGGGGTGAGCGGAGTTAATGTGGAATAAGAGGAGGCCCCTCGCGGACTTACGACCCTCGGTCGACCGCGGACCGGACTAATGATCGAAGAAAGAAGCCGCCTAAACGACCCGTGTCCTCGGGTGTTAGGCTCTCCTTGGATCAGGCCCCGATTCGCCGTAGAATCTAAAAGGCCCCCTCGTTACCGACTGCCGAAGACGCCGGCCGTGGGAGTCACCACGCTGATTTTTGCGCCTGCGAAGACGGAAGTACGCATGATTGAGATCAAGATGCATCAGAATGCATTGCGATAAGAGATTACGTAAAATGAGAAAGGTCTAAAAAATCTGATTGTCCCAAATATGCAATTTTGTGCCGTCATTGTCTGTCTAATGCCTGTTTTCACAATGTAGATTTTTAATCTTGATTCGCGACTTAGTTTTAGAAATAAGAATGAATTCCTCATGTTTTTCTAATCTTTAAAACTAGAAAAAGATGGAGAGTAAGTTGAACCGAGATTAAAATTAAACCACGTTAATAATAGATTTAAAATGATAACCAAATGATCTAATAACCAAAGATAATTCTTGTTCTTAATTTGACATACTTTTCGTATATTCCATAATGAATCATCCGGTTCTCGTTTGGGCTACTATAAATATTCTAGACATTCCACAGAGACTTAAGACATCGACTTGGAATTGTTATCCCAACGCGCGTCGGCTATTCACGGAATTCCAATTATTTTCGCAAATTTACGTCAGTGAAGAAAATAACAGATAATTTTTACGTAATTTTTCGATAATACCGTGATCTTTTCTAATTCACACAGTATAAACACTGTTACTCCTCCGCGACACAAACGTCATCTCCTAGACTAGACGTCCCACGGCGATGGGTGTCGAAGCGGCGAAAAAACGCACGTACATACATATATCGAGCGATTAACCAAACGAGACAGGGGTCTCCCCGTATCGAACATTATCTGGCCCATGTCGAAACACCAGTGAGCGATTTCGTCCGTCTTGTTCGTTCCCTCGCTCGCTTCGTCCTCGTCGCACCCCCGTGACACGTTTTAACCCTGTCCTGCTCGCACTCCCCTACGCAATGCCTACCGGTCGTCCTTGTCGCACACTTCCCTTCCTTTCCTTGCCACACCTTCTATCACTCAGTCTTCCTCTTTCTCTCTATCGTTCTTCAATTCCCCCTGTATTGTCATCCCTTTCTTTCTCTCTTACAGACTCATGCAAGACTCGTCTCGTCTTCCTTCCTCACATCGCCCGGTTTCACCCACCCTAAACGACCCTCTCGCTCGCGCTTGAACGACGCATGGCGCGTATAATTTTCATATAGTTCCCTCTCGCTCTCAGCCGTCGGCCGGCGAGCGAGCCGCCGGCTCTCTCGCGCCCGTGGCGGCGCGGATGAAGGAGAGCGGCGCCCTTTGAAGTCCAGTTGGGAGCCAATTACACGAGTCACACAGGGCCGCACGCACTGTGCGGCGCGGCGCGGCGTGGCGTGGCGTGGCATGGCGTGGCGTGGCGTGGCGTGGCATGGCATGGTGCGGCCGCGGCACCGAAAATATTATTGCGCCCTCGCGCGCTCGGAGATCGATTAAAATCGAGAATTATGATCGTAGGCGCGCGGAACGCGCCGTGGAAAAGGCCACGGGGGTTGGGGACAGGGGATTAAGCGCTTAAATTAATTAACGATCGGACCGGCACTGACGGCTGTGCGCGGAAGCGGATGGAACTCGCGGTAAATGACATCGATTCGTTAGTCTAGCGGTGAGAGTTCGATGTAATTTATTCAGTTATTTATTCGAAATTCAAAGGATTTTGTATATTAAAAAAGATATTTTTCATATGTTGCGCGAAAGTAAAAAAGCTTACTAAAGAATAAAAAGAGCTATTTGTAAACGATTATTTATAAATGAAAATTTTTAGTCAATCTAGATCAATTGAGTTTAGTTGATCAGTTTCATTTAAGTTACAATATTTGTTAAAAACCAATTTAAAGTTTCAATAGTAGATAATAACAGATAATTATATAAATTTGTCTCTTCCTCTCTTACTTATAATAATAATAATAATAATATTGTAGTATAATCTTTATCGAAGTGTAAAATAGTAACAAGAGAAAAGGAGAGTACAACTGAATACATTATAAAATAATGTATAATAAAAGAGAAAAAAGACACCTCAAAAGATGAGGCATCAACATAATGCTGTCTTGAAATTTAAAATTTACATAAATAATTTGATTTTTGCACCAAACCTTTTAATTATGGTTAGTTGTTAACTCGTGCAATAATTTTTAGTTAAGCATCGCCTTAAGTATGAGAATTGTAATAGCATAGAATATTACTTGCGTAATGAACCTAACTTATCGTTCACGATCTGAGTAACTTGTTAACGCTTATTAGACACGTAAATGCTTATTAATACGATGGTAATGCGAAGGCATCGAAAGGATCGAAGGCCGGCATCATACGCGTTTTGATACGAATCGTTAACCGTGACTAAACGACTAATTATCTTGTCCAAGTTTTTATGTATGTACAAATCGATCATACGAGTCGATAAAATATTCGTCGTTCAGAAATCATGTTCATACCAGTATTTAATGCATACTAATTTACTTGATTTATTCCATTTCCATCTTTGGATTTATTCCATTTTCTAAATTGGAATACCTTTCTGTAAATTCTTATGCAACAACATTATATGAAAAAAAAAATAATACATTTCTCTCTCATAATTAACGAATAAATCATAGATTGTAATATGAGATTTATAAATACTTGAGATCGAAATTTTCCTATAGAAATTTTTACTGACTGTTTTACGTCCTTTTTAAATAATGGACAATGAAAGGTAGAAGAATCTCCCGCCATTACATGTCCAATTTCTTGAATCAACGTCACAAATTGAAGATCACAGTCCTACGCTTCCGGACATGTTTTACTAGACTAACGAAAGGATCAAAAATCAATTGCGAGAATGAATCACGACACTTTTCGTTTATTGTTGCTCCAGCCATGCACGTGCCTATCTACGACACGGTGCTTGGTACGGCGCACCATAGCAGCCTACAAACACCCACATGCTTTCGTATCCACGCGGGAATGAGAGAGAGAGAGAGAGAGAGTGTGTGTGTTATGTGCGAAGTGGGCAGAGGGGTTAGGAAAGAGGGAGAATTGTGAGGAGGTAGGGTGTGCATAGTGTCGGTCGTAAAGTTGCAAAAGCTCGCGTGCTAAAACGCAACCTCGGCCAACGCGCAAACCAACGAGAGTGGCAAAGCCCGGGTTTCATCGTCGTTTCAAATACCCGAGCTGAGCTGTCACGAACGATCTTCTCTCGTGACGAAGTTCGCGGCTATTTGACCCTCCGCGCTGTGGTAACCTGCTTTGCACCCGAGTAGCGTGCAAGCCGCATGCTTAACGAGAAGTTCATCTACTGTGGAAAACCCCGGCGATTCTACTGGCGTGTCCACGAATAGACGCCCGTAGTATACAGCCAGGTATCTACCGCGGTTAAAAGATATATTTTTTTACGATGTCGTAAAAATACGTAAAATTATAGTTAACGTTTGTAAAACAGGAAGTTGGTTAAGTCGTTTCATTGAACTCTCTAGTAAAGATTTATCTCCTGCTATATTTTTTATTGCGTTGTGAATTAGTTACTCTTTTTGCGTGTGTATCCGCCGGAATATCTCCTGCAGCTTTTATATTTGCAACTTCATAAAAGTTTGTTTATTGACGGAGGGGGTGTTGGTAATCGTAACACAGAGTCAACTTGATTATGCTTCTTATCTCACAGGGCATGGACCACCCAAACGGTGCGTTTGTTTCCCATCCGACGACTGCAAGTATAAGTACGCCTCGAATCCTCCCTTTTCCCATTCCCGTAGGTAGAACCAACGGAAAGGGGCAACGAGAAAGAGGGAGGGAGAGCAAAAGAGAGCGCGAGATTTGCGGTAGAAGAATGGACCAGGTGGCGTAAGAAATTAGTGGTGGCCAAGCAAGCACGAGCGTTCTCGCCCTCAAGGTCTCTAATAGCCTGAATCGTATTGACGATGCCACCCCTGCAGTTCCCCCGCTTCCTCCTCGTTGCGTTACCCTTGGCATCTATAGCTCAATTTGCCGACACCTCGCTAAGTATAGGTTGGGTGGGTGGTCCTTCCTGGAGACTACGGGACCCACGAGCGTGGTGGAGTGGATCTGACCCGGGACGATATAGGTGGGACAGAGCGCGCGAGAGGGTGAGAGATCGAGGCACCGAATGGTGGAGGTAAGGGGATTACAGCTCATATATCTATCGGGCCATGAGACAATGGGGCCCTCGATCGAGCCGGCATCTTCTGATCGGCCGTGAAGAGCGGCGTAGGAAACGCGCCCGTCCCACCCACCGCTTCGACTCGCGCGAGCGTATTTACGCATCGGATGCGCCGAATTCAGCTCTTCGTTTTGCATATGTTCGGTACCACCTACACGTACCGTGCGCGAGCGCTTTCAGCCGGCTGACGATGACCGATTGAAAAGAGGAGTCTACACGAGACCGCAGGTTAGAGATACAATTCTATTGAATTGCAATAGAATCAAATCGCTATTACAAAATGGAGTGAAATTGTACTAAGAAAGATGTACGTATACATTATAATGCTCTCTTGCAGAAATTTAATACTGAAAGGTAGTGATTAATTACTTATTTTTAGATTAAATTATTCCACGAGAGACTTTTATATTTATTGTAATACCCTTACAAAAATTGGATTCTCTCTAGAAGAAAGTGATTAATTACTTATTAAAAGCACTCTTCAGTATTTTTAATACTCAAAATAAATTTACCTTTAAATTCAGTATTGAATTCTGTTCAAGGGAAAGGGTAGAAAAAGTTTATGCATAAAAGGTTATGCTTTCTAAAATCACTGCGAATATTCGAAAGTTCTGGCATTAAAAGGATTCTGCTACAAGCTGTTGCATTAGACTATGCTAATTTTCATGGACGTAAGCGGAGCTGTCTTGTTGATTTTGTTGGCGAAATGCACACCATACAGTGATAGTTTCACAATTCTTGTACTTTCGCCACCAACATCTACTGATTTGAGCCGTGATCGTTCGTGATGGCGGTCCAGATGGCGGATGGCATTGTCTGGGAACGTTTTATGGTCAATATTCGCGTCAGACAACGCCTTTTGATGCTGATGGGAACATCTCTCCGCAAAATGCTTCCAAATGGAGAAGTCGTCTTAATACAAGGGATGCGGTGATGTATTAAGACGGCAGCCGACACGTTTAATTGACGTTCCCATTTGCATGAGACACGTTCGACGCGTTAACCGCTATTACAAGACGTTAACATTCCTTTGTCACTTCACCAAATAATGCAATAAATACAGGGTTATTATCTACGATACAATCACATCATTTCAAAGTCGTCTTTGTGTTTTTTGCGATATAATATAGTTGAATAATTTATATAATATATAACCGTTATTGATCTTTTTATTTTCTTATATTGCCTCTTTTACTGAAATTTTTTTTTTATATTTGCCACGTCACATATATTGTGTCAGAAATATATAAGAATATGTATAAAAAAAAAAAAAAAAAAAAAAAAAAAAAAAAAAAAAAAAAAAAAAAAAAAAAAAAAAAAAAAAAAAAAAAAAAAAAAAATATGTTTACGGATTTACGCAATGTAAGTAAAACATCTTCCTTACTGCTTCTTCCTCTATTTAGCACGCCTAGACAACCTGTCTCGGCAGTGCACGCACAATGAACATCTCTTCTATCTTTTATCGCGCAGAACCAAAGAAGCAGAGCCGGCATACGATTAGCGAGGATAATATTGCGGTCTTCTGACCGCAGTACTTTTCCGGCTCGTCATTAATGTTTGTATGATAATGGCAAAGGTGTGGAGAAATGAGAGATATTCAGGGAGAGAGAGAAAGAGAGTGCGAGATGGCCCGATGGCAAAGCGAGAACGAGAGGAAGACCGAGCGACGAACGCGAAGGAAAGGAAACGAAGAGAGTGGGCGCACGAAGAGAAAGAGAAGTACGGCGGGTAGGAGGTGGAAAAAGGACGTGGAACGAGATACGAAGGGGGAGGAAAGCGGTCCTTTTGATGGGGCCTTTGTCGGGTCTCGCGGCGCTTTGCGATTTGCAACTAAAATCGTCGCCCTCCCTGCCCGCGTCCGCCGCTCCGCGCCTCGTCGAGTGATTTGCTGCGAATTTATTAATGCGACGATCGGCGCGACGATCGAACGCGCGTCGTTTCGTACCGAGGTAAGGGCCGCGCCGGATTTGGCACACGTACGATATTCAATCGAGCTTCTGAATTTCAAGTCGACTGCAACGTCGCCTCTTTGCCGACTGAATTACGATATGGACGATTTTTCCTAGATATGATAATCCGAAGATAAACAATTAACGGATGCCACAGAAATTCGTAATTTCTATGTATGCGAATAATATTAAGATAAAACAATGTTTTGATTAATAAATCAACAAAAAAGCCCAACAAAACTAGCATTTTGGTGAGTCCAAATAGAACTTATAATTATCATAATTAGAAATTCTATTTGGTTTCGCTAAAAAGATCATTTTTGTAGGATCTTTTTATTGATTCGATCAAAACTTTTTTTTTCCCCAGTGAAGAGGCTTCGGTATTTTGAAACTAGACTCGAAATATCTGAAATATAAATTTAAACGTCTATGATTTTATAACTAATATGTATATAAAATATAAAATCCAAGATTGGAAAATTATGAGAGTACCGCGGCAAAAAATCTGCCAGGATTCCTGTAGCCTATATTCCAAAACAGCAAGTCGGTTGGCGATGCAACTTTTCGTCGAACAATTTCGCGAGGCATCGCGGCCTGTTACGAGTCCGGCCGTATGGTAACAGGCGCAGGGAAGATCGGCGAGAACGTAGATCGTCGAACCACATAGTCGAAGAACATGAGCGTGGAAATATGAATAATATAAGCGCGAGAAGGACGATGGGCGAGAGCCAGGCTGAGGAGCGAGAGCGACTACGCTGAAAAGGGAGAAAAAGAGAGAAACCAAGAGAGCGAGGCACTCTCTTGGTAGGCAGCGGCTGAGGAGAAGGAAGAAACGCGAAGGAGCGCGGGTAGGGACCACCCCGTGGCTCGTCGGCTCGTCGGCTCGTTTGATCTTCTCCCACCCTGAGACGGTCCTTTACCCCCTGTCATCCCCCTCCGAGCAGACCTCGTGTCGTCTCGTTCCCACTTATTCGCCGGACGGTATCTTCGTCTCGCTCCGTTTGCCATCTCGCTTCTACGCGGGTCGGCCTTCTCTCTTCCTTCTCTCGTCTCGTGATCTCTCACCTGCGGAGAAGAGGCGTCCGACACGTCAGAATCACACCTTCTACGACTACCCGCTCACTAATAATCCGAAGCTCCGTGCTGTGGTCCTTTTCTCGGGATCCGTGGAATCCTTCGAGAGGCGATGGACGCCTTTTGTCTCTGCCCTGAGTGCCGCACGGATGCATCTTCTGAGTATTGGCAATTTAATGAAATTGACGATAGCTAATTTGTCAAGTAATTTATTTAAACCTTTCTTAATTTTCAAAAAACGTCATTAAAAAGTTATGAAAAAATCACATAGAACATTCTATTTATAAATAATTTTTAATTTTTTAATAATTTTGATTTAAAATGACAATATTGAAATAACTTTGAAAAAATTAAAGTATAAACGATATGTATATAGATATGAAATTATTTTCTGTGACACAACCTAAAATGAATATTAATTGTTATGGTTTTGAAATTATTAGTATGAACTTATTGCGATTTGTAGAATAATGTGAGAAATTGAAGAAAGTATAACTAGATTATGTCTATCCATTAAACTTTAAAATACAGGGAAATTAATTTCATATTTATCAAAACATTTGTATTGAAATATACAATATATACATATTATATCTGAAATCCGCTTTGTCCATCGGATAAAAAGCAAAAAAATTTATATCAGTGTTCCTAAGAAAAACATTAATTGATTAATTTTGTATATTGAGCGGCTTTGTGGAATATAACGATCGTTGAAAAATTAAACATTGAACATGATTACGTCTCATTTTCGTTCTTTTCTCATTCTGCAAGAATGAAGAAGATGTCACTATCGAACAAATTTGCCAAAGAGGAGAAAAATTTCTCAAAAGAAATCCGTGGCACGAATATCGAGCATCGGCGTGTTTTGTATGGCTGAGTGTTATTCGAAGGCGCTACTTAATTATCTCGCAGCCTCTAATCTGCCTGAGCCGACTTACACACGCCACGCAGCGCATCTAGCCGACGTTACTTCGGCCCGACCTATGCCTAAATCTAAATCTCCTTTAACTGGAGGGCAGGCTGCATAACGATCGTATTCAAAATATTACGCATTCTGACGTGAGCCAGTATCGACAATGGCCTGAAGGAACTCATATAAAATTATTTGGACGATAACGCATCGTTACCGAATGAAGGATTGGGAGTGATGCTATAATTTAACCATTCATCTTCTCACACAAATAATGGAATTCAAGAATTTGAAAATTCTGTCCTAGATCCTAAATTTACCTTCACATGAACATAGGTCGTAGTAAAAACATAAAAGCATAAAACTCCAAATCGTCAGGATTTTTAAATACCGCAAAGAAGGCTCGAGTAAACGGATCTGAGAATATTTTGTTTTGACAAATCGCGAAGTTTAAAAAATTAGAAATCTCTCGCAAACAAATCCTAAAGGATTCATAGATCCAAACACGTGGCACATTCTTCAAAAAATCCCAAAAATCTTAGAGTAGTCGTAGACTTACTCCGGCTCACAGAGCCACTGGATCGAACTGATCCGAGAGATCCGATGATGTAGACAGAACCTCGGGAACGCGGCGGAGCATCTTCGAGCGCGGCATCGCATTAACGGGGGGCGCGGAGAACGCCACCGATAAATTTCTCGTGAAACTGGAATGCCGGGGACCACCTCCACGCTTACGAGTTACAACACCTCTCTCGACCGCCGCCGCGCTTGTGCCGCGCTGATCGGACAAACTGCCGGACGGCCGGTGATCTATAGTGGTATCCCGGTACCACTCGGTACAATAACCGAAGTGAGAGCGAGAGTGTAGAGTATCCGGTGGTCTGTAATCAGGAGCCGAGCCGCTGGCAGACCCTACCTCTCGGTCTCGGAGCCTCCTTACCATTAACCTATCCGGTACCCGTTCCGTTCCGTCAACCTGACGTCATCGTAATTCGTGATCATTCTATACGCACGCATAGCACCTCGCGGAGCAACGCCATTCACCTCGAGTGATTCGCGAAACAAGGTGAAATTAACGCACACGGAGAGCCTTTTTGCGAGGAATCGACTGTTATTAGATTACCACTCCATGAACGCTCGTGCACCATCCTCTTGTTAGCAGGCTGCGCGCCATGACGTTTGCCGCAGTGATAGTTTTCTGCGTCACATTTAGGATCTTTAAAATCATACATTTAATAATCATATATTAGATAATCAATCCTTTTTTTCACTCCGTGAAAAAAGTTCTTTCTCTAATTATTAGAATGGAAGACATGAGAGACGAAACCAGTTTTAAAAAATTTAAATAGGTCATGTTTATATGAGAAGTAAAAAAAATTTCAAATTAAGCACTTTGTGTATAGGGTAATGAGTCCTCGTCCTTGCATTTCCACCGCATGGTTCCACTGCGGTGGTATATACGGCAGTGTTCGTTAGCGTCCGGCTGTTGAATATCATGGCTTTTTAGCCTGCAGGTGTCATTAGGGTGCGGACGGACGAACGAACGCTGATTGGTCTCGGCCGATCGCCCTCGGGGACACCGGCCCATCAGCTGTCCCATTCGCGCCAACGATGCCGACGACGTACGACTCGCACGCCTATGCGCTTCCTATTACTTCCATCTTCGTGGACTCGCGAACTAGCAGGTTTCCCAGACTCATGTTTTATCCGATAATACGTGTGAAGGGGCTAATCATTTAACGTTTCCCAGACTTCGTCTTTCTCTTGCGCGACTTATTAATTAGCCCGACGAGGTGCGCCACGATTGATTAGATTTTTGTGGGAAAACGTGACACACTTAGGTAGAATCGAATAAGGCGAAACTATGTACAGCAATATACTCTCCAGCAATGTTGAGAACAGAATTTATATTTTCTCTTATGAAACGTGCGAACGCATAACTTAGGAAATTATAAAGTTACAAAAATGTTGCCGGAGCCACTAGCGTACTTTTCTTCGGAGTTTTCACGATGTGAACCACCATTCATACTCTATTGTCAAAATACATAATATAAGGTGTTAAAAAAGTTCTAAATTACTCTTCAGTTTTACATACAGAAATTATTTCTATATACAAATTTGTTCCGAAACAATTACTCCTCAAAATAAAGCCCATCAAAAAAAATTCTTCTCTATCAATTTGCTAGCTGATTTGGTCTCTACCAGTAATCTAGGCAACATCGAATTCTACTGCACTCGACATACAATTTTGATCTTGCATTGTTTGGTTATGATTTGTTTCGTTCAATAAATCATTTCTTATGAAGATAATGATTTGAAACTGTTGATCAAGTTGAGCAGCTTGTCATGAATTCTTTACACGGAGAAAAACGGTCATTGTAATTTTTACCTTACAAAAATATGACAAACTTTACTATTCTCAAGACCGTAATAAGCAACTCACAAGACTTTATGCATTTGTTTTTTTTTTTATCACGCAATAAAGTAAATTTTAACCAAATGATATCGAATCCAAATCCGGTAGCTAAAAAGCAAACTATGATACGGATAATTGTTGAACATAATCTTTATTTGAGAAATAGTTATTATTTCAGAATAAATTTGTAAAAATCAAAAGGTGATCCAGAACCTTTTTGACAAGCTAGTATATTATTATAGATTATCATGCGCGTTACACTTATGACTGTAAAAATCATAAATCATAAAAATTCGTTATATTCACTCATCATCTGTTATCTAACCAAGGCAACGTTTTGCAAGATTCCAACCGCGCGAATAATATATCGTCCCGTGATCCCCCACCCATTCTCGCCTAAACACTCCCACATATTAATCTTCCATCGTCGGGACTACGAGCTCTCGTTAGTTGGAGCCGTAGCGTAGCTAGTCCTCCCGAAAGAAGTCCTCCTGCCGTGTAAATGGACCTCGTTGGCGAAGACGAGATGAAAGACCGCGCAGGTAGAAATAGCCACGTGAAAGAAGTCAGTCTAGGAGTCTTGAGGAATCGAAAAAAAAAAGAAGAGGGAACAACGAGCGAAATAGAAGCGCAGGCGGGTGAGAGGATCCAGCGTGCTAGGATCCAGCCATCGGCGGGCGGCTCGCTGTGGCGAGGTCGAGAGTCGAGATATCGCATTAACGAGGCCCGCTGATGGGCTGGAGCCTAGATCCACGTCTAATTACATCCGCGCGGAACGGGGAGACTCGTTTCTCGCGTGCTGAAACGGTTCGAATCGAAATTATGGATCTGCGGCGCTCCGCGCGCCGGCTTGACTGACGCATGACTGGCTGGCGGGTTAAGCGAGTCAACGAGTAAATGAGTCCGAATTACGTGGGCGTGTCAATGCCGGGAAAATGAGCTCCGAGGTATCTTCTGGCGAGGTTATGCAAAACAACGCCGCTTAACGGATAATGTTCCCGCACGCGCTCGCACGGTCTTACCTGGCGAGATCGGTAGCACGCCGGTAGGGTCGCCGACACGCGCGACGATTGCATGTAGCATTTCGCGTAGAGACAAATTAGCATAGCGTGAGACGGGTTAGACTTTATTCGAGGAGGTCATTCAGTGTAAATCTTGATTTGCCAGAAGTTTATATATATTTAGAAAATGCAGTTGCGTTATACCGTAGAAAATTCTAATATCCGACGACCTCATTTATCATCAATGGGCTGTCGTCTTGTCACTTTAGATACCTGAACAAGTCGTTAGCTTTAAACAGCTGGAAGGACGATCGCTCTCTCCGAAATGATGTCTTGGCGACTGAAATGATGTGGCCTTATGATTTTACACCCGTTGATTTATGTCTTTTTTTCTGTAGTTTTACAACGTAACTACACAGTAATATAATGATGTACAAAACAATATTGTTAAAATGTCTATGTATGTTTTTCAGATAAATTTTAAGATGCGAATTAGTATTCTCAAATAATTACTACTTGTCGGTTTTCAATATCTTGCGCAGAATTACTGAAGAAGAAACTCGCAAAATTTAATTAAACGAAATGAAGAGACAAGTTTTTAATCGAGTCGATTGATGGAGGCTTCGTTCGAAGGAGTTCGCTAAATAAACGAAAGCAGTTTTGCCTGCCACCGACTGGCCGATAATTACCACGAAATTAATATTTCGATAATCTGATGTGTAATAACATACATTTCGCATTCAATCTATACATTGAATAAACTGAGTCCCCGGGATTCACATTAACGAGCACCGTTTTGCAATCCTATTTAATTACGAAGTAATATATCGAAAATAATTAAGCGTCAGGTAGGTGGGGGAGATTTTGTGACATTAAACGAATCGTAAATTAATTATGTTTGATATACCGGTAGTTGTGCTGCGTACGATCTATATATATATATCCATGTCGAGAGATTGCGATTATAAAACTTATATTAAAGCTGACATATAAGGATATAAGTACAGAGTTCGATTATATTGTTGCGATTAAATGATAATTCGTTAATGTCGCGCATTGCGTGATTTCATAAATTCGCGTTTAATGTGCTTCGAAAGGGAATTAAGGAGGGAGAGAGACAATGAATGATATCGCATACTCATTCCGATCGGAGATCACCTGAATTATTAGTATATCGGATATATCGAGAAAATTGGCGGTGGTCATCATCGCCATTATGAATTCTTTATTTGGATGTTGCGGCGTCTGAATTACAGGGCGGTATGGGCTACCTTGCTTACTGCTTCATATATGGACCCATCGATATCAGCGATGGCTACGAACGTCCTCGCAATCGTTCAAGTTCATACAAAAGTCTCGTTACTCCGTTTCGACTTGTGACTCGTAAAACCAAATCTTATAAAACGAGACGTGTTTCTATGTTCGTTTTCACATTTTACACGCCTACACATCCTTCGGAGCAATAATTTAACTTACTTTTGTTGTTTAAACATTACAGTTTTTATACCTTGGAATCTTGGAATTATCAAAGCCTTTACTTTCTGATGATCGCATGTATCGATCAGGCCGACCATAACGAGCGCAATAAACAGTCGATTTCTTAAAGTGTCGGATATTTGAGAATTTTTGTAGATAGGAATTTATGTATAAACGCGGGATTTTTCATATAAAATATATAAGTGCCATAAATAGAGCACAGCTAATCGTATCAGCGATGAGTCTCGCAATGCATGATATACGAGCAGATAGCTCGACATTACCAACCTGCTTCCTGTTACTTGAATATCTGATGCTAAACGGAACCATTTGATACGAGGCCTCGTTAATGAGTCTATCATTAACTTGTCGTCATTATCTCTGATATAAAACGCGTGCTACTGCCATCGCAATGGATTAATCGACTAGAATCTAGAATGTTTATAACGGATGTGAATATACGTGTATTACGTGCGTTAAGTATATGCTGATTATATGCCTCCTCTTGGGTGTACTTGGCTGCTCTCAACATTTCTAATAAGGGCCCGGCGGCTTTTGCAAGTGTATAGCTTACGATGCTTACGTTTATATTGGAATTCTTTCTTTGATACTAGTACTGGTTAAATGTTTCACTTTTTATAAAATTTTTTCTGGTCTCCAACGCCTCTTCTTCATAATTAAAACGATGATAAAGAATTAAACTTTAAAAATGTAATTAATTAAATTTTATTTTATTTTTTTGGATATTCTAAAATAGATTTGATTTTAAAAAGTTTCTCGTTAGTCTCTTAAATTTGAGATTCATATGTATAATAATGACTCATATGTATCAAATTGGCACATTAAAAAAGAATCTATTTCATCCAGTAAATGTCTACAGGCAAACAATATGCTTCTTTTTTAACATTGTTTTATGTAAACTTGAATTTACATGAAAAAATATAAATTATTAAAGATATAATTATATATCACATCTTTTCATCGCGGTTCGTATTACACTCGAGTTCTAATCTATCGATAGCAAAAGCTTTCGGTTATGACGAGTGCCAGACTCCGGATACTAGCAGATACAACGAGGAAAAGGCCCGCGAAATGACTTCATCTTAATAAATTACGCCTCTGGGTAAACCTCGCGAATGGCTTCAAAAAGATTCTTAGAAGGACCGCAACGTACATGCTATTTTTGGAGAATAATTCCTTTTCATCTTTATGCACTGCGTCTTTCGGCTCCTTGCACGCCGACGCACGTCGAGCCTTTTTTACGTACAGTATTACGCAAAGCGTAATAAAATGTAAATTTCTTCTCGTTAAAGCGATTAGAGAAAGAATAACACGAATTTTATGTGATTTTTTTTATTACATCCTCGATCTGATGGAAAATACCGCATTTAATAAAATGAAAACAATTATTTCTATATTGTCAAGAATAAACACGTGTTTATTATATTACATTTGAAAATAATACAAAAAGTTTGATAGCAATTTAAAATCTGAATAAAAAATTATTTTAATACAAAATAAACATGTTTTTAAAAAATAATTAAGGTAAAAAATGAGAACATTTTTATTTAAACTATGAAATGTTATTGTTTAATATAAATATTACCTTATTGAACTGTATGTATACATATAATATTCATTTTTATTTTTTTTAGGAAAGTAGAAGTTTTCAATTTCGGTCACTTTTTAAGTAGAAGTTGTATATCCTTAATATTGTAAATGTAAACTTCTTATTTTTAAAAATGAAATGAATAATTTCATAAGGTTTTTATATCAAGATTAAATGGTATTGCAGGATATTACAGGAATATTGAAAGGAAAGATATAATAAAGTTAAAAAAGTTGCTACAGAAACAGTTTCAATAATGTTTCCATTTATTTAGCTTCGCTATACACTGTACTAAGTCGGTTTACACACGCGCTCCTAATTTTTAGTCTCACGCACCTCACTATCACTTTACGAATCGTCGTATGCAGATATACATTTTACTCGCTCCTAAAATTCACTAATTAAACTCATAATCAGGTATATTGCAGTGTCCCATCTATGTTTACTGTTTCTTTTAACTCTAATCATGTATAACGATCTCTATCATGCCTATACGTAACATTATCAAGAAAACGATGTATATACCTATATACAGTATATGTACACAATCGCGCCACAACGCGTGGTTATTTATAATTTACGGAATAATATTCATTTAATAATTTATTATCGACGGCTCTCCTCTTACGGCCTCTTATTTCCTTCATTTTATAATAAATACATTATAATACACCGCGCTCTGCGCGTAAAATTGCAGCGGACTATGATACGCTTTCCATTTAAAGCCGTAATTACGACATAAGAACATCACTTTTTTTCAGTTCTAACAAGCACAACGAAAATTTCTTTTGAAAAGTTGAAAGTAATATTTTCTCCTGTCCGTTTAAATCGTACCTCAATATATAGAATTGTAACTTTTTTTGGACATTATTGTACATAGAATATTCGCTCATTGAGAAATTGGATGTAATAACAATAAACAGCTTTACAGTTTTGAGAAAAAGTAAGCTTAAATGTTGAATGGTAATAGATTATTAGACAGACAAGATCTTTGATCGAAGATAAAAGGGGCTTTTTATCGCAATTACATTTTTCACAATTTTTTCAAGAAAGACGCATTAAAATGCGTCAAGGAATCGAATCATACGTAAAAAGAAGACTATTATACAAAATGCAGTCATTGACGCGTATAAATTTCCGTACATGCTTGCCCGAATAATAACATCGTAACACGAAATTATGTATCACGGTTCGATCTTTCATTTCGGTCGAAAACACTTGATATTATACGAATAATTGTTCGTTATCCGAGTTTCTTGTCGAGCCTCAATTGCACATAGAAGGTCGAAAAGTCGATTTCGAGTTGATCTCTACGATTTCTCGTCCATGGAATTTGGCAATGGTCGTTTTTTTAAGATTCCCAGATCTTGCACGTTCTCTAGGAAAGTCTTGTGATGTTGAGCGACCAGAAGTGGATTCACAGTCTGCACGTCCTTCTTAAGCTCCTCCATATCCCTCTTGAGCTTCGCCCTCCTGTTTTGGAACCACGTGATCACTTGGGCATTGCTCAGACCCAGCTGAGCGGCGATCTCGTCCCTGTCGGCTGGGCTCAAGTACTTCTGATACAAGAATCTTTTCTCCAGCTCGAAGATCTGCTGATTCGTGAACGCGGTCCGACTCTTGCGCTTCTTCTTCGGCTGTTGGCGATTGTTGAACAGGTTTAAGTGATTGGCTTGTTCTGCAACACAAGAGAATAGACATAGTTAGTTGTGGTTATATATTATACTTATTTAATCAATACATGGCGTGGCAAATCGATACATTGACTATACATGGGATCAACTTAAATTTTTTTTACAATTTTATAATCAGTCTGTGACTTTGTTATTTTCAATATTTTCAAATAACATATCCTTGCCATTCGAATATGAAATAATGTTACTTTTTAATTTTTCAATTTTTTAACTAGTGGGAAAATTATACTAATTAAATATTTGCAAAATAATTTATTTTATATTTTTACAAATGTATGTGCACATATACAATCAATCTTGCAATAAAGCAAAAAGTAGCTTTCTAAAAAGTAAATGGTAATCGATAAAAATAATTAAAAGATTGTTTTATGACGAAATATAATTTTATTGGCAATCCATACGGTTTCTCATGGAAAGATCTGAAAATGATTCTGCTTTCGTGGTAGCGCCTCACGGTATCGGTTATCGGTTATCGCGGATAATGAATGAGCGAAGACGCGGGTATTGCACAAACGAACCATCGATTCAGCGGCAATTAAATGCTGCCGATAACAAGACCGTTGGTTCCGACGACCCGTGTCTCTCGGGAACGCAATGCGATAAATAGCTACCGATACGAATAGATGAATTAAGATTTTATCGCTGACGTTGTATGAGTAATTACTCGCAAAGCTACGTGGCGGAAAAAATTCTCCATAAAAACGCGTTAGGTGTAAAATATGAGTTGTACGAAAGAAAAAAAAGGATATTGGGAAATTAAATGAACGTTTAATGTCCGCGTGCTTTATCGTATTTCGCCACATACTTAACGTACGTTATAAGTAGTTAATTCCGCGTATGAGAATAAAACAAGAGATAGAGAGACTTGATAAGAATATATTATTAGCAGATGGATCGAGCGTATAGATTGAGTTTCTCTATATTACATGAATTTATAAAGGTATCAATAAATAGGATACATGTTTATATGATAATCAGGACAAGATAGTTATCAATTAATTTCACGAGATTGCCAGTAAATAACACATGCTGATCAGAGATTAAAGCGTAGCTGCATAGCAAATATTTTGTATGAAACAAAGATCACATTAGGTATTATTTTTTTAATCGCTCTTGTACTTTTTGTTTATACATATATGTATTATAATTTTCAATGTATGTTTCAGATATTTATATTGAATTTTAACAGTAAAAATGTTTATATTTTTGTGCATCAATTATGGTGTCTTCAAAATCCCACTCAGTTTTAAACAATAAAAAACAATAAGGAATAGAATGATCCTAACAGTCAAAGCTAGATCTTTAGTGCTTATTAAATAATTCAATCTAAATTACTATATATGCATATATAATATGAATAAAAATAGTTTTGCAGATTTTAGATTTTATTTCGTTTTCACTTTTACATTTTCAGTGGGAACTTTGTAAAATGGTAGTGAAAAGGTAGTGAAAAATTATGTACTGACAGAAAAGTTACAAGTTTGAAACAGTTGAAGACATTAAAATAAATCTTTTAACAGTACACATTTATTTTCCCTTATTTCGATCTTACTTTAGTTTACTCGAGTTTACTTTGGTTTCTTAAAAAGATCTACGGTATTCTTCTGTAGAAAATGACATTGGAAATACTGCATATGAATGCGTATATACACAGTATACACAGTAATCGAAATTTTATAATCCCGTGATTAGAATATGCAAAACGAATCCAAGTTTTTATCAGACGATCAACGTTGGAATTGTAATTCACGGAATCGTCTCTGAAGACTATAAATTAAATGTATTTTCGAGTCATGGGAGGGTTATCCCCATAAAAGTATTACGCATTCGTTACGGTGCTCAGTCCACGGAATTCCGAGAGCCATAACTATGATAGTTCCCAGTTACCAGCTAAGGCTGTAGTTCAAAATGTTTCTACCAGACGTTCGCCTTTAGCCACAAAGCGATTTGTAGTTTTATCAGATTAGATGTGTACGGATATAAATAATCTCATTTTGTGATATTACTGTACACGCAACATCTACTTTTAAATAGGATATGATGCATTCTGTTAGTTGATGTATTCTCTAGCTAACATATCTAGACCAAAAATTCAAACTTCAAATAAATAATTGAGCAATTTATTCTGAATTATCGAAATATCTCAAATCACAAGGATGTTAATGCATGCGTATTTTTTATATTATAAATTTTTTATATTAAAATATTTTTTGGAAAAGTGCCACTTTAATAAGTTTTTTAAAAGTTTCCGTTGTATCAAGCGCGGCAATTTTCTTAAAAATCTGTTTGTTATTATAAATTAATTGTGTAGCCAATTAAATCATTCAATCATTCGTGCCTTATCTTATCGAATATTATTTCATAAAATAATATTCGACAGATAAGGCACGAATGATTGAATAATTTAATTGGCTACACAATTTATAATAACGTAAAAGCGAACATTGCAACCTAATTTTTCGAATAAACGTTCTAGCATTATCTGTCGAGATTAAAGCTTGTGAATAATTTATTTTAATATCTGCTAATTATCTATAGGTGATCTCTTTATATTAGATTAGATCGTGGAAAACTATTCCAGCGGTGTGTAAAGCTCGACATAAAAATTGTTATATCAATTCTATTGGTTTTATAATCGCTTCCTCGCGAAATAGTCTAAAATAATTATCGTTCATCGTATCTTATTAGCAGATGATACCGCGTAATACTGGTTTCCGTTTTATAATTTTTATTATGCTCGCGCTGACTCTCGGAATGAAGAAAGTAGTATCAATTAACGTCGTTATCCAATAATCGGAGCGACCCTGTGTATTTTTTATTTTTAATGTTTACCAAGAAATATACGCAACGATCATTTTCGCAATGGCGTTAGCCATTAAGAAATAATCGAATCGAATGATGAGAGAAAGAGAGAGAGAGAGAGAGAGAGAGAGAGAGAGAGAGAGAGAGAGAGAGAAGGGGGGGGCGATGAGTCGTGGACAAAGTAGCCGAGGAGTCGCTCCAGGATCAAAGGCCGCCGCCATCGGTCACACCTGCACAACCCGACCGTACAGTTCGCTTAAAAAATTTTCACTGACCGACACGAACGATGTCATGCACATATAAGGTGACCGGACTTCTCGTTTTCGAGGGGACAGTCCATCTTATTTGAAAGAATGGTGTTGGCATTCTTACCATCTTAATCATTTTATTACGCTAATTGAAGAAGAGGATACAACCGCGCTTGGTGCTTAAACGCGATCCAAAAATACAGAGTAACACTTGTTTCGTTCAATCCACAACATGTCCCGCTTTTCCAATAACTAACGTCTACGTTTAGAGTTAACCGTTAGTCTAAATACCTCAGACTCTTGAGACTTGTTAAAAAAATTATGAACATTAATTATTGATTATATTATATCTATAATTTTCTGTTAGCATATTTTTAATTGCGTTTATATTGAAAATGTCTGATTAAATTGACGAAGGCACGTAGTAATTCTAAAAAAAAAATAAAAATTTAATTAGTTCTATGTGCAATATAGATTAAATATACGCTGAATGTCTAGGAAATATTCTATTTGCCGATATATTAATTTAGTTATGTTTACAACTGAAATCAATATTACATAGATAGAAATATTGATAGCCATAGCGCGCACATACGGAAGAAAATTAATTGCCGATCTATAGACGTCAAGAAAATAATTAAAGAGGAGACTATCAAGCACTTTGTCACGAAAGAGAGAGTCTTTCGCAAAAGGTGTATTGATTCGATTACACGCACTGTAAGTGCAACGTATAATTCACATATAGAAAAATGGAAAAAAAACTGTTAAAAAGATGAAAATTTTATGATTACATAATATAAAAATATGCCTCATTTTTCATACAATAATTACAATGTTGTATCAATATATTAATTTTAATTTTCTATTAACCTATTAATTTTAATTTTTTCTGTATTGCAATTTCATATTATTCGTGGTAGATTAATTTAATTAATTACATATCTTTCAATCTCATTGCAATTCTCATTTACATCCATCATTCTCTTCGAGCCTAACAATTATTTATAGTTTCTAAAACCAGCGATTCGAGAACACATTGACAAATGAAATCGAAGACAAAGCGAATGAGAATTTTGCACGACAAAGATGTTGAGACACGACGATGAAACGGTAAACGAACGGACGGATGGACGGACGGAAGAAGCGTCGAGATATTAGTTTCTGCGGTCGGTTCTCCGCAGAGATTTAATTCGTTTGATGTTCACGATTCGCCGCTTCGGCTGTCTTTTCGCAACTCGCGTCTCCTCCTCCCTCTTCCTCTTCAACTTTCCAAACAGTTTTAAACTATTGTCGATGCTTCCTTTTCCGAAAGATTTTTTCACCCTTTTCTCATTGTCGATGAACATTCCAAATCTTACTGTAACAATTTTTTTTCAAAATTTCGATATTACCTACATTTTATTGGAGACGTAAAGTACTCATACTATTTATTAAAATATATTTATATATACAATATTTATATTATATAATTTACTAAAATATATATTTCTAAAATGCATTATATATGAATCGTTGAATTTTATTAAGATTACAGAAATTTATTAAGATTTTAAATTGGAATTCTTTTAAAATAATAAGAAAAAGGATTAAAAACTTAAATTTTCTTTAAAGTGATATATAGACACACACTGGAGAATTATACAGAAATAAATTCCTGATAAAGGGTAGCCGCGCGACCACCTGCCGTGCGTAAACCATATTCATGTATGACATCTACTAGGGTCACAGATGGCGGCGAAATTCGCTTGATTAATGTGCTGACTTGGCCGAAAATTTGGTTTAATTACGTGAACCGGTATACTTTCATATATCTGTGCTTTATCTTCTTCCGAACATAATTTAACCGCTTTCATAATGAATCGCAATAATTAATAACAGATTGATTCTTTTATCAATAAAGTGATATGTTGTCTCTAAAGAGTATACCAATTTTAAAAGGTTACAAGCTAAACTATGTTACGTATGAGACATTTTTTGATGCAAAATAAACTCATATTCTCTATAATTTGTAACTTATAGAGGATGCAAAAACTGTAACAAAAATTTTCGCTATATAATTTCACTAAACTTTTTATTTTTTAATTGTATTCTAAATTTATTTATTTTTAAATTTAATCTTTCTAGTCTAGAACTATAACTAGCAACTAGAGTCAACAAAAAAAAGATTGAGCTGAAATATCTAAAGAGATACAGATCCGAAAATAATTTTTTGGGAACCAAAATAATAATGTAGAAAACTTAACCATAATGATGCAAAAAGTTTTGATATTTTAAGAATAAACTTCTACATAATTATTTTGATAGTTCAACAAAATTATTTTCAGATCTATTTTAATTTTAGATACTTCAGTAAAATCATTCTCTTTGTGTACTGATAATCATGAAGAATTTTCTATCTAAACTTCATGTCTGAATTATGGAAAATACAATCATGGTGACAATAATTCTTCAAAGTACTGTTGCAATATTTAATTATAAAAATGTATATCTAATATGATATTTTTATTGTCAATTTACAGTTAAACTTTCTATATTAAAATCGTCAAAGAAAATTGTTATTTATTAGAAATTTTCTAATGAATAAATACAATCTGTCATAAATGAAAAATATGTTAGAGAAATTTTCGAAACTTGATTTATCGTGGCACGACGGTACAGGGGAAAACAGCCGTAGAAGCAAACAGCACGATGCAAAGCGACATGATATGTCTCGCGAAAGACCAACAAAACCGTTGCGCGGCCATCTTGGTTACGCTCGAGCAAGATTCACTCGAGTAGAATAGTGACGGAGTTAAGAGGCGCGACGATCTTGAAACAGCTTAACTGGCGTCTCGTCGAGTAGATTATTCGACAACAGTTTCTTGTTAAGCTGAATTTTACGGTCAAACTGCAAACGGTCTGTGATGCAACAAAGAAAATCGTTACGCCGTTAACGAGTTCCGGTGTTTCGACACATCCATTTTTCATTGCTCATCCACAATACTAAGTTGTTGACAATTTTGAGATTAACATTTATTTATGATCATTTGCGACTAAAGATTTGTTACGTTAAAATCAATATTTTCATATTATTATGATTAGAATTTTTAATTTTCAATTTATTGAAAAATTTTTTCCTGTAACGATTTTAATCTAAAAATAATATATTCTAAGCTAAATAATCAGTATTACTATCTGTTTGGAAGTATAAAAGAATGAAAACGCATAGTTATACATACGTTACACTGATTACACGACGTATTAATTTAGTTAAAGGCTTTTAAAGAGCCCCTTAAGAGTAAAAATTCTCGGACAGATAATTTTGTGAATAAATCCATCTCTTATTATGCGAACGAACAGATTCCTAAGGGATTCCTTTTCCATAGCGCGCGGAAATTTGGTATCCGCGGGCGGTACGGTTAACGGGTTTAACACATTTATTACAATTGCGAATTGCAACAATGCTGCCAGACCAGAGGATCCTGGACGATCTAGCACGAGCATAAATCGCGCGACAGTGCGAAGTGGCATGCCGAACGACGTGTCACCGCGGCGATACCGCTGTCACGTAAAGAAAGATCGAAATAGGTTAACGACCGTGCACAATGCATCACTTGAATTCTTCCCCATAAGTATATATATTCGTGGCGTAACAGGTTCCCATCATGCTTCTTGCCATTGTGGATAACCAGTCTCTCGGGATATTTGACATCTTTATCGGCGCGCGGGGGTAAGTGGAAAAAAGAAAAAAAAATCAAGTCGTTACACTGTCTCGATTGTGAATGTTTTTAACGGTACTCCTACACTATACGTTTTTACAAGCGGCACTACTTGCCGGCGGCAACCTTTGTGCCATCATCGAGAGTAATTGAAGTAATTGAATAATTCTGTTACCGGAAAATTTTGTTTCATTAATGCCTTCGATACTTTACGTTTATGTCATCAGTCTTAGAATTATTCGTGAATAAATTCCAATATTCTAATGTAATTGGTCATTATGTTAAAGTAATTACTAAGACTTTTTTTTCTCTGATCATTAAGACGAATGAAATGTTGGGTTACGTATAAATATATCTTAGTTATTTCTCTTTAATTAGCATCAAAAACTGAATATTACCAATAAGCTTTTATTACGTAAAAACAAATTTTTTTAAATTAAATTAAAGAGCTCTTTGATATGTAGGCAAGTTTTTAATTTTATTCGATTCCTTTTTAAGATAAAAATTTGAATAATTGATTTAATACTTCGTTTAAAGAAAATTAGTAAATGTAACTTAAAAATTTGAAGAATAAAGTTGTTTTTTCAAAAAAACGAAGGTAAATTTCATTCTTTAAATAATATTAGTTTCAAGATACGATAATAGCTAATTCATCGAAATTAATTTATCACATTATTGGTAAAAATGTAAATTCGAATATTCAATAAGCGTGTGTCTTGTATAGTGTTAAATAAATTTTGCGGCAACGGATTATCTAGTATACACACACTCTCGACTCTGATTGTTTTTGATTCTTGGCGTTCTTGTGGTATGTACATCGCTGCCGCACTGTATACACGCGGTTTATTATTCGCGTGGTAAGAGCGGGTAGACAGCGTTGTGTGTCGCATTATCCTTTGAAACAGGCTAAGTTAGAAAACGGGGCAGGTGCGATTATTTCTGACGAATAGTCGACGATTATCGATCCGTACTATTAATTAAATCCCAATGATTAACGACTTGTAAACGTGTAAAAATGACGGGATATTTCGGAATCAAGTAGCGTTGAAACAATTTCATTAAATGAATTAACCTCATATACATGTCATCTGCGTGTCACTATTATAAATTCATTTTGCACTTCAAAGTGATTAAATTAAAGTCCTCCGTCCTTTGTAATTCGTAATTTGCAAGACAATGTTGAACGTGTTATACTTATCCGCATAACTTTCCATTGTATTGTTAAAGTGTGTGTCGCATCTAGTTAATGTGGGAAATGTACACAAAGTGTCGCGTTATTCGCACATTTTAGTGATCAGTGTGATCATAATCGATTGTATTTAAAAAATGGAGGAAGGCAAACCCGAAAAAGCATCATTTAATTATTTATAATTTAATTGTATTTACATATATTATCTTTACTTTTACATTTAATAAATCTCTGCTAAAATATTATACATTTGAGGACGTCTTATACATCAAATTATAAAATAAAGGGTAAAACGGGGTAAAATCTCTCGACAGGGAATACGCCCTATCGTAAATATGAAAAAAAACGACCCTGTCGTCACCAAACTCTAACAATGCCTGATTCAAATGAGTTTTTTGCAGTGGATAAGTGGATGATACATAGACAAATCGTTCCAAACATCATTCTGTTGCATTAATCTTTCGGACATCCGAGAAGAGGTATCTTAAATTCACATTCCGAGTTATTCCGTACTATTATTTCAAATTACGTCGTATGCAATCGAAATTAAAGAAAGATATAGACATAGAAAATGCAAGAAAATCGAAATTGTGGACACGCGCGCGTGCGTCGGTGGATTAAATTAGGGAATAAAGACTGGTCTTCTCTCGCTTAGAGAGATCGGACTGGTGCAGCGCGGCAAAACAAACGGTCGCTCGTGCCACACGTCCGCGTCCCGCGGTATTTCGCTAATAAGTCGTCCGCCCGCTACAAGTGAGCATTCGAAGAATATACGAAGAGACACGCAAAAAGAGGCGGGACTGCGACACCGTGGAGCAATTTGGAAGTGTCTTCCGTCGGTCGGCGGTCATTTGTCTCCCGACAGCATCTCCGGGAGTCTCTCTTCTCTCCCTGCCGCTGTCCCTCCCCTGGCTCTCCTTCTTCGTGCTCCTGCCTCGGCTTACTACCCCGGCTCTTAACCCGAGGGGCTTTGCCCACATGTCAACGATATATTTTCTGCCGGCCCACAAATCGTTTAGCGGGTAATTTTGAAATTGGAACACTTATTTAGTCGTTTAGACCCAAGGGCATAACCGCAGCCCCGAGTTCGAGATTTATCGTTTGATTTTTCGCCGGTTTGTAAGCGCGATCTGCCACTTTCGCTTTCCTGCTCCTTCTTTTCCAACTTGCGTCTCTGCACCGAAGTGCGAGCGACAAAGTTTACGGCGTCGTTCATCTTGCGTTTTCTTATTACATTATTCGAGAGAAGCGACAGATCGTTAATGTGAGATCGACGAGTCGTCATTTGTAAGAGCGTAACGCGTTCGGTTAATTTTTATCAACTCGGATCGAAAATATCAGCGATTCCAAATAAAATTTTAATAAAAATTGAATTAAGATCATATATATAAAAAATTAATATTAATTTTTTATTGGATATTTAAATTAATAAAATTAATCTAACGCGAGATACTTCTGTGTCTGCAGATATTCAGATGTTATTTTTTTATTTTATTTAATTATTTCTTCATATACATAATTTTGAAAAGATAGTCACATGTATTTCAAGATTTTAAGTAAGATTCTTATGTAACATTTCAATCTTTTACCTTCATAGATTTTTTTTAATATCTAGAAAATATAAAAATAACATATTAAACATCAGATTTTTCAATTAGAAATTCAACTTAATAAAAATTAGGATTATTGCAAGAAATTATTACAATTGATTTTCTTAATTTTTTTCTTCAATTCTTTTCCTCAGATTTTTCCATAAATTATTCGATATATAATTCAGATAAAAAGAAAATTTTTTTAAAAGAGAATCAAAGTGGAGTACACGTAATGCGCTCACTCTCTTCCTTGTTCAGAGAAACCGCATCCATTACCGAGTTAATCGCTTTCGAAGCAATTCAAAATCGTCTCGGTCGAGTTGTCGAAGTATAACGGATGCTGTTCGAATCGTCGCTTAACGAAGAAACGAAGTGCGAGAGGCTCGTTTCAGCGTAGAGCGTAAAATACGGTAACTCGACTGCCACATAAGGATCCCCTCGGGAATACGGCGTGTCGGCTCACACGCCACGACTAGGCTCATAAAGACGCGTACGGAAGGGGAGAGGGACGTAGGGCGTGGAGCGAAAAAAATGCTTAGTGGCTTCTAATTGCAGAAGTGACGACGCCGTGACTAATGACCGGGAGACGACGTCCTTTGTCAGTCGCGACGAGACATGTCCTTCCATGAGGTGCGGACACGGGCCGTTTAAAATACCTGGAAGAAAAGTCGCTTCCTTCGTTCAGCGACAAATTTTTCTTCCGCTCGTCTCAATTTTTGAGAACTCGCGCCTGATTTTATTTTAGTACGAAGAATGTTTCTCGACGTTTATCACCTCATGGAAAACAATTTTTATCGCTAGAATATAAGAAAAGATTATCTTCAATTGCTGTGACGGATATATGCAAGTATGAGCTGTTTATTTTGAGAGAGAAAGACATTTTTCATGAAAGATTTTTTTCAAATAAATAAATTAGACTTTATGTATATATATATTATATATATATGATATTGAAGTTTTAATTTTTTAACAATACCTCGAATAAGAAGTTTCCGAAACAATTTAAATAATACTTGATCCATTTAATTACATTACATTGTTAAATATTGAAATTATTTTATGCACAATCTAGAACAATATATATAATATTAGCAATTTATGTTGTCTGTCTGCTTAAATTCTATATGAAATAATAATACTTTAAATACCTTACAGAAAAGCTATAGGTGCAGTAGTTTATACATGGTTGCATTAATTTAAATTGAAAATACCAACGTAGTAAAGTTTAATGCAATTTGTGCGGGGCGACGTTCGCGAGGAACGATTCCGTGAATTTCGAGAACGACGTAACACACGACGTAATGTCTCTTTGAGACGTCTCTTTCGCATCTCTTTAAATAACAGCGGCTTCAAGGATCGTTTGACCGCGGTTCTCTGATCCTATTAACTCAGACTTCTTTCTCAGATTTTCATCTCTCTCGTTATGCATCTCTCTCCTCTCGTCCCTTTCGCGTTACCCCTTTACCGTCTCTCACATCTATTTCCGGCGTCTCTGGTCCTTTACTTGCTTTTAGCAGCTTTGAAATCGTCGAAAAACAGGCGGTCGATTCACGTGCCGCTGATTAGCGTAATTACGAGAGAAATTCTTTAGCCTGACTGGATTGTCACGCTACCCCTTTTTTTTTCTTTCTCAAGACTAACATCCGAGGCCTTCCGCCATTAGCCTCATTACCTTTACAAACACAATGATCCATATTCTCATCGCACATTTAACGCTGAATGCGATTTCTCAACTTTGAATTCTATCTCGTATAAAGATCGCATAATACAAATGCGCAATAAAGAAGTTTGTGCAAATCTAATGTAAATCTCGTTAGGGACAATTACGCACGAGTGCACGTCTATTGTACTTTAAGGAATATATTTTTACTTGTACTTTTCAAAAGTTACAAATTACGGATTTTGTCCTCCAATTTTTCCGTATTAAGTATGATTAATAAACTTAATAAAAAAAAATCATTAATTTATCTTTTTTAAGATGTAACTTTCTATAAATTTGGCGCTTCTTGAAAACATTTTTTTTAGAAATATCCATTCATATTCGTATGTATTTAATCTCTCTCTCCTTTCTGAAGAAATAAACCATCAGTATTATATATAACATTAAATTTTTCATTCACATTTAATTTTTCTGAAGAAGAAATTATCGTGATATTTAATTTTTTCAAACAAGAAACTATCATTTTTCTCTTTGGAATGATTATACATGCGGTAAGAATATGGATCAATATGCACGAAAAATGTTTCGAAGGGGCGCCCAATTTATGGACGATCGCGTGTTCCAGGCACATTCCTTTAGGCGAGTCAGAATTCGGTTAGAGAATGTCGCGGTAAAGTACAGGTAAAGTTATGTTCAGGTGAGTCGAGTAGCGGTAGCGACACGTCCGGTACTTTCGTAATGAACGATAAGCGCTGCTTTGATCAGGCGGTTAGGCACGCGCGCTAAGAGATATAGGGTGTATCTAATACGTCCAAGGGAAATAAGAAGGGAATTAGGGTAAACGAAACAAGAATAAATATTATGTAAAATCATATGTAAAATAATGAAGTGTAGCTGTTGAGGCAATTGGTGGAAAAAATAGAAGAAGAAACACTATCAGAAAAGCGTTGTTCCACAGAACAAGAAGTAGATATCATACAAACGTTAAGACATATGTCGCTTGATACGTAATCAGTGTCCGTATTCTATTACTCTCGTATTGTACGTGAAATAAATGCGACTTGGGGAACGCGAATAAACTAAAGCGTCCCTGATGTGCCATGTGCTTTAGGTACACCTTATACGCGCGCGGCGAAGGGTCGCCTTGGTAAATCCACATCAGGGGTGAATAAGTCAGCTCGGCTTGTAAGTCCGAGCGAGGAAGACGAAGGAGAGCCAACTGTTCGCGTCTTCATCAACGACACTGAGGTGGGGGACCACCCATCAGGAGCAATATCGTTTCATCAGCCGCTAATATCACCGCTTCGAGTGGTTCAACACCTTATAACGCCAGGTGGGACGTTAGTGGCGCCGCAGGAAGTCCTAATGAAGACAAATCTCACCCAAAATGGCGGCCGAACTTATTTCCTGCTCCGCCTCCTTCTCTCTCCATCTATCCCTCTTCGTTCGTTTCGTCCTCTTTCCATCGCGGTCCCCTTTCTCCTTTGCGAATCAATTTGGCAGCGGTATTTTTACATTTTCCCTTGCATGATTGAGATAAGAAGGGAAACACGAATTGAAACGGCGATTTTAATCGATTGAAGGATTTTAATTCGTGCTTGTGGATCATATTATTATTTGTTTCTGTTTGAGACGCGAAGATTCGGTTTGAGGAAACTAATGAAATAAAATAAAGCAGGCAAAATAAGGCAGGTTTGAAATCCAAATCTTTAATTAAAAAAAAATTTGTTGTAAACATTTATATCGTCAAAGTATTAATCTAAATTTTGCTAACCTGCGTATTTGTGCCCACTTCTTCCTGACAATAATTATCCTAAAAATATCCTGCGTGCTTTTCACGTCGCGAAATCAAACATTTGATCTCAATTATGTTAAGTATGGACAATATAAATAATGATAAAATGAAGCCTAATGTAATATGATGTAATAATTCTAAAAATAGACGCAGTAGAAATGGATGGAAAAATAGATGACTTTTATTTAGACAACAAAGGAAGTTTCATTTTGTGATCTGGTATCATTAGTCGATGCTGGTAGGAAGTTACGTAGCGGAAAACTTTTCGTAATTGTACTATCGTGTGTATTTGCATATGTAAGCAGGATTGTATGCGCGAGTACGATTCGGAGGCGATAGCCGCTGGATCGGCGCTAGCTGGTTATCGATCGCACATCCATCGCGTTACGGGCAGTACGGAAATAAACGGCTCAGGTGAAAAATCATAGGTGCCTTCGATCCGAATGAACTATCGCGAATCGACCGGATATATCACAGTTTACGTCATGTATTTGCATTGTAAAGGCCGATGTGGCGATGAGACACGTCGCGTTACAAAATGATGCAGCCAGCACAAACGGTCAGAACAAATCCTTGCAATAACAGTGATTTTTTTCTGAATTTCATTTTTTACAAACTCTTTTAAGTCGACAGGGCTCGCTGAAGCAAATGTTTTGGCACGTATTTCGAACGCTTCAAACCTGCTTTTATTTGTAAAATATAAATTTTAGAAACAATGAAAATGTCCATATATGTTTCTAATCGCCTCGAGGACCACACGTGTCCTCCCGGAAGTTTCAATTCCTCTGGGTGTAATATTGCGACAGAATCTGTAGGGTCGTAAGCGTCGAATATCATACTTGCTGTATAGCGATAGTTTTTGGGAAAATAATTTCCTTCAATATGTCTTTTTTGAACATTTCACACAATTAATGTGTCTAGCAATTTGTGTGGTGCCTAAAGTCTCCTTTTTCAGACATTTTTATAGTATCGTCAAAGCTTTCTAAAATTATGAGTCATATAAATAAATGGACAGTTAGATAAAAAAGTTTGGACGTAACTCACGCAATAATGGTACAATATTTTTTCTTGCAATTCTTTGATATTAAATATTTAAGAATAGAATACTTCGAAACGGAGTGCAATTTATGACAAAAATAAAGATTTTATGCAGAATATATTATTTATGTAGAATTGAGTTTAATAAAAATACGTTTATGTGTGATAAAATTATTTAAATATTTAAATGTAGTTTGTATATTTAAATGTAGAGATTCAGACGCAGACAAAATGCTTTGCCAATTCGATTAACTCGCTACAATACCTCGTCTGATAGAAACGTCAGCAGGTAACGCTGGACCACCAACAATGCGGAAGGCCTCGGATGGTGAAAAGAGCGGTATCGCGTTGCAAGCGCAGCTGCTATGACTGAACAAACGATAGAACGAACCTTTGAGGGTTAATGGCCATGTATAGAACGAAGATATTTCACAACACTTCTCGCGATGAATTAATTGTAGGAAATAATCAACATTAGAAATCGCTTCGCGATATTTTTAATCGTTTTCTCCTCTTTGCCGTTTGTCACTGATACTTCTCTCGAGCGATATACTTTCCCTTTTTCTCACGAAAAGGCTCAAAGATATCTTGGGCAATATTATAATTTAAATTTAATGATAATCTCGAAAACGTGAGATCTACAGCGACTCTCCCTACGATAAATCAAAGTATAAGGAGTTCGTATGAAGCACAAATGTAGAGAGAGAGAGAGACTGTACGATGTCGTCATTTACATGACGAACGTTGATCGTAATCATCGAGAGTGGGTCATTAGCTCCGGCATAAAATTAATAAACTCATAAACAATCGCGCGGAACATCTCGCGATAAGCTGAAAAAAATCCCGCCCGTAACGACGTCGGATTATCGCGAGACAATCGCGGAGCCCTAAGTTCAGGGTTCAAGGTCGATGACGACAACGATGATGACGATTACATTGGCTTCTTAATACAAAGTGCTTGTTTTACGAGACATTAATACGCCACATTGGTCGTAAACCGATTGGGTATTATGTCTCTTATTTTTTTCTCCTCCCTCTTCTTTTCTTTCTTTCTCTCTCTCTCTCTCTCTCTCTCTCTCTCTCTCTTCCGGCACGCGTAAATGTCGCTCAGCCGCGGGAATGACAAACGTCGCGGAGCAATGAAAAAGGCAAGTCGCGCGTAGCGCTGCACAATTAGCATTTATAACGTGGTAATGGCGTAGCGCGAAGTTATTGTTGCAACGCGCTCGCGCTCGCGCCTGAGTTAGCTGACGCGATGAAACTGATGATGCTGAATAATCACACGGTGAATGGACTTTTTGCAAGAAGTACGGAACTTTTTGTGGTGCAAACGCTTGGCGGGTCGAGACCGCCGCGTGCTGGATTTCCCTGCGATATTTAACGTCAGAGGAATATATACGGTATACGGATGCGGATAATTTCGTGTTACGAGAAATTAGTGGACACGAATATATATGTCATTAATGTCGCTTTATCTCCGTGGCAATTATATAGAAGGCTATTAGCATTGAGGATCATAATTTTAACTCGCGCATGTTTGTGAAGAATTAAAAGTATTTCAAGTTTTTAATCAACTTAACTAGACGTCTAAATGAAAGTTTCTGCCCTCCTATTTTAATCCTACGTGATTTTTTAGAGGAATAATTATAAATCTGAAATCTGTATATAATAACGTTCGAAATACAATCGTGAGTCTCGCCTTGAGGATTCCGATTAGAACAAAGGCGAAGACTTTTCACGCGGTTGAGAAACTGGTATTAAAAGTGTCGATCGAACTCAACCAATTAGACTTGCGGGCATTACGAGTAATGAACCGGAGTTTCTTGTTCTTTCATTCGCACCGCGCCGCCCTTGTTAACGTGTCGTTGACCGTAAATCCGACGGAATGGAATTCGCCGCGGTTCTGTAATGTTGTTGAATTTTGCGCCGTTACTAAATGGAATAAAAAGAAGTACTCTTAAACGCTACCACCGCGGGGAACCAACTGAATCCTTATTTAATGACGAATAATATTATCACGAAATGGCCAAACGAATATAACAGATGCGATAACGACGCTTTCAGAATCCCATCTTTATATCTTTCCTTTGTTTTTACGAGATCGTTAATCGTTAAAGAGCAGTGACGTAGTTTTAAAACTACATACTAAGAAACATGCCGTCATCGTCGCCGGAATTTCACCTTTTGCGCGCCGAACGTCAGTCTTTGCTTCGTCAATGCGGCAGTAATCTGCCAATCAGCTGTTGCAAAATCGGTACAGAAAACGGCGCAAAAATTCTGTTCGGTAACACGCGTCTCATTTACTTGTAAAATAATAAGGATTATCGTTAATGGCGGAACAGTTGCGGCCTCCGCGTCGCCGAGCTCTCCGTTTTAATGGCCCCGCAAGAAGCCGCTGGAACGCAGGCCTGAATTCTGTATCCGATCACCGTGAAATAAGCGACCGGGTCGGAATCGGCGTGCGTAGAGCATAATGCACGGTAGCGCGGCTTTCCTAGCAGTGCCGGCGATAAGCAGGTACAGGACAAGTTGGAACCGCATTAAGGCGGGTAGCACGGAAAAAGAGTTCTATCGATTTCACTATTACGTGCCGTTAATAATATCGACGACAGCCATTTCATCGGCGAGATTCGAAAGCGAGAGGCGTGTACGTGTGATATATCAGATATGACATTTTTTTTCTTACGTTCCTTCTGCCCTGCGGAGCCGCTACTCGAGAATCGAAGCTATAAATTCTCTCCTTGGAAAATGTGCACATGAAATATGGATAAGTTTACTTTAACAATATTTTAATTTTAAATACTATCTCGAGAAAAAGTATATTTCAGGCAACAGGAAAAATTATTTAACCAAAATCTGTTAAGTCTACTTTCACTCTTTTACTCAGAGAAATTGATACTCGCATTTATCAATACTAACGATATTCTTCTACTGTTTCTTCGACTAGAGGAAGAATTTATAGATTTATTACGTCAACGCGCGACAGAGAAATTATCTTTTGCTGATTGTGGGGAAAAGAAAAAAATACCGATAAACCGAAGACCGAGAAACCAGGAGAGAGAAGAAACCTGAAACCTGCTCGACAACATGATTAGCGTTCAAACTTCTTATGCTCGTATTATGAGACGTAGGCGGAACATACGCATAATGAAATATAAGGTGCCTTTAAAGTCATATACACTTCCTTTTGAATCGCTGGCAGATGCAAATTCAAGGACTATCATTTAAAGCTATCAATCTTTTGGCTCTGATCAATTTCAAGACGTTTCACATCATTGTAATTTGAGCTCGATAATCCGAAGGTCCTCAGAGACCTAAGGAACACAAAGATTTCGACGTAATTAATCTTGTAAAAGTATCGGAGAGAGTTTTATGTCATTAGTCTTGTAAAGCTTCGTCCCGTTAGACTGTTTTTTTAACGTAAGCTCTTTGTTTCTTGGACGTTATTTAATGAGGCGATATTAACTACCTACGTATTTAATTATGTGTGTGGCAGACGAATAATATGAGCGACATCTTTACGGGACATCGATTTCCTTTCACTGCCACTCCCGGATGCTTTTGCTTATATCAGATATTCATCATTAACGTCATTCGATGATGAAGACTCGAGATAAATTCAAGAACGACGGTTAAATATGCAGATATTAATTGCAGTAACACGATGACATTCTCTATAAATAATATTTTTCCATCAATTTCAATTTTATCATGTATCGAGGATATTACGATGGTACGTAAGTGAAATGTTGAAGAAAGGGGCACAATGTTTCTTTCTGAACAACGCGGTAACCCTACCTTTTCGTAACGGAATACGCAAAAATACTTACGCATCCTTAAACTTTCTAATCGTGCCCTATCATACCACATGATAAAAACATTCATCTTCTTATTACCCGTTTTACCTGATCTTGTTCCTCACTTCTTTGAAAATCATCAAAGCGAGGAAAATGATGGGAAAAGGGCGGTAACACGGAAAGAAGAAGTTAATGGCTAGACAAGCTTCGTGAGACTCCATCCAACGTTCGTCGCGCTTCGTCGAAAGAAAAGAAAAAGAAACAATGAAGAGGCGTTTCTTGATCGCGTTCTTAATTTCCTGTCCGATTGTTGCCAATCGGCCGCCTGTGCCTCTTTTGTGCGGTGCCGAAACTTCTCCTCTCGATCAGACCACCTCGAATTAATTAGGTTAGACCAAGTAAAAACTGTGCGCCCGTTCACACCTAACTTCTAAAGAGACGCACATTGGTGTATTGGCACAACAGAATTTTTGGACGAAACCAAAAATTTTGTTTGTGTGAAAATTTCACTCATCCCGCGTTCCGGAACGTTGCTATGTGTTACGAAGCAGTGCTCTGTTAATTAAAGAATTTCGGAATATCCTTTGCAAAAAAAATCATGAAAAAATCGAACAAGAGTGATAAATCATGTTTTAAACTGTTTAAAATACGTCGGTGTTTCTAATCTTAAATATGTTTTTTATACTATTTAAAAAAAAAACATATTTTGCTAATCCTGGAATTGATTTGTATAATCATAATAATTTTCTTCAATATAATAACCAATGTAAAAAATTTATTTTTAAAACAAAATTACATTTTATATTTTTATGAACGTTTATATGGTGGCAGATTTTTTTCTAAGAAAATATAGCTTTAGAAACATTACTTATTTTATGGAAGAGCCGCCACATTGCGCGTCGCTCGACCAGCATCTCTTTCCTTTGAAATCGTTTTGCTTCTCTCTCATTTGGACAGATCCTCTATTTAGTTTCGTCGGCGCATAGAAGCACGGTTGACGATGCGCGACAAACAGTGCAATCTAATTAGCAGCCGTCTAATCCGACTCACAGTGTAAATTTGCAGCGAGCCTAATCGTCGACAGTAACATGCTGCAACATTTCTGAATACCGAAATCACAAGCGATTGAAGTAGACGTGAAGAATCTGTTATGCGAATGTATAATTGATTTTCGACAAAGAGCGAACTTAAAAGTTCCATACAAAAAAATGTCTACGGAAATGAGTTCTAAAGAATGAGATCGTTATAAAGAAAAAGTTTTTTTTTTTAATTCAATGTCCTGTCTGTAAAAAGAATGTTACTCTAGAAATGCACAGTAAAAAGTATTTTGTATTTCTGTTAAAACCGATCTACTCAAGTCCGTTAAAGTTCTGAATTTTTAACATAATGTAATTATGTTGTTTGAATATTTTATGTTTAAATTGATATTCAAAAAATGTCTTAGTGTCAAAATAACACAATTTATTAAGTTGAACAAAGAAATTAAAATAACGTACTTTAAATTCTAAGGTAAATGAATTAAAATACGTGTTAATTTAACATATCATAAATATTAATTTTACTGAAAAAATATGTGTCCACAGTTTGCTTACAAATTGTGTCAATGTTTAATTTTTTATGTTAATATTTTTACATAATATTTGTATTACTTTCTAATACATTCATCTTGTGTTAAATTAACACAAAAATTAAGTGGCTGTTTGAGATACCTACGTAAAATGTATTAAATGTAACACACATTTTCCAACTGTGCATATATATATATATATATATATACATATATATATATATATATATATGCACACACAGAAGTCTCTTTATTTCAAAATGATCTGATTTACATGCAAATAGATTTTTTATAGAATTTGAAGAGTATTTTAATGAAATAAAAGTCGAGGGAATTTATTTCTGCAATTCGTTTCCAAGTTAGGAGCGTCCACATTTCTTAACGCATTACTTTGAACGAATATAAATTAAGCGCTCGATAAAGCTTACGGGGAGAGATAAATTTCCGATTTCCACGAGCGCGGTTAATGGCGGCGGTCAAATAGCGCAGGAGAGAGTAGTTGCCTTGTGTACGGTTTCTGGAATGCGGCGAACGCTTTAGTTTCAGTATCCAATAAGTCCTATGCCGCATTTACGTCGACGAAGCATATATATCCAATGTGTAACACAGCTACACGTATAAAACGTAGTTAATAAGTTTGACAAAATTAAATTATATTTTTTTATGTAAATTGAGCTTCCTTCAGCTTTCACTAGAGAAACCGCTATGGAAGAGGGTTCGCGAACGAGTCTGCTGTTTTACAAGAATCTTTGCCGCACCTCTGCCGCGTGAACGCATTAACGGTGTATTCGCCGCACAATAGTCGATGTAATAGTCGATGTAATATCGCGATGCTCTGCAGTTATAAGAATCATCTAGTCGATCGATCTCGCGAGATGTACGCGAGATGTATGCACGCACCTATGCATCGCGCCAACGCGTTAAATTGAACCTATCATCGGCATCATCCTCGTTATTATTACCGAAACATTGTTGCGTTATTGTGCTTAAATCAATCCCGAGCAAGCGAGCATCTCGCGATTACGCGAGTTGCAAAAGAGATCGTCGCAAGCTGACACGAATAGAGATTTCGTCCGATGTAAGTTGTGAATCGCGTGATAATTTGGATAATCAACGAGATTTACTTTGCCAGGTGTAGAAAATGACGTTGCGAATCCAACGCCAACTGCGAAAGCAAAGCTGTTTTATATTGACGTAATACGATTTTAAGACTTGCACGGTTAATTTTCTTCAAAGAAGCTGTACGTGGTTTGTCTCCGTGTCTGGATATATTAAAGGCATTTAACAATACATGTATCAGAGAGACACGGAGATAATTGTAGCGTGGCTTCTTTGATACGATAGAATTTTATTTTGGAAGGGAAAATTTCTGAATTGCGAATTTTGTCCTATACTCTTGTCCTATAAACTCATTAAATATCGTTAATATGACGCAGAGTGATGGTGTCATTTCACTAAAGGATAGTGTACATTTTGCGCCTTCAGGCATTGAAATCCAATGAAAGGGCTGACGGTGTCTGGAAAGCCTAGGGGATCATCTTTATACTATCCGAATTACCGTCTATTGTGATACGTGGAATTCCCCGATCGATCAATTTCGCCGATTATAAGGAGGACAATCGCACGCGTCGCGTGAAGACTCGCAAACGCGCGCGCATATCGCGCTGTGTCAAGCGTCACCACCTGTGCATACCGTGGCTAAACCGATTCTGCTTTCGCCTTAGCTTCCCAGGCTTTCCAGTAGATTAAATCCCGATCCTGTAATTGGATGTTCGACGACGAGGAAGCAGATGTCTGCCGCGAAAACGCTCGACCGACCGAATACAACGCACCCGTTAAAATCATCCGCGTCGAATTGCGACACGGGGTATATATCGTAAACAGGAAAGCACGTTTGCGTTTGTCATTCTTTGTCTTTTAACAATTAGAATATATTTGTTCCTGGGACGAAAGGGAACAATTTATTCTATTTTAAAAGCTCAATACCGTATATATTGATACCATATATATTGACTTTGTGACACTTAAAAAAATGTTACATCTGATCTACAACTTATATATAATAAAAGAAATGCACATGTTTAGTAACATCAATATGCATGCGTTCCAATGATCGAGGAAATAACTGCGCCATTAATGAATATTATTGTAAAAACTCGTAGAATCGTTATCAACATTATTTATTGCCGCATAAAATACTAATACATAAAATGTCAAAGACAAGTCGTAAACGGAAAAACTTGAAACTATCTGGATATACGTACTAACCGCATTATTTTTAATACAGGAAATATATTTTTGCAAAAAAAAAAAAACTACAAAAAGTATTTCGAAGTTTTTGTTACACAATGATCAGTAAGGTTCACTCAACATTTATGCAATTTCAAAAATCTCTCTTATAGCAATTAAAAATACTTGATTAGAATTAATTTAAATTGGATTAATCGTAAGTGTAATTCATCAAGAATGACTTCGTTCACGCATGAGTAGAAAAATAGATAGAAGGCACCATCTATCAGTAGAAAAGTCGTCACAATTTGGATGCACCTGTCGAATCCAATTAAATCTCCCGACCTTGGGTAATCTTTGGACGAGCTTTCCGCTTTCCGCGAAATCGAAAGAATCAATTCCTCGCAATTTGCTTGAAGCTAATTACAGAAAGCGTGCGAAACTTAATCTCATTACGAGAAACGAGAGTAACCGAGCGAAAGTGCATCAAAATGACGACGTTTGCGCCCCGCGGCTCTTCCGTCCGATTGAGCTCCATTCACGCCTTCAAAAATGCACCGGGGAAAATTTATTAATAGACATTAGCAGGTGTCTGTTTCCACCAGAATGATCGTATTGCGACTCGTCATGCACCAGACGCGCGTGTCTAATTTGGATGCGCCCGAAGTCATCGATGACACAAAACTTGTTTTGGAAAAAAATGCCTTAACGTTTAAATCGCTTAAGTAGACCTTAAATAACGCCCAACAAAAACAGAAGATCATAACAACAAAATGCTTCCTCGATTCAGTAGAGATTTTACTAAGATATTTTTTCAACGTACGTATGTTAAATAATTTGGAAATGAAAAATTTAAACGAAGTAACCACCAAAACTTTTTTTTAGCAATTAACATATCTTGCAAATGTTTAATTACAACTATCTTGTACGTTTCTGCTGAAAAGAATGCAAATTCTGCGAAAGAAAAGTCCGCAATCGGAGGAATTATTTTCCGAGGCGCGACACTTGTATGACGGAATGACGTTCTATATTTTTCATCGCTGCCGCTGCCGCGGTAAGACGGGAATATTTTCCGCGTCAGCTCTACAAATCTCTCGTCACGGCAGCGGGATGTACAGAAGGGCGCGAACGACTTCATTCCTCCGGGCTTGCGTGGAATGTTAGTTGAAACGTGGGTCGCGTGAAATACACGCGTGCGGAAAAGCGTAAAACGTGGCTGCCGTAGATGCGCGTGGCGCCACGTCCCTTTTTCCCCGACACACCCCCGAAGGTCGCTCGCGATCTCTCTTTCGCTCGTAAAACTCCAATCTGCACAGCGTAAGCGACCCTTTGCAATTTTCGTTTGTTTTCAACGGTTTTAATTTAAACCTGTGCGTTAATAGCGCACTGTTGCGCGACTATACGCTCCGTGCGTACATTAAATGCAAGAGAACGGAATCCGTGGCATTTTTATACGTGAAGCGAGTTAAACTACGAGGGAGCGAAACTGTTAAATCCTCGAAGCTTTGCGTGAAACGTTTTTGCATTTTTATATGCATCCCTACTAGATAAAATAATTATCGAAAGATATCTCTACATTTCTCATCTCAGAGCTTATTTAATCCACAGATAATTTTTCGATCTTTTACTTATCACATGCGATAGATTTTTTCGTTGTCCTCGCTTAATTTTCATCAATTTTACAAATACACAAAAATTATTGAGTAATTTTTATCTACATATACTACTTTACCACCTTTAAAAAGTATATTAATAAAAATATGTTAATAAAGAAGAAAGAATTAATGTAGATCATTATTTATCGAAATTATTTATCTGCTTCTATAACATTTCTCTAATATTTCACAGAAGAAAAAAAATGCATAGGACATGAATGGCCTGATCGCGTGTACTTGTAAAGGTTACAATTATCTTTTATTAACAAACGCGACGCAAGGATTTATTTAATTAAGCAGCGCAAAGGGAAACGATACTATCGCGAGCTTATTCTCTCTGAGAGCGAACGATATTTTCAGTACGGATAAAGTATCTATTCAGACATGAATTCATTATAAGCCAAGAGAACCTGACAGGAGTCAGATTCTCCTTAGTGGTCTATTTCTACGCTGACATCGTTCTATTTCGCGTGGCGCATTTATCTTTCTCTATTTCTCTTCCCGCGTTAGCCACGAAGAGGCAGATGACAGAACTCGACATGTAAGTATGCATAAAGCGGTACGGGTGATTAGGTAATGACTCCTTTAGCACTGGAACACCGCCAACACCCGGCACGAGATGCGGACGACACTAACGACACGCCGATAAAAGATTTCCTTGTTCCTTCGGCGCGAATCGCAGATCCGCGCGATCCCTCATTATTTGAAATCATTTCGTAATCATTCCGGTAATCACCGATGTTACGTCTGATTTGCGTCATTTGAATCATCCTTTTCTATTCTACGCAATGCTCATCACAACGAGAACGTAAAAAAGATTACAAATTACCGAACGAGGCTCTTTTTATCGATGTTCGTTAGCATTTAACGCGTTTAATGCGTTCTCGCGGAATTATGTTTGTTAGCGTTTAACGCGTCTCTCTCTCTCTCGCGTCTAATTAGATTTGTCACGAAGCGCGACACGTCACGTGCGACGATATTAAGTAAATAGGCGACAACTTCGTTGTCGAGTAACGAGAAGATGACACATTTAATGTTGGCACATGTCCAGCACTTGGCATTGCAAAGTGCCGGCATCGATGATACGCGATCTTCAGCATGGCGGACGGTTTCGATCTGTAATCTACTTTCCAACAGATCGCGATCGTTAAGTGTCATATGATGTCGTTAGTCTACTATTAATATGACGTTCACGTATAGTGCTCCTTGACGTAATTCAAAAATGTAAAGTTATCCCGATGCGTCTAAATTGATACAGTTGGCCACATGAATTGGCAAACTGCTAGTAATTCATAACATGAGGAATAAGTAGATATCAATTGAATGTTGTTTCTAAATGAAAATAGAAATACATGACATTTGAGAAAATATCATTTACTGGGTACACTTTTGATGTGAAATTACAGGTAAATTTCTTAAAATTATCTATTATTTCTTAAATTCGAATTAAATAAATTTTATGAAATAATCGTAACTCTCTTTCTCTCTCATACTCTAAAACATTCTAGCACATTTTAGAACTTTTAAAATATATTCGTGTCGTGAATAAAAAAATGTGCAATTATTTTCAATGTGCAAGTTCCATCAAATCTCGTTAGCACTAAAAAATCGAGATGGCTATGATAGATCGTTAATGATCGCGCAACGCACCTCGTCGGCTAGATCATTCGATCGAGCAGCTCGCGATGCTTTATTTGCATCATTGACGTCTAAATTGGACGCGTGAATGGAGGTCGCCCGCGGCGAGCAGGCTAACGGCATCGGCGGACCTATAAGAGAAGCAACACGAGACCAGAACTCGAGATAAGTCCTCAAACGTGCCGCCCATGCGAGTATCTGTCCGTGATTCGAAGCAGAAGCCTCGTTCGCCACAGGAGACGCTTCTGCTTATCTGCCCTGTTCGCCACTACGACAAAAATGGCCGCAGAGATTTTCCATCGAAGAATTTTCCGAGCATCATCTTTCCCATCGTTCGTTATATAGAAAGCAGTCAATCACGTCGAATCTCCGAAGCGTAACATTCGCGATATGGATTTCTATTAAATAAAAGCAAATAGATATTTAACTTGAATAGCGTGAAACTCGGCAAGAAACGCTCTTTCGCGCCAATTTTTTCTTTCTGAAGAAAGACGAGTGAAAATGACAATGCTAGCACAATCCTATTTAGGCTCTGAGTTTTTCTTTTCTTTTTTTTTTTGATTATCTTGTTGTTTAAACCTAATCTCATTAAACTTGACGATAACGTAAAATTTGGGTTTTTCTGGCTACGATTAATCATTAAACTTATAGTCTTGTAGTGGTAACTTTAAAAATTACTTATCAAATCATCAGATTAGTGATTAACCGTATTTTCTAAAATGTTTAGAGCGAATCTCATGCTGAAAAGTAAAATCTCACTCTTAAAGATTAATAATTGAGTTACTCTTTTTCAAAATTGGTGTTCAGTTTTCACTCTTTAAAGCGATATCGCACTTCAAAGAATTTAGAGAGTAGATACAGTACATTACATTATCATGAATTTAAGTTTAATCATAAGAAAATGAAAAATCGGATCTTAATGTAAAATTTAATAGAAAATGTAGATTTACTTTAATTTCGGTTTAATTTATTCTTCATCATTTTCTAATTTTTAGAATTAAAAAAAGGATTTTCTAATTCTTAGAACTAACTTCTCTTAGAAGAGTTAGTTAAACCAAGATTAAAATTAAATTATAATACATTGGTAGAAAACTGGCATTAGTCATGAAAATTAACTGTATATAGAATAATTATCTATAACTTTCTAGATCGGCTTCAATTATTCACGAATGACAAATTTTGAAATAGAAAAATTACCAAAAAAGATGTTTGCGTTATCTATACAGTTAACGCAACATAAATTGTCGAATTAACACGGTGCAATTTTCGCGGATTAATGGTTAAGCGCGCGACGTGAAGTTCGAGAATCGCGACAACCCGAAAGCCGCCTGTTATTTCAGCGTTCACCAACCCCGGCTGTTCTTTCTCTTGTTCTCTGTCTCTCTCGCTCCGTCAACAGATTGCGGACTTAATCGGCCGTGAAAAGAGCGAATCGTTTCGCGCGATTATCCGGGTGTATTGTCTCCTTTCCTCTGCGTCCCTACCCTCGGCGGGAAATGCGAGGTCCTTCGACGAGGGACGAGATATTAGCACGGAGAGGTGTAACCGATTCGTAATGCTCGCAGGATCCACGATGTGAGTTTGGGGAAGAGCGAGCAGGTCTGCTCCGTAAGAGGGGTAACATTTAATTATCCTCTGAGAATTCAGTAATTTTCCGTTTTGTCGCGTACGTACTGCTAGTCACTTCACCGAATTGCTGGACCACGTTACATCAAGAAACTTTTCTACGGTTCCTGAGAAAACGTCTCAACATTTACAACGTGAAGTTTTAGAATTTCCTTAATACTCAGAGATTTCAATATTTTACCAACACATTTACATTTTTTAATCTTTAACATGTTCTCTTACAATGACTTTCATCGTTCTAATCTTGCTGCAGACACAATATTATACAGCAATAGTAGCAATTAATTGTATTTCTTCTTCGTATTTTATAAAAAAAGAGACAGTCTATCTTTTTTTTTATTTCTTTCGTTATATAAATGACAATTCTGAAAAAACTATACGATTGAGTACCCCGTGTGTTTATTCGCAAAGACGCGTGTAATTATTCCTCGGGAATCCAGCAATTTTCCGTTTTATCGCTTTTCCACTTTTCGCGTTCCCTGGCAGAAGAGGATTTCTCACCCTAGACTCTCGTACTGTGTGGCGGCCATAGCTCGAAGGCTGATCCGCATTGCTCTTGTAGTAACTTACAAGTGCCCATTTCTCCGCCTATCTCCGCTCGTAGCAGCTCTCCGACATCGATCTCGCCATTCACCGTAAGGAAAAACGCTTTCCCGTAAAGGTGACAAAAGAAGCTCGCTTGGCCGCGTAAAATAAATGGACCGATTTATGAGCCACGGCTGAAGTCTTGGCTAATCAAGTTTCAGCTGTGTCGATATACCTTCCCCGTGATATTAGCGCGATAAAAACACCTTATAAGATCGTTCCTTCCAAAGGGGTGGCCTTCTTTAATTTTTCAGAAGATGTACTTTCGTTAAAAGTCGCACGAGGCGATTATTAATTAAATATTGAAATTGAAAAATTACGCACAAATTTAACGGAATTTATTCGATAAAATTGAGCAAGAAAGCAACTTGGTGGTGATATCGGAAGCTCATATTATTCTTAAAAGGTTCATTAAAGTATTTTAGAAACTGGGAAATATATCGTTTGTATAATCGTATGTTGTAATCTTTTCTGCAAACTGACTTTTCCGAAAGTCTCTTATATGATATAATTTCAATACCGTTCATATCTTCGAAATTGAGATATAATCCTCCGAGCATTTACATAACATTTATGTGACGTATTATTACTTATCTATCCTATTTAAAAAGTTAATACTTTAGACGCAGACTAATAACGCAGACTTTACTGAACAATTTGAACTCTTGATCTCTCACGTTGCGTTAAAAAATGGATTCATTTGAATAACACGTGTGAATCCGATCGCGATGAATCTATGGTAAATCATGTAAAAGGGCGCGACCGACGTTACCGCGACCACACCGTGGGCTCTGCACTCACGTACATCACCATCCCAAGTTTCGCGTCCATATAGCTTCGCGTTCCTGCCCAATGACCGCGGTGTATTCGCCCCAACCCTCGTCGTCGCCCTCGTAATACCGGCGGGCGGAGCGAGCGACTCTCTCTCCCGCGGTGATCAACCATTTGTCACCAGGCCGCTGGATTTCCCATTTTCCGCCCGATTTCCCAGCAACGACAGTGATATCCCCCTCTAAACGCGATCCCCAACCCCTGTCTGCCACGTCGCTTCCACCCTCGTTCCTTCTCGGTGCGATGCGGAAGAACGAGAAGGAGGTGTCACTGCCGGCTCAAGAAAACCACCAAAGCTGCGCATGGGTTCAGAAATTCTAATATTTACAGAGAATTCGAACATTTTTTTGTTTTTTTAATATATAGCCGATAATCAAAGAATTAAATGGCTAACGAAATCAAATAACTTTTATTTTGTAATGAGTAGACGCGATAAAATAAATGAAACATACTGTAGAAGGAACACACTTTTTTATTTGCACATAGTACAAAAATGTTTAATTTATTTCGTTCTGTCCACTCGTTAAAAAGTAATAATTTATTGGTAAAAAGTGTACAAAGTCATAATGTTAAAGTAGTTCCTGTCAAGTCTGATAAATCTGTAATTTTCATCTTCGGATATTTCGATATCTAAGAGAATACGAATCATACTTTATTTAAAATTTGTTACAAATTTTGTTATTTTTAATTTGTTGGAATTATTTAATATTCCTAATCTGTCGATATTTTAATTTTAAAATGCCAGCTGTTTGGAGCGAGGACGAACTTTGTACGAGGACAGCCCTGATCGGTCTGAAGCTTATCATCGATGCGCACGGTGATGCACAACCACCGTTATCCGTTTATACTTTGAAGGTAGCCTGTATAGTGGGGGAACGTTGTCGACGTTTGCAGACGATGCTATTGGGGAAAAGCTCATTTTCGCTGTTAGCACCGGCGCGCCTGGACGCTCGTTTGTTTTCCGCACCAACGCCATTGTCATCGTCACCGGGCGGGAAATCGATACCGAGTCTTTAAACGTCTTTCGTCTATCGAGCAAACAGTGTATAGAGTATGGCGGGCTTTCTGTCAATAGATTTAGAATAATAGAAGGGAAATAGAACAAAAAATCCGAATCAGGGAAACTTTTGCAAACATATTATCGGCTCTCACGAATTTTGCTTTGCCGGAATGAAATACGACAGCTGAGCAGTTCAGAATTGAACGTATCAATTAACAGTCATTTTTCGACAATATATAATGTTTGCAAAAAAACGTATAAACGTACGCAAGATTGACGTGATGTCCATACATGGAGGATTCTTTCGCATTTTATGATTTTATTGAGCGAAACGTATAATGGCGTGGCTATTATCCTGTATGATAATATAATATTCCGGAAGAGGTTCTCTGATAACGATCGTGACGCGCCATTCGCGTAATGAGGATCGCGTGTGCCCTTTGCGGAGGTTGGGTACTCGAATGTCGGCAGAATGTTTTCCTTGCACACAGCACCCCCTTCCTCTCCTTCCACTTCCCCCTCGTGTTCTCCGGTAATATCTTGAAACATCCGCTCTTTAAGGGTGAAACGCGATCTCCTGCTGCTCGTTCGATACCTCGTTATTATAATGTGGCTAACACTCGTTAACCTTTACAGGGGAACTCTAGTTCGCGCTGGTAACAGTATCCACCTCCGAGTTAACCGACGTTTTCGCCACTGTTCATATTTGCAATCCATACGAATCGTATGGAAACGTATTATAAAGCAGATCTGCATCTATACTCTAGCTCTAGTACACATATTGCTTATACATTTCTTATTCATTTAGCGTTATGTTACCTCAGACTATTAAATAGGTATATCAAGAATCTATCTACATTTTATCGTAGAGGATCGAATTACCGTATGAAAGTGTAACTTATACGTCGTTTTATTTTATATATTGATAACAGCATTAGCCGTGTAAATAAATTTATTTATCTTCACAAGAAGAAAATAAATCAATTGCATACTAAATTTTTGTTAATCTAATATCTCACAGGACCGTTGCACAAGAAATTTAAGCGAGTTTCAAGAAGTTAGCGTTGTATACGCTAATGTATACGCTGCGACACGAACTTGCAGTTACAATTTCACATTACATGAATATTAGCTTAATAGATATTCAAATGTAAGCCATTTTAATTGCGGAGACTTGACGCTTCCCCCGGCACCATAAACATAATCCATAAATCATGTCAAATTATGAATTGAATTTTGTACGACGTCGCTCCTTAAGACGCGTCACACTAAACTGCAACATCATAAATCGTTTCTTTTGCCGGCTATATCGTCAGCCGCGCGATGATGAAGCTACCAGAGCTAGAGTAAGCGAAGGTATATAGCTGCGATTGCATAAGGCGTACGTCTTTCGTATTATGTGTTATTTATTTCAGTGTCGCGTTGTCTACCAAGTAAGAATAAAAAGAGTTAAAGCACGATAACATCATTACGCTCGATGTACAATAAAAATAACGTCAGTAATAAATAATCCGAAAATACGTAATACCTTACGTCTGCTCGGAAACTTTAGCTTCTTAAAATACATCGTTGATATCGAGCACGTTAAAAAAGAATTAAGATTAGAATTAAAATCAAACCGGTTAAAAAAGTCTTTGAGAACAATTGCAATTTTACTTATCTAGAAATGTAAAAAAAGTTTCCAGTATTCATAAAATGTAACAAATACATTGTTGCGTGGCAATGTATTCTACCGTGTGACTACGCGAGGGATATGTATATCAGATACTCACATAGTCGCGTGATACGTGTAACTTATGGACCGTGCCTTATTTATTTCACTCATACTTTTCTCCATGTGAGGTCGTTCGATTGTTGAATTAGACATATAGTAATAAGTGGACTAGTTAACATAAGCGCGATGTATAGGCATAAGTTGTAAAGACGGTATTACAGCCGGAACAAAGTGTGAATTTTCCCCGGTGCGTTGCACGACGTGTTGGTTTATATAATTTGTTGTGCATTACGGTATTTTAGAGAAAAATATTTCGTTCCTTTTCTAATATTACATTTATTTCGCGTGACCAAGTAAGGCTTTTCCTCGTTTCGGCGCAAAATCTCTTCTTGCGCTAACGATTAAAAAACTCTTAAGAATTAAATACTTAAAATAATTGGGCGTATTCAAGCCGACGCAACTTACGCAGCTTACACCGAGCAATTGAACATGATTGATTCTTATAGTCCAGTCAATTACATTCAATCGTTCATTGAGCAAGCTAATAGCTTAAACATGGCCAATAATTTTCTAATAATGTCCTAATTCGAAATAATTCCACGAATATTCGTTAAAAATTTTAACATCAAAGCACGCATAAGTTCGCTTTTATTCTTATATGTTTCACCTTAGACATTTCTTTATCTTTTTTCTATGAAATATTTACATACTTGTCAATGCGAATGTATTAAACCACGATCGTTAACTCTTTCTTATTTTTAATAATAGTGCTTCTAACACAGTTTAAACCGGTGTAGACACTCGCATCTTGCCCTTATAGTTCTACTTCGACGTATAATTGCAGGTTCCTATACTCTACTGTTTCATTATTTAACGACGCGCTATAATATTCAAATTGTGGTGCCATAGCGCTTTTTGCGTATCGCATTGTATCTTACAATACAGCCGACAAATGCGCAGAGAACGCCGCGGAGATGAATCGATCTTCCAGTCATTAGCACATTGAATATGATTGCTCGATAAACGGCCGACCAGAACGGCCACGTTTTCGCTAGATTAATGTCTCGCGGACATGAACCGCGCACGTTTCACATTCTTTAATTAGACAGGTCAGGAAATTCGCCGCAAGTCACAGCGCGACGGACCAGGTGCGTTAATCTCGAAATCTCCCCGTGGGTTTTTACAGCAAATTGAACAAGCGGACACGATGAATAAACGAGGTCGACGGGATCCAATCATAAGATCGAACCGGCGAACGGCGCTCATTTTAATTATCCGAGCAAGGCGCTCTACTTTGTGCGTCAAGTTAATAATTAGCCGGCTTACGTTGTCTTATTTCCCTGAGAAATGACGACAAGAAATGGCTCTGAATGATTATCGTAGATTAATTTGCAATAAAGCCAAAATAATTAAATAAGCAGCATCGATTTAAAATTAACACTTTGTTATATCACTTATATCTAGGTGACGCGTAAATTTTAGCGGAAACTTTGATCACACCTCTGTAAAGTTAGCACCTTATCCTTCGAAAAGTTAACGTCATCCATTTATGTGTCCGATTATCAAAAATAATCTTACTAAATATTAAAGAAGAGCAATATAAATTATATTAAAAATATTTTAAAAAAACGATAAATTACTAATATACTAAATTTATTAAATCGATTCAATACCGAAATCAACTTGGCAATCAAAGTATTAATCAATGCTCAGATAAATCAATACATACTTCTAGTAATACAAAATATAAATAAGTATATTGACCCGAAAGTTAAGTTTAGAAATGATTGCCTGTCAGCGAGATGTCGATATGCAATTGTAAATTTGCTCGTGAAAACACGATATAAATGATCATTCGCCATAACGTATAATACTTTCGCATGGTGGTACGCGTAACTCGCGCGTGGAATATGACTATATGACTGATAATGTTAATAACATACGTTGCACTGTTGAGGTTTAAGGTCGCTCGTAACGTTGCCCATTACAAAATGCTTGCGGGTAATATCAAACGAGATGATTTTCAAACGAACATCTGCTGTCGAGTCAACATACAGGCCGAGTGACGTTAAGTGATTCCTGATTTTTTTTTTTTTTTTTTTTTTTTTTCAGAATCATAGGGGACGCGAGCGTAATTAATGCCTATCAATTACGAATTGCCAGATTGCACGTTGCTGCGCTACGTTGTCGAGAGTCCTTTCCGGTACTATAATGCTTCGTTTATAGCCGGTCTTTAAAGGCTACCGCGTACCGCACCGTCCGAGGAAATTCATTATTCTTACCGCGACGGTGGAAAATCGTAAAGTCTTCGAGACAACATTATCTTGAAATCCACGCGAATTATCTGCTCTCGTTAATGATCGATTCTTCTTTGTTTACTCTTAAATAGCAACGTAATTTTAACTACTTATCTCACAGCAAAAATATGTTATCGAGCTTTTAAATTAAGAGCGATTTTAATTAATGAAATACTTTAATCTTTATAGGACGAGGAAGAGCCACTATAGTGGTGCTAACAGTGTCATATTTTGAGACAAAAAAAAATTATGAATTATAACTTTTATTAATGGCCAATTTCTTCATTTCTAGATAAGTAGTTGTCTTCCAGATATCTTATTTATACACACTGTTAAAACTATAGTGTCAACTTAATAAATCTTAACTAAAGTCACTGCTCAGACGGTGCGGCTTAAATTAGGTTAAATTTGACATTATAAATTCAACAGTGCACGAGATATCTGCGAGATATTTCATAGATAAAGTTATCTGGAGTACCTAGAGATGAAGAAATTGGCCATAAAGGAAAAAGTGCAAGATTTAAAAAATAGATCTTCGCTCTCTCAATGGTAAAACGCAATATTATTTCAGTAGTAAGATGTATTTATGCAAAAAGTTGCATAGTTTATGCATTGTCATCAAAGAATAGCAAATGTTGAATTCTCCGAACTGTTGGTGCGATCCTCGGAAATTGCGCGACATCGCGTGTAGTAATATGTATATCACGATACGGGGAAAAGGAAACTGACACGGATGAGAGGAGGAAGAGGAACGTAGCCAGAGCGGAGCGGGTGATGAAAAGGAATGAGATGAGAGGCGCGGAGAGAAAAGGAAAGAAAAGAAAAAGAGCTAATACGAGTGAAAAGAGATGCGGAGCCGCGGAATAGAGCCATAAAGGCTTTACTACTCGCGTCAGACCGCGCGGCTCGCGAGGCTCATTGTTTCGGATTCGAGACTTCCGTTCGGTCGGAGCGGCCGACCAGATCCCACCTATTAACTGAGAAGATACACGCGAGTATGCAACGATGGATACGGAACGGGACACCGCCGCGCATTCATAAACGGCTGTCGAGCGGTGAATGGCGGCGGTGCTTCGGGGAAATTTGTGGGCTATTTGAAAAGAAATTTTTATCTCTATTATGAGATAAATTGCAAGCCGAGAAGCCTCTGGTGAATTAGTCTGTCCGATTCATCCTTCTCCTCCTCCTTCCCTATACGATGTATCGTGGCATAATAAAATAATGACGTCTCGCATTCTGACAGGTATTTCCTATTTTATGATAAAATGCTTGAAAAAGATTCAATAAGAGTACGGATCTGACGTTTTATAATTGAATGGAGGATAACGAATCGTCGATTGTGTAATAAATTTTTGAAATTCGATTTACAAACTGTGTTTCTAAACTGTGAGCGATCTTTAAGAATTGAAATTAATTTGCCGCTATCTCGAAAACTTTATGCGAAGCGCAGAAAGATCGATCTCGCGCTTCGTCCGTTTTCGTATGCAAATCGACGCGAGGTAGCCATCTTTACGCTCGATAGCATCGGGCCTTCGCGCAAGGTTTTATTACGTCGCTAATTAGTTTGGGCGCGGACGGAAAGTGCTAAGTGAAACAAAAGGCCCGAGTTGAATCGCAAAGGTCACTTCAGATCGAGAAAGAACAGCCGATTTTTCTTTCCGCTCACTTCGTATCACCTACCGTCATCTTTAGAGACTTCCTGTTTTGGCTCTGCTAGGAATTAAATTTCCGTTAGGAATTAAAGATGAATTTTTACCTCTACTTAAGAAAAACTTCATTCACACATGATAATGTGTCTGTGATAATTATATCGTTCTCATCAACAAAAGTGGTGAATATTTCAGTAGAAAAATTCTAAAAAATTTGAATTTTATTGTTTTCAGTAGGCTTTCCAGTAGGTTTCATTATTTCAAATATTTTTTTAATGTGTCACACATTCTTAAAAGTAAAAAGAAATTAAAATTACATTTATACAAGCAATTTAAATGACCAATTTTTCAATATTTACGCAAATATGAATAATTAAATAGAAACGCAGTACGGTATAAACTTTATGCGAAGCGCCAAAAAATTTATCTCGCACTTTGTCCATTTTTATTGCAACATTGAGATGAGTATACAGATTTACAAGTCTTATTTGCTTTGAAACCTTTTATTTCAGGGACATTTAAAAGAGGATTATTTTGATGAAATATTAATATTCTACTCCAAATATATCATCATATTATTGCATTTCTTTGAATTGATATATAAATTGACGTATAATGAACGCTCTCACTTTTTACGAGGAATCTAAATGAATCCCTGACCTCTTTTACATTATGTCATGGTAGACTCCGTTATTTATTCTCAGCATTGATATTCACTAAGTCAAGTTGTTTGCAACTTCAACTATATCTACACAACGTTGACTACTTGAATAAGTATGACAATCGTGCTTACTCCAGTTGTGATTTACTTTAATTCGAACAAACTTTACGCAACGTCCGTACGTTGTTCGTGGATAGTCAGCACCGAAGATAACGTTTCATAGGGAATAATAGCAATCCTTTCTCCGAGAGACTAACTACGTAAAACAGTTACGACGAGAAATACATCGTAACACCAAAAATCGACATCCGCGATCGGTTGAGATCAAATGACGAAGTATAATAATAGATGGCCCTTTTCCTTGTTTTTTTTTTCTTTCCCGTTCAGGTTTTTTTTTTCGCGCGTTGCCCTCTCTTTCTCTCCTTCGTTTTCTCGCTTCCTCCTCAACCTTTTTCTCACCCGCTGCATCTTCGTGTCGGATTCTCGCCGATTGTGTCGGTGCGTCGGTGTGTCCAGTCGGCGGGATCCGGCAAAAAGGATGCCGCTCCCGCGGGCATCTCTCACAATCAGACGGGGCTGCCGAAAAATACGTGACACGCGAAAATCAATTTCAACGGCGGTTGGCTCCGACGGGGTTAGCCGTAAAAGCCATTGTGTATCGGTGCCCCGGCAAGAGGGAGACGGAGAATGACGGACGTCCTTTCTTCTGAACCGCGCGAGAGGAGGACCTCAAGAGGGTACCGCGCTATATATGCAATTCTGTCGAGCGTGCGAATTTCCTGTGGCTGCGGATTGGGTGCTAAACGATGTTTTATGCGACAATTTGCGGCTTTTGGGCAATGCGACCGGACGGCGCGAGCGAAATTATGCCCGCCAGCGAACTCGCTCGTCGATTCTTAAATGAATCATGATGTGTAGGAGGCATCTCACGATGTGGTCGTCAAAGGATAAAAATTTAGAGGATTGTTCCAAAAAAAATCGTCTCTACAAGTCTGCCTTCTTTAAGTTGCAAAATCAATCGTTCTCTGATATCCTTTATCTATTAGCATTAATTTAGAGACATGACTCCAATGTTAATAGATAAAGGATATTAGAGAACGATTGATTTTGCAACTTAAAGAAGGCAGACTTGTAGAGACGATTTTTTTTGGAACAATCCTCTAAATTTTACTGTTAAATGATGTTAAAAACTTATATCTTACATCATAAATTTTTTGTATGTATGTATATACGGTGAGAGCAAAAAGTATTCGTACAAGGAATTTTTTTTATAACAAAAAATCTTATTTGTAAAAAATAAATAATTAAACATTAATTAGCAATTTTATTATGAATATATTCTGTTCTAACATAAGCAAACGAGCTTTGTATTCCTGATTTTAGAAGCTAAATTTCTCGACTGTAGGAATACTTTTTGAGGATCTATAAACAATAGAATTTTTAATTTTCGCTTATTTTTCAGATAATATATTTTCTATAATTAATACGCATCTTTTTGATATATATATAATTTTAAAAAACATACACAGTCTATCGTATTTTTTATGAATAAATTGTTAATTACCCAGCAAGAAATCGTCAATTAAACATTGAATCGACGTCGAATTAATGTTGAAATTATCGTATCGATATCGATTCGACATAGATTTGCTTTCAGAAAAAATATACATGCATTTAACAATGCCATTAAAGATACTTTTAATTTTTTTTCTTTCTACGTATCGGATGTAATTAGGACTTGTATTATCACGACGTCCGCATAACGTATTAGTATTAGGCAAGATTGAAGTCTCGAAAAGAAAACATGTAACAATACGAATGTGTCAATAAAGTCCAGAAAGATTTACGCGTAGGAACACGTGCTTGTCCTCGTCCCCTGACGATGCACCGTTACTCGAAGCGTGTAACCTGCCCCGAATTTATTTCTATTTGGTCTCGAGGGTTGGTGATGATTTGCCCCCGGTACTGAGAAATCCTTGGAACGTCCCACAAGGGAGTGATCTCGCTCATGTCTCATCATTTTGAATGAACGTTTCATTGCGGTGATAAATTAACTATGACTTTTAGCAGTAATGACATAAATCAATCTTGATAGATTAATAAAAGGCAATAACGAATTTCATGAAAAGATTAACATTTTTATTAAGCTTCAAATTATGTTATCTAATTCAAATTATGTTGAAGAAAGAACGACGATTAAATGTTCGAAAAATCCGCACGAATAAAAATCTGCAAAAATTACTTACTTCTGCACAACCTGCGTGTCGTAAGTTCAAGTCGCGATATCCACAGCAGAAGGGTGGAAAGTTGGAGAGGAGGGTTTTATCAAGGATGATACGCCAAGGACGAGAAGGGGGCGCGGAGATCCACGGACAAACTGAGACGGATCGGTCGCATAAATCTCCGGGCTCGGTCCAATATAAATCCGAAGGCAGCACGTCGACGCCACCGGCGGACATAAATACGACTTAGCAGGCCGCGATCTCCAGCAGCTAATTGAGAATTATTTCCCCGCGATAGTAACTGCGAGATCCCGCCATACGTTCGCAGATCCCCGGCTAATTTTCCTGCGAGTTACGTGAAGGGGGAAACCCAATTGAAACCGACGCTTCGATTGAATTCACGAGGTATTGCACGTGGAGCTTTGGATTGGAATAAATGGTAATTTATGTCGAGAGAAAAGCAACTTAAATGTCAATTGGTCGACGTTTCCTCGCTAGTCCATTTATACAAACGTTTCTGTATATTTCTTTTTCTTTTATACAGTATACGATACGTATAAACAACTTTTGCGAACGTCGTTTGTAACTTTTTTGATTAGTTGAATCATCATTTTTAAATACTTTTATTAACCCTCGACTATAACAATGAGTCATTTAAGTTCGAAAAATTTTTCGACAATTGTACAATCCGTATATGATAAGTATTATGAGGTTCTAAATTATAGACAAAAGCTTTAAATCTTTTTCTATAAATCGCCATAAGGTGGACGTTTACTTTATTTTGTACTACAAACAGGATATTTTAGATGTTTTCTAGTTAAACATTTAAATTTATATTTGAGTTATATATATAATATACAATATAAATTTGAGAGAGAGAGAGAGAGAGAGCATGATCATGTATCAAATAATGAGAGATTTGATCATGCATCAAATAATGTATTAAAGAAACAAAACAACTCAGATGATTAGATGAGCTCTCCGGATATTATTCCGAGTTATAGAAAGTGGAGAACTTCTGGATAATTGTATCGCACTGTTATTTCGAAAGTAATTTATTATATAAAGTAATTATAGCTATCTAATTTTCTTTCCTCGAAGAAATAGTTAAACTTCCTCTTTCTAATGCAATTTTAGATGCATATACCCGAGGAGGACAAATTAAAATGCAATCAATTTTTCTGTTAACATAACATAAGAATTTCGAAGAAAAGTATATCAAGATATATCAACCTTACAAATGTATCTTATATATATGTATAGTTTAGAATCAATTTATTAAAACAATTTTCTTAAAGTTAGGTTTACCCGCAAACTCACGGGTAAATTACCGCCCATTTACCTGAAATATCTGCAATACAATTCGATATTGCTTCGCCTGTTTGTTACGTAATTTGCATTATTTTCACAGACGCAATCCTGAAACGCACAAATCGCAGCTTCGAGAGAACGGGCGCGATGTAATTTGATTCTTGTTCTGCCTGTAAAGAAGTAAAGAAAGCAGAGCTGAAAACGGCAGCTCGGCCGCTTTCGTTTCGCCGAGGTCGAGTGTCTCGAAAGAGCTACACACTTATTTCAAAAACGAATGGTCACTTAGCGCAGCGGGGTGCTCGCCTCACGATCGGTAAAAAAGTTCTGGCGGCATCCGGAATCAAGTAGCCAATGGGCGGAGGGCTGGTGTTTTGTTTGTTCGGCAAACTGTCACAACAACTCGAACTGGTGGACCCACCCCTCCAACCATCGTCGTCTCGTTTTCGACGAGAGCTGGAAACTCGAGTACCACTACGACTCGTGTCGCCATACTCGAACGTGATTAATGTACGTGTTTTCGGAAGAAAAATGAGAGCTCACCGACCGGAAACAGTCAATATTACGAATGCATCAATCTTTCTAAAAATCTTATTTTACTATGCGTGCGTGATAACAAAAAATTTTTTCGTCTCATAAAATTCATCTGTAATAATTGAATCTGTTAATTAAAGAAGACAAATATAGAAGAATTTATAAGAAGTAATACAACGTATGAAAAGGTTTTGCTAAAATATCTCAAAATTTAGCTAGATACAGAGCTGAAAATAATTTTGTTGGATCATTAAAATAACTATGCAGAACGCTTTATGTGATAATGTTGCAAAATATTTTGACATTCTAACAATCAATTTTAACTTAATTATTTTGATAATCCAAATAAAATTATTTTCAAATCTGATATGTCTAATTAAATTTTTAGACACTTTTGCAGCAAAACCGTTCTTTGAGTTCTTCCCATGTAGGAACGAAAAAGAGGATTCAAGCTTTCCATGCACTTATAATATCAAACTTTTAGATTCATTAAAATTACACCTGTTTGATTTTTCTGAGATTTTTACATGTACAATTACATCAATATATTCCCAAATTTTCGGAAGTCTTTTAAAATTCAAAACAATAGATTAAACTTATTCCATGTAAAAAGGATCTTCACATGTGATTCATCCAATAGAAAATAAATCGATAGCAAGGTTCCTTTCACTTAGATCCCGACAAAAATTAGTGTTCAATCTCTCCTCATCATTCTCCGTTCGCTTCAGTCTGATTTTTCTCCAGATTTCTTCCCTTTTTTTCTGTCTCTGCAGCACATATTAACAACGCAGAAACGAGCGGCACTGACCGGCGAGCTGTTTATGACGTGTGCAGTAGTCGGCGCGCGGTCGACTTTGTAGCTTTTACGACGTACATAGATATTGCTCGCAGTAAGCACCTACCTAAGTTGTGCAATAAACTCGGACAGGTAGTTAAAAACCCACTTCGGCGAGACTTGAAGCGCGAAACATACTGAAAAGTCCTTGTCCACGTCACTTGCTCGTCCTTGCGAGTATCAGAAATAAGGCAACGATATGCTTCTGCTCCATTTTTTCTTATATAAGAGAATCAATCTTAGTTTTGTGGTATCGCATCAATTTTTATCGTTCTAACACAAAAGGAGCGAATTTAAATTTAAAAATATCTGCTGTGAGAAAATAGGAATTGTTTAGACGGGAATCGTTTCCTATTCCATGAATTTATAATTTATGTCATTAGTATCGCGCCAACAGCATAAAGAAGATGTGAAAGAATTTATTTAGCTATTATTATAAAAATATAAATTAAAGTAGCTACTCATTGTTACCGAAAATTATTGTCAATAACCGCAAGGAATAAAGTACATTAAAATTCGGCCAATGATTTCCTGTTTCTATCACGAAGAGAATTTCGTTTTAAAAATGTATCCCGGAAATGTGGTAGTTGTGTGTAGTGTACAATACAATATTTTGAAGATTTTTACCATGCACTTCAGTAAAATTAATCAAACTCATTTTATACTTTATTGTAGTTTTATTAATGAATGAGGGAGATTTACATTAAAATTCTACGAAATACAATGTCGTCCCACGACTATCATATTTTCAGGGTAAACCCTAAGAAAAAATTCTCTCCGTGTAGAATCAATTTTATTTGTAATTTTCACGTGATGAAAATCGCACAAAATGGTAAATATTCACGATGCTACCAAAAAAAGTCTCTCAAAAAGCGAGCCGCAAGGCCGGCAAGGCCGGCAAGGCCCACCGGCAGGTTTAGCATCGGGATTGTAACGATCGAACCCCGTAAATCGATGCCCTGCCGCGGTTCCCCGTTCGGAGCATCGTCGGAGCGAGTTATGGACTTGAGGAGCTGGAAAGGGGGAGGGAGAGACGGGGAGAAATAAGAATGCCGCGTAAGTATAGAGAGCATAATAATCAGAAGTAAATTGCGAATACGTGAGGCTACCGTATTGTAGGGATCCTGAGGTATCCGCGGCTGCGGGGTCTCCGTCGTTCCCGTCGTGAGGCTCCTCCTCTAGGGCTCGACGGTGCTCGTCGTTCCCTCCGCAGGGCTTCCCTGTAGGGCCCCTTCCCCCTCCCCCTCTCCCTCCTCTCCACCTTCCTCTCCTTTTCGTGCATGCATTCGTGTGCGAGAGATACATGTACGCGCGAGAGCCTGACCTACCGGTAATCTAATTTGAATCTCGAAGCCTCGGTCAGATAATGGAACACGTATCGAATAATATTACGAGCGATTCGATTCGATATCATTTGTAATTCCGGAGTCGGAAGACCGCAACGCGCCGCGAGTCCACGGAGGCCAGCCGGCGAGGATCCGAACGCGTCGTGCGAACAACTCATTTTATCGCGTAGTTCGGGATAGCGTAGGTGAGAGGATATATCGAGAAACTTTGGGACCTCGTTGGGAGCGTGATCGGAGTACGGAAATGAGATCTCTGATGCCTGTGGCCGAACTCACTTCTAGCGGATATCTCAGGGGAAGGCGCGCGCACGCATTAAAAATGAAGAAAACTGAGAATCTCGGTTGTTTGAAGAGCAAAATCAAATAAAATATTTTAAGTAATAAGTTATTCTGAAAAATAAAAATACTGATACTTTGGTTACGTGAAAGTATAATCTACCATTTTGAAAAAGTTTGTTTAATCGTTGAACAAAAGTTAAACGAGTATAGAAATATAATGTGAATATAAGTGACAATAACATATATTTATCCAAATCTTAAAAATAAATCATAATATTCTAAAATCATGATTTTAAACAAAATATAAAGTAAGATTTCGGATAAAATAGAGGATTATTTGTCTTAAATTTTTTTAAATATAAAGAGACAGCACACAAAATCAGGATATAAAATTTCTTGAAACACCTTGAAGATATTTTTAAGACGTCTTGTATTCTTGATTTGGACATGCATGTTGTCTGGGTATTATCAAAATTTGGGTCAAAGATAATTCACTGTACGGTATTTTCTTATTATTTTTCAAGAAAATAAAGTAGAATTAGACAGTTATTATAACTATGCATATTTTATTACTAACTTACTACTTGATGAAATTAAAAAAAGTTTCGTAGGTTACACATATCATGGTAAAAGGTAATTACATAGAAAAAGAAGTATGTGTACACTGCCTGTAGAGCAAACGGAGCATTATCTTTTTGCCATTCACGTAGTTCTTCCAACTGCCGACACTCAACCAATCAGTCACATCGAAATGTAGCAATCAGTATCGCAAGTTAATTTCCAAGAACCTCAATGATTTTGCACGGTTTTCTTGCTTCACGTACTAACGGTCAGTTGGCGTTCGTAGCGCTTTCGAGGCGGGATGTTCCATGAAAAACCATAATTAGAACGTGATTTAGAAAATGAGGCAAATTACGCATCCGCTGATGTATCACGGTTGTCTATTAATACACCTCGTTAGTTGGAGCAATAAGAGATTAATGTAAGTTAAGTAAACATACGTTAGGTACAATATCTCGGACTCATCATCTTCGTTTCTGAAATTCTCGGTAGTAAACGATCCTCGTATTATCTGCCATTTTTCCTCTTGCGCTACTCGCCTTCTCATTCCACCTCACGGTCACGCAAGTGTGAGGTTGAAGAGCACGGGAGAAGCACAAAAAGAGAAAAGTGACAGCGCACGGTAATCCGGCTACGATATCTCAATAGAAATAAGAAATCTCTTTGTTCACGTTAATTTGTGTCAGGTCTAACCTCCATCTCGCATCTATTCCACGTTTCAGGAATCCCGTTTGAGGAAATAAATCGTTAGGCTGTTTGGAAAGAAAGAACTTGGATTTTCATGAATACAAGCCACTCAAAACGTGGTTTTACGGGCCTTGACAATAATACCTTTGCGTCCGTTGGCACAGATTACACCCTGCGATAGGGCACTGGGACGTTTTCGTAAATTGCGCAACTCTCGGTCGCGTCTTCTCGAACAGACGTCCTCTCGAAGGGCGCGGCAAAAAAGGAACGGATGGAAAAAGGGAGCAAAAAGCGAAGGAAGGACACGCGGCTCCTTCATGACAAAGACGAGGAGGCTACCTTTTGTTGAAATTTTTCACATATTGCTCACACCGTCGGAAGTCGCGGGTCGCGTTTTCTGTATCACGCTATATGCAAATGAGACATATGCTCTACCCGAGCCGCGTAATAAATTACGCGTGTATAGGTAGGCCTAAAATTACGTAGCACGATTTCGGTGTGTGCCACGCATGCACCACGCATGCACCACGCACATCGCCTTGGCTCGTTCGCGCACGATGGCACATAACACGTGTCATGGATGCGTACGTGTACACGATCCGTGTCCTGCCCGTCTTACGGGATAATACGTGCTTTTTATCGAGAACACCCCGAAGACGAGATGGCAAACTGTCCTTTCGTCGCAGAGGCGGCGCGGCGTTTTAAAGAGGTAACCGATCTCGTCTCTCGTGGCTCGGAATCACGATACGTCATTTCAAGTACGAGAAAAACCCAGCGCACGTGATAACGCAAACATTCGTATTTGCGACTATTGTGGCGTATCTGATGCACGATTTCGTTATACAAATGTATATAGCTTTCTGCCGGCAATGTGAATTTTAATTCTTCTGTCAGCAATAGGAGTCTTCGAGAAGCAGCAATTATTTTTTATTGTTTCGGATTATATAAAAATCTGAAAAACTTTGACACTCGTCAAAGCTTCAATAATGAGTTTTTACATCAATCAGATTGTATTTTTTACAGATTTATTTACTAAATTTCACGATTAAAATATCAATGCCTTTAAAACTCCAATTACTGACGAAGAGGTAAGACTGACAACATTAATTACGTTTTTTTTTAATCCAATAATTTGAACAAAGATTTAGGCACAGTAAAAATCTGAGGCATGCCAGTCGTATTGCTGATACAAGGTGTTCAAAAAAATTGACGATAAACATTTTATAAACAGATTTTTTTGTATTTTAAGATAAATAGTCTGATACAAAAATGTCGAGATATAATTTTAATGTGGGATGATTTTTAAATGAGAAGAGTTTAAAAATTACGAATGATGGGGTTAGAATTTCACGCTCTCAGGAATGCGTTCCAAAACTCAACTATATCACTGTATAAGTGAGAATAATAGGTTCTCTCTGTGTCGATATCTTTGATTGATAAGCAACCGCCATGTTATCAGTTGTGCATGAGCAAATAAGAGCAAAGTTGCTTAGTTTTCTTAGTTTCAAACAGAAGAAAACTGATCGGTACGTCATGTTGTTAGTTGTGTGTCATGCGGGAGGGACGACCATTAGCCCCATTTTTATCTAAGTAATTTTACTGTTCTTACTATGATTACAGGGTTGCTATAGAAAATGAATTTTAAAATTTATTCCCTGACTTTTCCAGGTTTTCCAGATAAAAATAGAAAATTTTCCAATATAAAATATATAAATTTTAACACATTTAAAATCAAAAATTGTAGGAATGCTAGCCTATTACAAAAAATATTATTAAAGACAGTAAAAAAGATTAATATTAATACTAAAATTTTGGGTGCAAATTTAAGCTAACAAAAAATAAATTAGTATTGAGGAAAAAATGCAATTACGAAAAAAGGGCGATCAAATAAAAATATTGAATAAAAGATAAATAAATTTTAATTATTTTATTAAAATCGTTTAAAGTGTGCGAGTTTTAAACGTATTTCACTATAAATGTCAAATATAATATTAAAAAATTGTAACAATTATCTGGAATAGGAGCAGTTTAAGGAAATTGTGAGCAAATTTCAAAATTCGAAAGACCTTTTTACACTTTCCCCTGACTTTTCCCGGTTTTCCAGATCTGTGGCAACTCTGGGCTATGTCAACTCCGAGTATCTTTTATCTTTGTTCATCATTCAGTAAATAACAAGGATAAAATGATATTCGGATTGACAGAATCGAGTTTTGAACGTACTCCTGAAATGATAGGATGAGTATGAAGGTGCTTTCTCGAACTTTATGCCTTTGACAATAACAAAATTTAGTATGATTTACACTGTAACTATCTTGACATCCTTGAACGAAATTCTAGCTCCGTCATTTGTAATTTTTAAATTATTCTGTTAAATTTTTAAATTAAACTGTCTTCAAAGAAAAAGATGCTCTGTATACGAGTCTATTGTCAATTTCAACATTTTTTCTAAACATAAATATATAATATATATATATATTTAATAGCAACACGAAACTCTATTTGTCCTTTATCTTCCGCTTTCGCGTTTTCATTCCAACACATTTACCGAAGTGCGAACCGCATTTATTTTGACAGTTAATGCAACCTTTCGGAAAATTGGATTTTCTGGTGATAATTAGAGGAAGCACATCCCGCGTATACATGTACAAACACGAACTTCGTCTCTCTTGGTTACCAGTTACGTTTTCTTTAATCCAATTATCTAAGCGCCGAAAAGGAAAATTTGGACAAAGACCTAGACAGCAGAAATTTGGTTGCATGCCGGTCGTAAGGTGAAGATGTAACTCATCGTTGATGTCGGCACTTTTTTTCGACTCGTCTTCGGAAAGGCTCGTAAAACCCTTCGTTTCTTGTAACTCAGGACCACTTTGTTACAAAATCGGATTCGCCATAGTGTCTCCGGGATTAAGATCACTAGACCGGAGACGAACTCCATAATAATCATCGTAAAATTAGAAGTTTATGTATTAACGCAGGGTATAGCAATATACATATACACGTCAACAAAATCAGAAGGGTAAGTGGTACTTTAAAGAACTACTCTATTCCCGTGATCATTGTTCGCCGCAGGTTCGATATATTATATATAAAAATCCCTTGAAGAAAAAGATACTTTTTGGTGCCGACAGGAACGAGCGTGAACCAATTCGAGAAAATAGGGCCATGTATTTTTAAGGTCGAAAACGAGTAGACTTTCCAGTTCTGTAAATTTATTTTTAAGGGTATATTTTTTAAGGGTAGCGCGATAACTGGAAACTTAAAAATTTATTACAGTGTTGGCGTTATTTATTGCTTATGTTATAAGCATTGCTCTGTCACATTTGATACCACTTATAAAATGAGAAAGCTCGCTTAATAGAAAGAAGAGAGAGAGAGACGTAATAATGTATGGGATCCGACTTTAATTTTAATTAGGATTGTTGAATTAGGATAATTAGAATGAAAACTAAATTGAGTGAAGTAAGCAATATCATAGATAATAGATAAAAATGTATATAAATATATTTTTTTGTTTTAGTGGCTTTTGTCTGCCATTTACTCTATCGATATGTAGGGTGTTCGTGAACTGGTGGTTCAATCAAGAAGGAGGTGATTCTATATGAAAAAATAAATTAAAAACGTAAAATAAAATTTTTTTTATATGAGATTTTGTTTTCGAGAAAATCTATTTTAAATATTTTAAATATTCGCTGGGTACACAAGTATACTTAACTGTATTATTAGATGATCGAGAATACACAATAAAAATAAAATATTCACTCACGAAACATTCTATTACTTTATAAATTGTTGAAAATGTTGCTCATTGCATCGAATAATTCTATTTTCCGAAATAAATTTTTATAAATCCTTTCTAACATATTTTGCTTTAATTTATCAATTAAATTCGTACTCGTCGAATATTTAAAATTGATTTTCTTGAAAAGCCTTATTATATGAAAAAATTTAATTCTAATTTTCAACTTATTTTCACTTATTTTTTCACGTAGAGAAACTCACTCTCTTTTCAGTTCACGAACAGCCTGTACAATGCAACGAATATTTATTTTTATTTCTATAACAAACAGCAATTCATCTGAACGAGTAAGTTTTCTATTCTACAGAAGTCAAAGGGTGTCACTGGGAATTAATCTGAGTACCCGCCCTATCCAAACATCAAATTGAACGATATCATGATCCCGTTAAACGCTGTAAACTCTTCGCACACCTAATACGATGATATTCCATGATAAAGTGTTCGATACAAGCAATCGAATGGATGTCGATCGATATTCACGTGATGATAAATGTGCACGATCTTCGGCGTACGACTGACCGATGTACTTATCTATTAAACCGATCGTGTAATCGCGCACTTGTCCTTCGTATGTCATCAATCGTCGCGGCAACCTCTCATAGCACTCTCCTTTGAGAGCTAATACTTCTCGGCATCGACGTCGCGAGTATGCCTAATAATAATATCGTTCGGGAGAAGTATATAAGCGCGGCCTGTGAAACGCGTGTCGCCGTTCGCCGAGCGCGCGCTAGGTATGAAAAAAAATCTCGTCATTTAATTACGGGACATCTAGAGCGCGTATAGCTCGTAACGACCACCGCTAATATTAGTACCATTCGCGGAAACGCGCTTCTGAAAAGCGATTAACGCAATACGCGGCACTCGCATTAAGCGTCAAGTGATTTCGCCTCTGGGATCGTGCATTAATTTCCTTTTGTAAGAGCCTGTGATCTTAATATCCGAATGAGCTTTGACATTCATTTAATTCTGACGTTGAAACTACGCGGAAAAATTTCTATTAAGTAATCCTGCTTTTATCCTGCACCGTTACGATAAATATTTATGCGCTTCGACGTTAGTTACTTCAGGGTAATATTTAAAATTAAATTTTTCGACAATAATAAAATAAATAATTAAGCAAACGAGGCCATTTTCGGTCAAGACGGGGTCTTGGTGCCTAATAATATTTCTGTGTGAATTTTTATAATTTCTTTAGTTCCGAATATTTGTCGGTCTTAAAACACAATTCTAAATTGAAGAGCTGGAATACGTAATAAAATAAATTAAATTGAAACAAGCAATTTAATATTATTGATGCTAATAAGCATCTTTAAAATACTGAAAAGAATTTACATCTATTATTTTATTATTACTAAAATTACTGTGTGGAATGTCGACGGCAAATTATTTGCGTTCTCGCAAATATAAAGAATATTATAAAATGAAAGATTGACATATTTGTGAGTTTCTACAAATTCTAATAGCACTGCAGATTATCAAACATGTGACATAACGTAACAACTCATTGACTCGTTTACTCGTTTGGTGAGAACGGTGCGAAAAATATTGCGGGTAATTACAAAATATTTCCGGTCGTCGCTTTTATGTACAAGCCATTATTATTGACATTATGAAGGTGTGTCACGCGCCGAGCAGAACGGAAGAAACGGCTGTTCACTGTGGTAATCTCTCACATGTCGCTTCGGGACATCGCAGATGCGTGATCCACGAGTGAGGAATCAATAGAAAGTTAAAGATCGTCATAACACGTCGATTCAGGTCTTTAACCGTGATCTCGATCGACACTTACCGCCCGTATACCGGCGTATTTCCGTCATGCGGAAACTCGAAGAGAACAACGGAAAAGAGGTGTCTATTCTTGTATATCTGTTATCATCGATAGGGCATTGTATGAAACGAATAATCCGTCTTTCAAAACGTAAGTATCCGTTATTAACGTGCTAAATTAATATATATTAATTGACCCGCGCGTCCCATTGTTGAATAAACCTACACAGTTTGCGCAATTGAATGTAATTAATTTTCACAGATGTAAATCTTAAACACTAAAATCAAAGGACTTTAAACACTGACGATCGAAAGAGTAAATCATTAATCAGATGCCACAAAGATCACATATATTAATAGATACATTAATAAATGTGATAATATGAAATTTATGTATGATTCAATGTAATGGAAATAACTTGTGTATCGTGCGTTACTGCATATTACAACAATTTGCGATTTACATTGCGATTATTAAATTGCATTTAATACCAGGAATCATGTTTTGTTATCGTATTACTTTTTTTTTCTATTCTTTTTTTCTCGTTTGTGCATTTATATATTCTTCGTAGTCTTTTTTGCCTACTTACGTACTACTGTATTAATATTCATTGATTACGAGTTTATTGATACGTTGGTATTGTACGTCTAATATTAGATACTCATATATGATCCGTCACTTACGATGCAGCATACAAGTCCGGAAAGGTTGCGAAAAGGATTCCTAAGTATTCGAGCGAAGTGAGCTCGGATTAGCGTTCGCTGACTCGTATTTTTGGCACCTGCCACACCTAATGCGCCACGAAATTCGAAACGTTCCGTATGTCAGGTTACAGGACTATAAAGGAATAAAATAAAGCACTGCTTTGGGAAGAGTTGAGCGTTTGGAAAGAGGCTAGCGCTTCGTGACTCTTTTGAAGTGCATCAATCAAAATTAAAACCCGTATTCATCACCGATATTTAACCGATTACGAGCGATAGGTTTTGCAAGCGATCAGCAGACACGCTTCGCACCCATTCTATCTCATTTCTCGGGATCTAAACGCGATATAACGGTGGTATTTTAAGCAATCTTAAAACTGCACGGCCGAATATCCGAAACTCATCGTCAAACGATTTGCATTTCTTTCGTACAGCTGATTATATCACGGTTAGGTATTTTTCCGCAAGAGATTGATGTTGCAGAAACCATGACGCCATGAACATTTAAATTACACGTCGTAATTAAAGGCGAAAACGAAAAAATAAAAAAAATAAGATTATTCGCTCAAAACTGTTTTAGTTAGATGATGTTGCCGTCGCTTGACTTAAATCGTGAACGCCTTATATCACGCAAAGTAAAACACAGCATACCGCATAAAAACTTTGCAAATATATAGTGTGCCCAACATATATATAAGTGCTGTGTTAAGAACAGTACTTTACTGAGCGAGAATTACTTAATGGGAAGATCAACGATTGAGATAAATAAGTATCATTACTGGAACTCTCTCTGATTCTTCATTTAGTCTAATCATATCTGATAGGATAATCAATTTTCAAATAATTTCGTATTTATTATCATCAATCAATCATTAACCAATTATTTGCTATGATACCAAGGATAAAATATACAAAGGTAAAAATTAAAGTATTCTATGTATATTTCTTTTTCAAGGATTATTTATCCACATTGTATTATAATAAAATTATGCAATACAGAGAAATATAATTAGAGTATTAAGCTGTTCTGTTAAATAACAAGTTAATTTGATAAAACTGTTTATTAATAAATTAAAATATATAAAATTTCTAACTCGAGATTACTAAGCAAAATTAGCTCTTGTTTTTTGACCTTTCTAATTACTAATTTTTATTTATTAACAATTAAATCGTAAAACACGTTAGACATTTCATTAAAATACAAAATTTTTCCTAGAAAAATTTGATACAGCCACATCTCAAGAATCGTCGTTAACTTGATATGACAATCGTCTCCAAACTATCCTTTTAATTCGAATCAGAAATGTAATTCCAGGATATATATTACAAGTTCGGTCACAAACAAAAGAAATGTGAAAATCTGTGAAGGCTTACCTTGACTGTGTTCGCCCGCGTCGAAGGTTTTGCTGGTCATTTGGAAGAGTGCGTCCAAGGGACTGCCCTGCCCTGTAGTTCTCTTGCCGTTTTGGCCAGCGTGGGAGCCGTGCTGCTGCGGCATTTTCCTCTTGAGCTGCTGCTGCTGCGGCTGCTGGAGCGCCGGATGATGCAGGCCAGGATGAATGCCCGCGTGATGAAGCGCGGCGTGATGATGGTGATGATGGGCGAGCGGGTCCGGGCTACCGGAATCCGACACGGAGCTCCTTCCGGACGACGAGGAGCTGCTGAGAGGTGGCTCGCTGATAGAACCGGACATAGACGCGAGTGACATACCCATCAGTGAGAGGTCCCGGGGTCCGGTCGCGTGACTCGAGTGACTACTGTGATGATGGTGGTGCAAATGGTGCTGATGATGATGATGATGATGATGCTGCTGCTGCTGCTGCTGCTGCTGTAGATGATGACGGTGTTGATGGCCAAGACCGGAATCCGTCGTGTCCCAGGGACGAACGATCTTTGCCTTCGGTCGATGCGATAGGATATCGAGAATACTGAAAGATTTAACTCCGCGATCATTGGATTCCCGTTCCCTTTCATCCTCCTCATCCGAATGTTGCATCTGCACCATCTTCAGGCGCTTCAGCGGCTTGAAGTAATCGTCCGTGGTACCAGCGGCCGCTGCTCCGTTGCTACCGGTCCTGCTGTCCATCTCTTCCTCTTCTTCCTCGTCCTCCTCGTCATCTCTGAGCGTTGTGACCGAATCACCGCTCTCGCGAGTTCTGCTACTTGTTCTTCCATTCGACATCCTGTATTCCCCGTTGCGGGAATAATCCCTCTCTTCGTCTTCCGTCATCGAGTCTCGTGGATAGGTTCTCCTGGGGCTCAGACGGTCGGCGTAATCCTCCCTGGAGGAGGCCAACTCGTCTTCCGTGTTGGGTGTCGCTACTACCAGCGGCAGCGGACTGGGACAGCCTACAGAGATCTCGTCTTCGTCGTCTTGAACATCTCCTCGACCCGGCGAGCCTCTGCACGATGTCCGTCGGTGTGCAGACGAGCCGCTCACGCAGCCGGGCGTCACGGCGCTGGAAGATACCGTTGTCGACGGCGACATCGTGTACGATTCCGTCATCTCCGTGGTACACATGCCACGCGCGGATATAGAAGGAGCTAAACTAAAAAGCTCGAGACACTCGCCTGGTGGCTTTTAACAGCCAGTCGCGAGGCCACGCCAAGTTAATCCTTCAAGCACCGCGCATTCTTTCGATAACGCACTTACGTTCTAAAACTGTTCACGGGATCACCACACGGTCCATCAAGTCTCATTCACTGGCCTAACATATTCAAGTCCTTGACAATCTTCGCGGAGAGCCACAGTCACGAAACTAATCGCACTAATCGCTATCGATGACCTGTCAACGCACTTGCAGTCATCGTGCTCCTCCTGACACGAGTCACATCATTGGCTTCCGGATCCGTCTCCTGTTTCTCGTCGAAACATCTCTTTGAAGCTCCAATGGCCTTTCGTCAAATATCAACTCGTAGACGAGAGATGTCAATCATTCCACCAAACGTCGACTCGTGACGTCGTCGTCTTCCTTCACTCTAGCGCACTGCCACCGTCGTCCGTTCGAAACTGGACACCAAAATATGATACCAGGGCTTCATAGCGAGCGCGTTATAGAACGCTTTCGTTCTCGAATGTCCTGAAACGACAACCTGTTTCTGCCGAGAGTAGAAACTCGATCGAATATCAGTCCTCTTCGCTAGCCTCACTAAACACCAGCACACAGAAAGAGAGCGAGAGAGAGAGAGAGAGACGCGTTTCTGATGCCGTGCGTCACTAGGACATCCGCAACGAGCGAGATACGCGCGCGAAACGTCAATACGTCGACATTTAACGAGTTTCGGCGCTAAGGAGGCAGCCGGGTGCCTCCTCTCAGGCCAGTCGAAGCCGGTGACGCGAAATGGTACGGTGGACGGGGATCCCCCGATACCGGTGTTGGGCAGGCGCTTTCCTCACGACCGGCTTAGCGCACGCGTAGAAGGACGGTGGAGCCGTTCGAGTTCAGAAACACGTTTCGAAGCCGCTGCCACGGCACCGGGTACCACCTCCGTTCCGAGAACGCGCCCCTTTGGCGGTCCCGTGGGCCGGGCGAGATCGAATCCCGCCTACAGTAACCTAACGTCGCCGGCACGGCAAAATGACGCCGCCGCTGCCACGGGATGGAATTTTTACGAGACGTACTTAACATCCCGCAGCGTCGCGGCGGGCGCGACCGTCCTTCCTTCCTTTCACCCCCTCTGCTCCCCTTCCTCTCTCCCTCTTTATTCTACCCTGAAGTAGCTCCTATCTTGCGCTCCTCTATCTATCTCCCTCTTCCTCTCTCCGTTTCGAAAGGCGCGTTCTCTCGCTCGAGAATGACGTGGGACTGACCCTCCACGACGCGGAGGGCGACTAACGAGGGCCCACCGTGATTTCGTCCCACCCGGAGCGTGGATTTCGGCCTCCGCCGCGAGCGGGTCTTGGGAACGGATTATCGGGCGGGATGTTGCGGGATGTTAACGGCCGCGTCTCGATCGCGCGGGACGGACGACTTTGAGAGACGCGCGGCGCGCAAACACATCTGATAGCGCGCGATATATTCCGCACGAGGAACCGACGAGGACTCGTCTTCCTCGTAGTATTATGCATTATACATTATGCGTAACATCTCTATAATTTGCGTTTGTCAGTTACTTCCTCTATTATTACCCACGTCTTTCTACTTGCCTGTATTATCGCACGGTTATTTGAGTATAAAATATAAATACGCGCGATATAAATAACGATAAAGATATATATTTTCAGTTTTTCTTTTTAAATATGTATTTGCGAGACCTTGCGGATGAGTTAAGCCGGCAATGTCGACGTGTAAATTATACTTGCCAGTTGCGATGCGACAAAGTTATCGCCTTGCTGGTGAGATATAATTTGTAAATGTGAAGTATATTAGACTGTATAAAAAAATATATTCTACAATCAAATTTTTTAATTAGAGTATCTTTTTTTTGCACACACATATATAAAAGAGAAATTCTTTCTCGTCTAATCGTGACAGATTGTCAAAGGCTGTAATTAATCCAACAAGCGGAAGTGTCTCTAATAAATCAGAGATAGAATTAATCGAATTGTCAAAGAAAAATGATGATTGCTGCCGTAGATAATGATTGTTGGTCTATTTTATAACGTTATAGTCGTTATAGAGATCTTGCACATTTAATAATGCTGTCAGTATCAATAAATACTGATAATACTATTGATTATATATGGTTAATATTGATTGATTGATTGATCGATGTAGAATATTGATAGTGAGATTTCTTCATTCTCGAGCATCAGTATCTTCTATCACAGCGAATGTTTGAGAATCAAAAAATCCAGCTCACCGTTAATAATATATTGTCAGTATTGCCATTCTGACAAATTATTGACCTTGTAAAATCTATGTACATAAAACTGAGCTGAAATATTATCAATAATACTGATTGTGTATAAGATTATAAAATTATTGATGCGTATTGTCAGTATTACTGAATTAATATTACTGATCAGCATATTATTGATCGTATAAGGTCTGCAATAAAAGAATATCACGTCTATTATATACAGATTATTATCTACAGTCTGATTTGAGAATCGATTTAGCTATGTATAATAATTGCGGCAATCTTCGTTGACAACTAGCATTGCTCGATATATATTATACTTTCTGTTATAAATGTTATTGAATTGCAAAGGTTAAAAACTATTATGTGCAAAGATGAAATATCAGAGTTTAAATACTATTACATGCAAGGCAAATGGAAAAAATGCTGTGCTATTTTTTTTTAATCGATTATCTTAATTGTTTCTTGTAATGGAATACTTGTGTCCTGACATTAAATATCTGTAAAATGTAGATAGAGGTAGGAATGCTATAAAACTTCTATTATCTTGCGATTAAAAATAATTATATAGTTTTACCTTTATATTATAATAGGCTACCAGTATAATATATATGTATAAGTTGAAAAAGTAATGCACTGCAGTAATTTATAATATTTCGAATTATTAATTTATTGTCGAATCAGAATATTTTTGTTTTATTATTAGAATTTATGTGGGTGTTGAAATTTTTTTTGGGCGAACTGCAATAATTCTAAATAACAATCCAGACTGTAACTTATCGTTGTCATAATTTTTTGTACGAATTGACAAATAAAGAAAAAAGCGAGCGTGTATGTATACGTTTCTATTGAATAGGTTCAATTAAAGAGAACAGAATCGAAGACCATTGAATTCTGTAGCGCATGTCATTTTTGTTCTTTCCACATGTTCGTGGTTTTTAGCTAATATAGAATTGCTTTACCGGACGCATCCGACGGATCGTTATACGTGCACGTTGTATTTCGAGACATTTTCATGCTCTTCAATTTCCAGTGATGCTAAAGATTGAAAACGTTACATAAAGTATATTATTTAATTAATTCAATTTTATAAAAAAATAAATAAAAGTTATATTATTTAATATTGTAAGAACAGTATTGATTATTATTATATTAATATTTAGCAATATAATTTGAAATATAATTTCGATCTTCCTACTCTATTAGTAGGATAAGATTAAAAAAAGTTTTCACTTATTAATTACTTAAATGAAAGTTATAAATGCCATGTTATGTAAAGGGAACGTAGCAAAAATTGCATGAAAATTCATCTTACATTACATAGATACTTCGTATATGACATGAACGTAATATTTCTCTGTCATTTCTATGCGTCGTAAATCGATATTACCTGCCGATTTGTGATGCAAATATGAATTTATATAATACCGAGAAACAATTTGCTTTCACCGAGTGATGAGTCGCTTTCGTGCCTTCAAAATTTCACAGAAGCGGATTTCGCGAGCCCGTAATATGAGCACCGATAATTGTAATAAATCGCGTCAACCAATTTACCGTGCTTAGCAGTACACGACGATACTAAATTGTGCGCGACTGCATGCAACGTGTAATCCAATCCTATCGACATCCTGCCTATCTAGATTGCTGCAGATTAATAGTTGTTATTTCACATAAGTAGCATAACTGAAAAATACATACCGCGCAAACGCGATGTGTATCTGTGAGGAACAATTGTGTCAGTACTTGGAGGCAATCACGTCGCATAGGATTAATGTGACTTTCGTAACAGTGTCTTTGATATTGATAAATTAATACCGGAGGAAACTGAGAAGTAAATTTCACCTGTCAACACTTCTACGATCAAAGAGGAAAGCAGGAAAGAGATTAAATAATTTTCTCATATTTTTACCTTCATTTCTAGTCTTATCTTTATGTCTTACACTTTATTAACTATTATGAATATGAATTCTATTGAATTAGGTTCTGTCTGAATAGACATATAACTCTGCTGTGTATCATTTTGTGAGCTATTCAAAATAGACACATGAGACAAGACAAAATATTCCTTCTCCAAATTGGAGTTATTTTCCTACACGAACATTTGATTAGATGATTTCATTCATAACTGCTTAATTTTTGACATCCCATTAGACATCCCAATGAGCAAGTTTCACAGTGTAACTTCAGTCTAAAACATCACAACACAATCCATTTAGAGATATATGAAAAATGGGACTCTTTTATTCTTCAGAAACGAGCATAATAATATTAGTTGTCAATCACTCATAATACGGGAAACAATTGGTCTTCCGTCTCTCGCTACGAAAGATGAACTCCAAACGGATCAGAGAACACGCTCGCCCAAAGTGCCTATTTGTTTCACGGACACCCTGTATTTAATTCTAATACACGACATCACGCGAGCCGCTCCGGCAATTAAAGAATCGTAGAGAAACATTTATTGAATCAATCAAACCGGTGCGAAACTCGGACGGACGGCGGATTGCCAGTACCTGCCGATTGGCGAGGATCGCGCGATCTCTCATTCACCGAAATCAGTAAAATCTTTTTAGAGTCCCCTTAAGTTCAATTTAGCAGGCAGGAGCGGTGCCGACCGTTCTACTCGGCCAGTTCGACCAACCGGACCGTCCGCGGCCCTTTTTCTTCCTCTTCTTCTTCTGCGTCTTCGCTTCTTCTTCTCAGCCTTCCACGTCGGCTTTTCTATCCCGATACAAAGAGGCGCGAGCGAGCCTAATTATTATGATAGCTCGCCACCGGATTCTGTCGGTCCCTTTGATCTGCCGCCGTTTAGCATGATCCCCCGATATTTAGGTAGGCTCTGTTGTCCAGGTTGGTTTTGGAGGGGGAACCCTCGTGCAGTAAAAGAGGAGAGAGATGATACGTGCGTGTGTGCAGTATACGTGTGTGAACGTGGACGAGGGGGGAGGAGGATTGAAGGTAGGATTTAGGGAAGGAATCCACCAGCAGGACAGGGATGCGATAAACTATCCATCAATGAGGATTTTTTTTCGAAAAGTTTACGCCTGTGTGTCTCCGTCTCCTCCCTTTCTGTCTCCTCCGCCCTCATTTCTTTCCCTCCGTCCCGCTTGATTGCTTCCAGCGGCCACCAGTTTCGTCGTTCTCGGGCCACACGCGAACGCCGATTACATTAAGACATTTTTTACAAAGTACGAAAGACCGACCTTTAATTGATAATTCCTTCTTTTTCACGCGCCGCGTCCGTTCGTATGCGTCCGTTTCGAACCGGTAAAAAATGACCTACCTTTTATGTGTGTAACGAGACGATCGTTTGTGATGCTTTTGTTATAATTGATTTGTAGAACAGCGGACGTCTTCTTTCTCCCTTTTTGTCAATATGTATAGTCATTGTTTTATCATTAGTAGCACATTTAACTACTAACATAAATATGAAGCACGTATTATTATATTTTATTTATGTGTAACATTCGAATGTGCAATATTAATTTAAAATTTTTCGTACTTGAAAAATTTTGTGACTTCGCTGTTGTTCTCGTTTCTGCCATGTGCTATGTTTATAGTATTACTGGCTCTTTGCCCTTTTTTTGACTACATTTTATACTTACAGAGCCTTATTATTATTTATTAAGTTTATAGTATTATTTTAAATACTAGAGAATAGCATAATGACATATTGTATTAACTTGTAGAGTTAATCGCATGCAATATTATTAGCTATCATGTTCAGTTTATGAGCCCTTTGTAAAATGACTTTCTCCCGTGAACACGTGACATTTGTCAGAATGTCAAAAGGCCACCTCGCATGCGTTATTGAAATCGGGACGTGAATCTACTCGCTTTTCAAACCAATTCTGTCAGACTTGCACATGCAGATAGGTATCGCGTTTCGATGCATCTGATTAGCAAATGTTAGATAAATCAAGGAAGACTTATACTAGACGCATTTATATAAAAAAAACTATCTTTACTCATGGACAATTTCAATATTTCCCACGCTTCGCATGACAATTTGTCATTCATTTTTTGATAGCTTTTAATTAGAAAGCTGATTTATACTGATTATACGTTGCATTAATATTGCGTTAATATCAAATACAACGACTTGCTGAAAATGCAAACGTTTAGCATTATTTAGATATTTATCATTTATTTTTGCGGCATCTTTAGAACTTAGAATAAATATTGCATTAATATCGTGTTAATATAAAATACAATAGTTTACAGAAAATGCAAATATTTAGACATTTAAGGTTGTTTAGATAGGAATCGCATTGCGCAGAGTAGATTTAAAAAAAAATTTTCGCTTTTGGACGATTATTTGGATGATCTCTCTAACTTGCCTGTAAGCACAATCCTCCCTATACGAGACAAGTAATTGTCAAACAAACACGTTAACATCAAACGCGACGCTAAATAGAAGCGCGTCCTGTCTAAACAGCACTAATTCGTCTCGGTGCTACCTGAAGTCCTCCTCGGTCTGTTTAGATATTTACGTTCGTAAGAACCGAGTAAGATCGGCGGCATGCATTTGTATGTATATACACGATGCAGACATGGTATTTTTTCCATCAACCGTATGACGTGGAGAAGGAAGTTCAATCGACGCTAACGACAGAGTCGGTGCCGGCGCAACCCAGCAACCCTATCCCAGAGGTACGTTAACCGAAGTGCTCGCGTAGACAGCGAGTTTCGATCGCTCGGCTAGACGGCAAGTCTCCGTCGCAGTCGGCCCATCCCGTCGCTATGTCCTCCATATTAGACGCGATACGTGTATTTAGTCGTAATTGACGAGAGTTCGGGTTCGGGACAGGTCACGGAGGCGAGGAAGGCGCAACGCGGCTCATGGGCGGCCCCCCCTCCCCCTCCCCCTCCCACCTTTCGCGTACGATGCAACGTGCGTCGGATGCGTGTATGTGTGTGGGTGTGCGCGTGCGTGTGCGTGTGTGTATGCCGGATCCCCGCTGCAGTCCCAACCAGATCCCACCAGCACGACCTGCCGTTCGCCCATGCCCGCCGTGCTAGCCCCACTTCGTGTACCCAGCTATTCTACCCTCCCTGTCGCGCACTCGGCGAAACGCATTCCCTCTCGACGCGGCGCCTCCGCTCGCTCGGCACAGCGCGTTCCGCTCGAGCACCGCCTCGTCCACCAGCCGATTGGTCGAGCGGCCCTTTGACGCTCGCCCCGTAAATCGATTTATATCGCGAGGGATTTTTGCTCCCCTTCCTCCGCGCGCCGCCGTTGCCTCTGCCTCTGCCTCTGCTTCTGCCTTGCTGGAGAGAGCGAAACGCGCCGGGCGATACGATAAAGCACCGAAATTTTCACGCTCTCGCGAAACGCGTCTCGAGCTTTTCATCGCCCCTCCTGCGCTCCGATCCCCTCGCACGAGGAGACGAAAACGTGACGTAGACTCTGCAATGTAATTGATGTATTTAATGCGAAATGTATACTTTCGTATTTAATCTTTAAAGAGCCGGAAGACGTTACTTCTTTTTTCATCTTCGAGAAATCGAGTTGTGATATTTTTAATTGATTGCCGTTTATTTTTTTTTTTCATATTTTGCAGACGGAAAATGAACCTACATAGTAATGCACTTACATAGTAACAATTGTAATTAAAATTTGTGATTTTGTTTAATTGTATGTTTACCAAAAATTCTATTTCTGAGACAAATCATTAAAAACCGTCTAATCGAGTCCGTCGCGTTACTTAAGACTTGGAAAAAATATTTTATTTTTGTAATTTCTATCGCACATATATTATGTTTTATTCCTTACACGATTTTGTTGAAGGAATCTAAAAATTTAGTTAGATTCAAGTCTGATAATAATTTTGTTAGGTATCAAAATAAATATGTAAGACGCTCAAATTGATTACTAGAATGTCAAAATTTTTTCATGCTCGAATTTTTTACATAATTATTTTGATGATCCAGCAAAATTATTTTTATATCTGTTTGTAAATGTTTAGATACTTCAGCAAAATTGTTTTTTCCATGTATTTATATTTCTCAAACTAAGTGGCCAGAGCGGTCTCGTGTCGTTGAAATTCGCTAGAAAATGATAGTCGAAGGCGCTAGCGAACGATCATAGCTTTTCTGACTGTCGAGGTAAATACCTGCAGATGACCAGCGGCCTTTGAACGGCCGAACAATACGGCTGAGTGGCCGCGACCAATCGAACAAACGACTTGGCTTTGTTAACCTCCGCGAAGGTGACGGTGTTCCAAAGCATCACTTATTAGGCACGCGACCCTCGTAGAGCGAAGATGGCTGCGGCACGACTGTGAGTCGAATGGGAAACAATACGTCGTGAGAGAGATCCCTGATCAGCACTCTCGTACAAAAGATTTACTCAGAACCACAAACTCAACGAAATAACACCTCGCGTGAATTATGAGCAAAAGAGTAGCCGGGCTCTTTTCTCTATTTCCTTTCTCGACTAGTTCGTGTGCAGGCTGATATTTTTGAAAATTTGCTAATAAGTTCTAGTTTCAATGTCTAAAAAGTTGCCGCAAGTAATTCTTTAACTTTGTAAAATCTGACATACTCTTAATCTTAATTGTGTAGTTTTTAAAATCGTATATAGCAATTATTATATTTCTCGCACAATTTAATTTTAGGTAGATATGAAAAAGTATATTATTCTTTTCTTTTATGTAAATATATTTTTAAGAGATAATGATACAAATTTTAATTTTAACATTGATCATTGCTACAACTATACATTTATACTACTTAATAATAGAAATTTTTATGTATACAAATTTCTATAAAAATATTCTTCATAAGTTAACTAATTTATATATTTTTTTCACATATATAAATATATAAATATAAATCTCCGCAATTATTAGTGTATAAATAATGTATTTACGAGAGGCGAGATAAGATATATTATAATTCGCAAACAATTGTGACTTACAAACAAATTAACTGCGAACGTTTCGATTCTGAATTTAAATCCTCCTCATTGCATCAGTCATTGTACTGATAATACCTAATAATTTATACGGTACACGTGCTTTCAATTCATTATTGTATTATATCTATTTTTTACATATCTAATTTCGCTTCTATCGTGACTGTAATGTTGAGTAATAAATATTAACATTACTTATTGAGAGGGTGAACCCTAGTCTAGATTTCTTACCGTTGGAAGAGCGAGGAAGAATGAGAACGAGTCGTGCTTTATCGTTCGGAAATGATTCGATATAGCCTAAGAACGTCTGATGGAAGAAGAGCTAGGGAGGTGACAAATTGAATGTCACCTTCGTCACAGATACTGCAAAATTCTATCTGCTGGTAACACAAACAGGATCAATAGCATCAGTTTTCTCCGTTTACGTGTTTAATTTTGAAATACGACGTAAAGTTTGATACCCAAAAAAGTATTAAATCATACATTTTTATAAATGTGTTACAAATATCTCAGAGATAAAATATTTTTCATTCATATTTGCGCGATAATAGACGATTTAACTGATAGAAAGACACTTTTCGAAAAGAAACATTTCATTATATCTTTAAATGAAAACTTTTAACATTGTCAATGAAAATCCGCTTCAAATCCGAAGTCGTTCGTTAACAGACAAACTTGAATGGCTAAGCCATCAATCTGTTATTCATGCAGCAATCAAGGCTCTTTCACGTCTCAGAGTCCGACGAGTCTATCGACGATTCGAGGAGCTTTTCTGCATCGATTTTCTCTGGTTTTTGTGCTCTCTTACACGGGTTGACCTGTGCGCGACAAATCGTTGGGACTCATGACATGTAAATCTCGAATCGATGAGAGATCCCTCAAGTACGCTTTCACTGGTCTTTTTCCCTAAAGCACGACTCGCCCCGTCTATGGACGTGCTCTCTGAACGCATTAGACATGCTTGCCTACTTCGGGCAATATCTATGGGTGGGCTCGACGACCCATCGGGAGCAGACGAAGTGGACGCTCGATGCCCACAAGCCGCCCTTCGAGGCTCCATCGTGGCGCACGAACGGTAACAACGACGACGATGATGACGATGGCGATGCTCCCTTCGGCTCTCCGGAGGCGTTTATTTGCGAGCGTAACTCTAAGTCCGATCGATTCGTGATACTCCGACCGAGAGGTTCGTCATTCTGCCTTGCACGAATCCTGTCGCGATTTTACATACCGCCGTTGCCATTTTGTCGCAATCGCGATAGCTGTTATACTTGTTTCCTGAATAAGGACAAATTTGGCCGGGCATTTTTATCGTGAGTGACAATAAAATGTACGTTCTATGTATGTTTTGTTGTACAATAGTACTAGATTTTAATTTACATTTTAAATATATAAAATATGCATGTCGATGTATAAAAAAATGCACCATTCAACTCTCTTATATTTATTTATTATCAAGAAATTTATTATAGCAAAAAAGTTTGGCTACACAGTTTTATGTTTATCAGATCATTAGGAATGTATATGTAGAAAAAACAAACTCTGAACTAGTTATATTTACTAAATACAAAAAGTAATAATTAAATAATTGAAAATTGTTACCTTTATGATACAAGCTTTAAGGTGACGAAGATTGTTGCGCTTCAGAAACGCAACAATGGCCGCGCATCCATGGATAAAATCTTGATTCTTAACAGACAATAGCCAGAGGTAGTCTTCAGTTCACCAATCGATGAAAATTGTTTTGATCTTATTAAATATCAATAGATCTAATGAACACTTCAGAGCTAGCTTTTCGTTTTTTAAAATATATGTCACTACTTAAGAGAGTTTTGACATTAAAAATGACGACAAATAACATCAACTTACTATCCGATTGATAATTTAATAAACACAAAATTTTGTTACACAAACTTTTCTCACTTTACATGTATTAAAGATACCGTACGCGAACATAATTTTTCCGACCAAACATCCAAAACGAAAGCTGCTTCGATCTCCGAACGTAATATTGAAATCTATGCTAATATGAAGCGTATGCGAAAAAATCGCGAGAAAAATCATTACGCGTTACGCAAGGATGCTCGCAGCGACATATTAGCATGATAATGTTCTCGATTAGGGGCGTGCGCGAGAGCTACTTGATTCTTCCTGGGCAGTCGTTGCCGAGGAACACACGTCGTTACGAACATCTCGATTGAAAGACGGGGGCACATGGGAGGGGGCGAGGGGGATTTGTGATGGCCTTAAGGGTATATACACGCCCTTCGCGGTGGACCTGCCCTAAACTAGGCTGACAATAAAATTAGGCCCATTCAATGAGGAGATTTATGTAACTCACCATGATAGAATATCTTATTCCGTTCGTGGCGAAAAAGAAAGAGAGAGAGAGAGAGAACGGGACGCCATCACGAGAGCTCGACAAACCACAGGCAATAATTTATTTATCATGTCTATACGGCCGCATACGACAGATCCGCCGGCCGGTAAGTCGTTTCAGGGGTTTCGAAGCGGTGAGTTGGTGCAGGGATAATCCATTTCCTTTCCGATGATCGAACTGTCTTGATTCGTTGAGAGATCGGTTACTCACGACTGGTACTCGAACTCAATTATCTATCTCTCACGAGCTTACATCCGATCAGAGAGAAATGCTTCTCTATGACGTGCACATCGGAGAACAATAATAGAGTAGAGTCTTCGACTTACCGGTTTAGATTTTTGTACATTTTCAACATACCTTTATCTTTCCCGAACTACAATATATCTAGTAAATATCTCCAGTCGAACATAATAAAAATTGAAAACTTTGTTATCTGCATACTTAGAAGTTCTGTTTACTAAACTTCTGAAGATTCGTACAACTCTACACTCAGAGGAAAAGACAGTAATAGTACTATAATAATAACTATACAATAACTATACAAGTCTTAGATATAGAATTAATTTATATAGTTGAACCAACTTTTATAGTTATTGCAATTATAAAATAGTTTGCTTAGCTACATATATATATATATGTTAGTTTATTCAGCTACACTGAAAAAAAATGTTGATTCTATATTACGAGCTGTCACTAATATAAGTAATTAATTCATGTATATTTTTATTGTCATAAAGACTTGATTATTGAAATAATAATTTATGCCTTTATGTCAATAAAAATGTACATGAATTAATCACTTATGTTAGTGACAAGCCGTAGTATAGACTTTAATTGAATCAACATTTTTTTCTCAATGTATAATTTGTATAATTGTCACCTTTATAGTTACTGCCATTGTGTTTTTTTTTTTTGAGTGTAAGTATATTAATAGATAAATACGCAACTTTTTAAGCTAGAAATATTTTAATTCTTTTATCTCCTGAATCGCGCGAGAAAAAAACTATTAGATAATATACTTTGATCTAATATTGGGCGTCATAGTTTATTCCGGATCATATACGTAAGTATGTATACATATAATCCCATGATAGTGCAGTTAATTAAACGTTGTGGCGGAAGGAGGTGTCGCGCTTTTGATACAACTTTCTGATATAAGAGTGACTTTTGTACGAAGGCGGCCGGTCTTTGAAAAAAAATATTTATCGTCCCGTCTTTATGAGCATCCTTCGTTGCTTCGTTGAAAGGGCAATTTCGCATATCCTATGCGTCTCCGGATCGATTAGCGAGATCATCATACACGTCGCCATGTTGGCTCGGTTGCAACTGCCTCGGCTGAAAATGCGCCGGTAACCGCGACAGGAAATACATAAGGAATTTATGACGTCGTACGGCAACTGTGCATCGAACGCGCGGTGAACCGCGGTTAGTATCGAAACGCACTTCGCGAATGCCGTTCGCAGCCTAAGGCAGTGTCGTTTCGAGTATTATATTATTTTCCATAATATATCGGAGAAACGTATTGCCGATCGTCGACTTCGAATCCTTCCAAGAACGCGTGCATCCCAAGTATTGTCGGGGAATACAAGTATCCTGCTCAGAACTATCATTATTTCTTTTGCATATTAATTCTTCAATAATCTATTTTTTTCTTTATAACAGTTTTATACGTTAAAGTTTGTATGTTTTATTTGTTCTCAAATACAAAACCTCATCCTTTGAATAAATATTTTAAGATAAATATACATCTTAATTTATCGGAATATCGATGTACCGAATTATTTATAGGTATTAAAAGTTAAAAATAGGTAATAAAGTTATTTAATCAAATTTTTTAACGAACAGTCGATTTTAAATACAATAGAGTTCAAAGGTACAATTCCACGAATAGCACATTATCTTTATAGATGAAAAAAATTTATCTGAAAATATTAAAAAAGATCAAAACTTGACTTTTTTTTTTTAAGTCATAAAATAACGTTGTTGACGGCCAGCAGTGATTATGCGTCGTTAAACGTTTATCGTCTTGCAACGAGAATGCCTTTTTTTTACGCATCGGCCATATTTGTTATTTACAATCGTAGCGACAGTGTCATGATTAGAATCGAGCAAACGATCGCCATCGTGCATACACTTTGCGAGTTCGGCCGATAAGAAACTTTTAGAGCTGCTTCCAAGTGCTTCGTGAGTCTATTTTTGCTCGGCATAATGCCAGACCGTATGAAAGGAGGGTTTATTACAGCCTATTCGAATCGCCTATTGTCATTGCCGTGCATGTCGAAAACACTAACCTCGATAGTGTCTTGCACGCACACTCAGAACGGTTTCTGACCTTCGAACTTGAATTTAATTGCACTGCACCTTGCTCCCGTTGACAGCGCGAGAAGGAGCATCGACGTCTGGGAAATTCCGGTCACGTGAAAAATCTTAAATTTTGATAGCTCGATTGTTGTGGTCTCCCATACTTTCTATAATATCTAAAAAGTACATAGATTATTTTTATAAATTTGAAAAACGGAATTCTTATTTAAAAAAAAAATAAGCGTAGTATAAAACACTCCGATAAATTATCATATATATTATTATAAGCGTTAACTTCTTTCAATTTGAAAAAATTAATAATCTTGATATCTGCATTTATATTTTTGTGTATTTATAATTATAAATGCTGAGGACTTAGAAAATTAATCGAAATAAAAAAAGAAATAAATTTTTCTTTAATTTGACTATTTAGAGCAATGTCTGTGTTTGCGCGAAAAATATATTAATATATTAATAATATAAATTACATGATCTTTCTCTGAAAATAAATTATTTCACTCTCTTCCAATTCTTTAAAGCTGAAAGGAAACCACTGCAACTCAAGTGGTCGTGCCAGCAACTGATCGGAGCTTCACGGTGGTTTACAAAACATCGCCCGATGTCATTCCGCACAAAAGCCCGGCGCGGTTCTAGCAGTCAATTCGAGTACCATTTAGGCTCCATTTAACTCAAATCAGTTTCACTAACCATCTTCCCCCAATTTCGGTACGGAGGGGAGAAAGCCGAGGGTTTACCCCCACGGCCATTGAAGTGCCGAGCGACTCTGTAGATTTTCTCTGTAGATTTGGTGAAACGCCAGGACTGGTGCCCCACGTCGCACACGGATAGAAGCGAGCTCTTTGAAAGAAGCAGAGCTCTATGAGAGTCTCTCGGTTCCATCAATTTTCCGTCCCCGCTCGCGCCTATCTCGCCCCGTTTCGTATAATTTGACACACCTCGCGGGCCTCCCTCTCCCCCAACCCCCTCGACTGTCCGTCGATCGTAATGACATTCGGGATCGTGCCCAGCTCGTCGTGCGACCTCCTGAAATTCGACCAGGGATGAAATGCCCCGCGTGGATTCGTCACGCCCGTAGAACGCGATTCGTCGTTGGACGTGTCTGAATAGTCGTTGATGACTTGATACTCGCAGTATATAAATGATAGAAGCCGGAACGAGCCATGGCGCCGCTTTGCAGAGGTGCTCGAGTCAGAGGCTGCATAATTTTCAACTGAACAGAAATTAATGTAAAACGTTAAGTTGACTTTTTAATTATTCGAAGTTTTATCCTCTAAGGCAACGTGATGACGAGCAAATTTAATTATTCTAATGACATTTAAAAAAATTGTAGTTTGAAATATGAAAGGATTACGAAAACGCAAATATCGTAGGTTAAATGGCATCAATGCTTTTAGAAAGAGCATCTTCAAAGCGCAGCTGTAACTGACTTTACGATCGGACGTTGTGTTGTAAATCAACATGCTGTTGATCTACCAAGTTTGCACTGAGGATCAACCGCTATAAATTAATATAACGGTGATTTTAGAAGAGAAAGATATTTCCGGAAGAATTTCTCGTCAATGTAAAGTTTGGAAAACGTAATCTAAATTCTCAAAATAGTTACTTTCCGGCTGTTTTGAAAAAGATTTGATAATAGTAACATATATATTTTTTTTAATTAAATTGTGTAATCAACTCTCTCTTTCTCTCATATAATACTTAATTTAAAAAATGTTAAAGGTAATAGAAAAGAATACCAAGAAATAAAATTTAGAGTATATTAATGTTAAAGAGACATTAAGAAATAATGTAGTCGATATTAAGGTTTTAAATCGTAGAAACTGGAAATTTTCAAAATTAACCCTCTAATTCGTCCTTCATTCGGAATCCTCGTTCATCTCTTTAATTTGATCCATGTATTTCTTGGGATGCAGCGACTTTTCGCGGCGCAACGTTGACGGCGGTAAGTGGCATAAATTCAAAGGATTCCGTCATATGGACAGATAAGACGTCAGGCAAAAATAAGAGAATAAAGGCAAAAAGGTGTGAAAAATGAAGGACTCTGAAAGTATAAGCCATGTCACCCTGTTCGACTGCTGGTAGGCGGGATTTGCGTAATCCCGCGTGCGTCTCGACCGCCACGCGGTGCGCCGAAAAGGTATTACACTTCAGTGGTACAGAACGTAAAGTGTATAAAAGCAATTCGTGTGTGGCCCGGAGATGGCCGGTTCTTCACCTCGCGAACGAGAAGTCGGTTCCCTTTGATGTTGCGCCTACCCGCGCCTGGTGGGAGTCACTTCTCTACCGTCCTCTGCTTCACCCG